>VZRX01008267.1:37340-53035 GCA_013398075.1 Notiomystis cincta
GTTTCAGGGAAAGAAAAAAATTAAAATTAAGTTTGCTGAGTTCCTCAATGTGAGTTTTCTCAACTAATAACAGTTCTATCTTATCCCTAAATTTTTCCCATAGCAGAAAAACAGGAGGTGGCAAGTCTACTAGAAGTTTTTCAGAGGGATCAAGTGAACAACTGACTAGTAACAAGTATCCTGGAGTTTTGGAAAGAGTAAAAAGAAAAACAAAAATCATGACAGTGATAAATATGTCATGCCTGGGAAATGTCAACATAATTCTTGTGCAGAGAAGCTGTGTTTTAGAAGGAGTTCTTTGTGGATGCCTGAAAGAAGGTGGAAAACAATGACCCAGTCTGTACAGCACTCCTCGATTTCCAAAAGCCACTGGCATGATCCTTCACAGTAGCCTCTGAGGGAAACTGAGCTGTCTGGGTAAGAGAGGAGGTCCTCTTATGAATTAATATTGAGCGTAAAACAGGAAACAAAAAGATAGGAATAAATGATTAGTACTCAAAATGGAGCAAGATTACTAGACAACTTGTGCTATTCAGCATGTTAAAAACTTATCTGGAAAAGGAGTTAAATAAAGAGGTAAAAAAGGCTGGGGATGTACAAAATTATGCAGGATACTTAAATCTAAAGCTGACTGTGAGGACTTGCAGAAGGAGCTCATGGTACTGAATGAATAGGCAATAAAATGAAAGATGAAATTCAGTGTTAATGGCATATGGGAAAAAATAGCCCTAACTATATATACACTATGATGGGCTGTAAATAAGCCATTACCAACAGGAAAGAGATCTTATAGTTACTGTGGATATTTCTCTGAAAACAGCAACTCAGTGCTCAGCAGCAGTCAAAAATGCAATAGAATGGTAGGAATTATTGGGAAAAGAAAAAAGAACAAAAAAGAAATAATTTTTATATTTTATGTAAATGCATGTTGTGCTTGCATCTACAATGCTGTGCAGTTTCAGCCACTCAACTGAAAAAGATTACATCAGGGCTTGAAAATATGGAGAAAAAGGAAAAAAATAAAAGCAATTGCAAGTATGATCTGTTTCTTCCATACAACAGACTGAGTTGACTTAGATGTAGGTAAAAAATGAGACAGTTATCATGTGAATGAACAGGGTTACATACATATTACAGAGGTACCAGTGAAATGATTAAACAAGAATTTAAAGCAAAAAAATTGATTTTTTTCTATATGGCATGCAAATAAATATTCACCACTTTTTCATGAGATGAGGTTGAGAAGCAATTGATATAAATCTATATATGTTTTCATATAGATTTGAAAAATTAAGTCCCAAGGTCTAAAAGAAAACTCCACTTTAGAAACTCCCTCGAACATTTGCTGTGCAGCTGGGTGATATATTAGAGAATGAACTGCTTCACAGAGGTCTTGAGTTCCTATGGCCATCCCTGAGCAGTCACTACAGAGTAATGTTGCAAATAAGAAAAACAGCTTAATGGACCATTGATCTGTGTCTGAGTCACTCTTACATTAGAGGAGACAGAAAATGCTTCCCCCAAGGATGGTCTGCAGTGTGGTGGTTAAAACACTGTGCTGGAAATTAGAAATTGTGGATTGAGAGCCCATCAAGGAGAGAAAGGTCCAACCTGCAGGTCCCCAGGTACAGGACTGAACACACTGAACACATCCCTCTGTGCCAGCAGGGACATCAAAAGGACTGAGCACTGTTTGGCCTCCCTTGTGGAGAAGTGGAGATTAATGACACTCCTAAATCTAGGCTGCAACTAAACACAGCTAGTAAAGTGATGCCTCTCCTCCACTGTCCATAAAGGATGTTTACAAGGAACCCACTGAGTCTTAGAAGAGTAGAAGCTGCTGAAGAAAAGAAATCCCACATTGCTACCTGGGGTTTGGATACTATCTCTACCAGCAGGCTGTCTGGATTTTACCTTTCATTGCTGGGGACAGTGCAATACATGGATAAATGAAACACACCAGAGCAGAGGTCTCCTTCTTTTGGTTTAATCCAGGCAGCAGAAGTGGGCTGCTATCCTACAGGTAACTCAGCTAATAGACAGAACAACATGCATCTCCCTGCCCTATTCTTTAGCAGCAGGGCAGAGGAGTGTCAGGAGGCACTGTTTTTCCTGGGTCTGAATACAATTATGTTGTGTTTCCAGACCCATTCTCACCTTGCCTCCCTGCCCTGCTTCTGCCCCATCCGACTCCCTGCCTCCAAGTTAACCTTCTCCAGTGTAGGGAAAACTGTACCCTCCTATATTGGTTCAGCTGACTCCTCACCATCCAGATCTTAAGAGGGGAGAAAAAGCCAACTTGAACAAAACAAAACAAATAATAATAATAATAATAATCATCTTTATCATAATAAAAAGAGAGAGAAACCTAAACGGGCTACACCTTTTTCACAGTGTCGGAGCATGAGAAGAATCAGCATCAAAATCACAGGAGGCCACATTAACAAGAACAGTTTTATCATCATATCTCTGACTCTTTACACTTAAACAGATCAGAATTTTTCTTTGCACAAAATCCTGTCTCCAACCCCAGCAGCAGCATGATCAGAAAAATGTAGATGTGCATTGCCTGAACCTTCCCTTTTAAGTTTTCATCTATTCTTCTTAACCTGTTGGACCTCCTGCCAAAACTGTACATGAAGCTGAACCACAGACAAAATCTGCATACAATTTCCCTGCAAAGCTGGCAGGAAGAGTCTCAGGATACAAATAAGAAGCGTTTAAAAAATCAACACAAACAAAGGGAGTGTGGATTTGCCTTTGCATGCTCCTGTAAGGCTGCATGCAGGCTCAGCTGCTGTTTTGCAAGAACAGCTTTCAAATACAGCATAAGATCAGAGATCACTGGGGACAAGTAACATCTCACTACATTTTCAGTACCCTGATCCCTTTGAGACACTACCTTGTAATGTCTTGAATAGCCTCAGTGTTTAAGTTCAACGGTGTTGCCTGGTAGGCCACTTCACAAGTTCATGTTCTTTTGAGCAAAAAACTCTTTCCTTACATCTCCTCCAAATTTTCGGCTTTTTGTTTTCTTTTTAATTTTCATTTTTACTTCTTTTGCTTTGTTATATGTGTATGACTGAAAATCTTAATTTGGCTTGACATGGTCTGTTCCATTTAGACTTTTAACTTCCTTCTCACTCTCCCTAATTCTAGGCTGCTGTAGGTTTATGGGTGTTTTTACCCTGCATTTATATCTTAGGTCATTTGTTAGCCATATTAGAATTGGTTTATTTAGCTTTGTTTTGAAATATGACAAAATTCTTGTACTACATGGCCAAACCCACAAAGTAATAGTTCAGCAGCAGGCACAACTAGAATCATATCCCACTCTAGTATTTTCTTTTTTCCTATACTATTCCTCTCCCTTCACGAAGCTGGAAACAAGCCTGTTTCCTATGGATGTAATTTAAAAACAAATAAAACTTTTATGCTGGGAAATATAGTTTTGCACAGTTATGCAAAAAATAAAAAGTCTAACATCTAGGAAAGTACATTTATTTTGTGATTTTATAATCACATCCTACACCTATGTGGTGCTTTGGAGCTAATAAAGACCATGAAAAGTACATAATGGCTTATTTTCTATTCTGTTGAGGCCAGTGATTGATGAGGTACCACAGTTCTAACAGTGGGCTCAGGAGCAGGAGCAGCACATTGATCTCCTGCCCCATCTTCTCCCTGCTCTCTCGGCGCTATGGGGAGCCCCCAGTGCAGCCCCACTCCTGAAGCAGCCACAGCTCTGCCACAATCCCCCCCACCCTGGAAAGGGCCCTCTCCTTCCTCCACCCCTGCAGCTGGAGATGACAAATCTGGCTTAGTCACAGCCAGGGAATGTGGACATTGGAGTCACAGCCTTGTCTGAGCAGAGCTGTGGGACATCTACAGCCTAATTGTGCTGAGGTCTCTAAAAGTCACCTCTGCTGGGATATGTTCTGACATGTGAAAAATCCTCCTGTGCTTTAATCACTGCTTACTACACTAATGTTAATCACATTTTGTTGCCTTCTTCTCCCTTATCTCTCTGCTCTATCCATCTTGTTCCTCAACTCACAGATAAAATCATAAGGTCTTTTGGGGAAGATCTCACACTGCCTGGAATTGCACATCTCCAAATCCTTGATTTGGATAAGAGTGTTTGAATGACGTGAGCAATCACCAGAGCTAGATAGAGTTAAGGGAAAATGTTTCTCCCTTACACCAGAAGAGTGTTTGGGCAGTTGTTTGGATAGATTAATCATACAAAAAAAAGCAGGTTTGGACTATACTGAAACTAAAGATTAATTTAGCAAATGGTTCCAACTCAACTGGAAACAGGCACTGTTTTCTGAAAATGTCAATATGATTCATTTTAATGTTCTCTAAATGTTTTGCTTTCTCAAGCCAGATTAGCCATAGGCTTTAGATGGTTTTCACAAGGCCAATAAGAACTGGCTAAAGAAGTTTTTAAATGTTCTCCTATACTTTTAAGGCTCTCCTATACTATTTAAGCTGCCTCCCAAGCTGAATCAATGAGCATTGCTGTTTACCACCTTCACGATTAAATGCAAGTCAAAACTGAGGTAGAGATTTTCCCTATCTCTCCAATTCTATTTACTGTAAAGTATTTCTTTAACAAAGCAAGGAATGGAGCAATTCTCCCTTTCTCTCTTTCACTGTTCCTTTTCCCACATAGTCAATTGAGGTCAATGCAAATGTATTCTTTTGGTTTGGTTTAAGCACTGAAATAAAATGCAACTTCTGCTTCATTGCAGAACATTAGCTGTGCTTTTAAGGAGCAATATACCCCCCTCAAAATTAGAACCAAATCCCAAAAAGTCATTAATCCACAGGTTTTCCATAAATATATGTATATAAATATACAGATTCAGAACAGGTGTGAGATAGTGATATTGTAGCTGACAGGTCAAATGGAATGGATGAGTCAAATGAATCAATATTTTGAAAGGAGATAGAACATTAATATAAGGGGACTGATCTTCTGTTCAGGTCATATAAAATTCAGTGTTTCTACAGTTTTCTAAACACTTTCACTCCACTGACAACTACTTAAAAAGCAAAGCAAAAAAAAAGTTTTATTTTGACTTCAAAAAAATCTCCAATCCTTCCCTTTAATATGCTTCATAATTTGTTTGCTGCATTACATGACAGTTGCATGTTCCAACGAAATTGCAGTTACAGTAGGTCTCATCTCTTCTCCAAAAGCCCTGTAAACACAATACATTTCAAAAATGGTTTGCCTCTAGAGGGTCAGAGTCAGAAAGATGATTCTGTCAATGGAGTAAGTGTGAAGCTGCTTTTGACCTTAATCTGAGGGCATTAAAATGCATTTTTCTTCTTCTTTTTTAAAGGGGTACATGTGAACAGTCTATTAAAAAAAAAAAATAGAAGAAAGAATTTTGGTACTGGCTTGCAAAAAGAGGTTTTTCTCATTGGTGTGTTAAATTTATCAACTAACTGCAGCAGTTGGAGAGGAAAAAAAATAATGTTTTTAAGTATGTATTTCCTGTTTTGAACGAGGGACACTAGCCTGCCAGCCTAATGCAGGTAGAGAAGAACTATTTTGAGTTTAATTGATTTTATTAACCAATTAAAAGCATTGAGAGAAAAAATGTTGGTACCTGTGGAGCGAGAAAAGGAGACATAATAGCTACTAAACATTATATATTCAGAGCAGTTGGTTCTTGAAGGTTTCTCCTAACAAACTATATTAGCTTTCTTACAAAACTTTACTTGGTTATAGCCTTAAATTATCATGTCTAAAAAGATATTTATTTTAACCAAGCAAATGAATGAGGTCCATGCATTTGCACACAGGTTCAGCAGAAAATATTTCCCCAAGCATCCATCTGGGCAGTGAAGGAGGCATTTCACAAGTGAGGTGATTTAACATTTCCAAACTCCATATAGAAAGAGTTCTAGAAGGGCTTTCCAAGTCCTTCTAGAAAACTCTAGAAATTTAATGAAGACCCTTATCATGAGGTATTTTACAAAGTATATATTGATATTGATATATATTATATCCTTCCTACAGGATTCTAGACAGAACTGAAATAATATTATTTTTCACCTTAACCTGTAGAGGTCTGATTTTCTCACTTAAAGACAGTAGAGTTTGACTGCTTAGGTATTCAAAGTGGTTTTGATGGTGCTTGCAGTTCTGGTTTTCAGGAGCTTCTGTAGTTATCTCCTATCACTTAGGGGGCCAGGATACAGAGTAATCTCTCAGCCCCACCTCCTGAAACTGCTTCACTTGGAATGGTAGGACCTGAAATTCCCTGGACTACCATAAAGGGAAGGTGACTTTACATCCTGACATGGGAATCCTTTTCTGGGAAAAATGCATTGTTTCCTGCTTCTTCTTTATTAACATAAATATTTTTATGTGCATAGGGACAATTCTATAAAAATAAGGTCCTCCCTGTCCCAGGAATTAGAAAGCTGGAGTCCTGCAGTCCATGATGAGAGGTGGTCTCTCTGCTCTGTCAGCTCCTTTCATGGCACACTAAGCCCAAACCTCAGTATTAGCATGTAGATGGAGATACCTGTGAACTCAATAGTTGGATTCATGCCACCACCTCATTTTACATAAGCCACTGAGCTGTTCCCTCATTTTAATGTGTTCAGTCACAACTGATGGCCCCGAGGGCAAACTCTTCAATCCCATTAGCTATCCAAGTCCCAGTGGAAGCCACTATCTTTGAAGAAATTACTTCATCTTACCTCAGCTCTGTAACTCCTACAGCATCTTCAGATCCCACTACCAGCTTGTGACCAAAATTTAGCAAGTAACATTAATTTCAAGGCAATGACTGATATCAATGATTTTTCCAAGCAAAAAATGCTTATTCTCAGTCTCCTGCTGGGGATAACTCACTTGTTCTTCATCTGCTTCCTTATTTTCCCCATCCCAATTAAATAACCAACCTGGTGCAAAAAGCAATTTTGATTTTTTTTTTCCCACTGACTAAATGAAAATGAGTTTCATTAGAGCATCCAGTACATGCCATAAACAGGGCAGGCACATCTGAGACAGCTGCAGCAATAGCTCCATGTATTAATATTTCAGAAATCGCTGAGAGTGGGTAAATACACTGCCCTTTACTACAACAATTATTATTTAATACCTTACTTTATCAAATGCCATATCAGGGGTAAATGGGAAAATGTATTGTGTTGTGAGGGATTAAGGTTTGTCAGTCACAAAGAAATAGACTTAAATCCTGCAATTCAGCTGACAAAACAATTCACATGGCCCTGCTTCAGAATCTGAAAGGAAGCCATTAGAGGAATTGGAATATTCTCTCAAATTCACATCCCAGTGCATATCTCAGCATGTTTTGCAAGTACCATTATCTCTGCTTTCAATAGGNCCTACAGGATTCTAGACAGAACTGAAATAATATTATTTTTCACCTTAACCTGTAGAGGTCTGATTTTCTCACTTAAAGACAGTAGAGTTTGACTGCTTAGGTATTCAAAGTGGTTTTGATGGTGCTTGCAGTTCTGGTTTTCAGGAGCTTCTGTAGTTATCTCCTATCACTTAGGGGGCCAGGATACAGAGTAATCTCTCAGCCCCACCTCCTGAAACTGCTTCACTTGGAATGGTAGGACCTGAAATTCCCTGGACTACCATAAAGGGAAGGTGACTTTACATCCTGACATGGGAATCCTTTTCTGGGAAAAATGCATTGTTTCCTGCTTCTTCTTTATTAACATAAATATTTTTATGTGCATAGGGACAATTCTATAAAAATAAGGTCCTCCCTGTCCCAGGAATTAGAAAGCTGGAGTCCTGCAGTCCATGATGAGAGGTGGTCTCTCTGCTCTGTCAGCTCCTTTCATGGCACACTAAGCCCAAACCTCAGTATTAGCATGTAGATGGAGATACCTGTGAACTCAATAGTTGGATTCATGCCACCACCTCATTTTACATAAGCCACTGAGCTGTTCCCTCATTTTAATGTGTTCAGTCACAACTGATGGCCCCGAGGGCAAACTCTTCAATCCCATTAGCTATCCAAGTCCCAGTGGAAGCCACTATCTTTGAAGAAATTACTTCATCTTACCTCAGCTCTGTAACTCCTACAGCATCTTCAGATCCCACTACCAGCTTGTGACCAAAATTTAGCAAGTAACATTAATTTCAAGGCAATGACTGATATCAATGATTTTTCCAAGCAAAAAATGCTTATTCTCAGTCTCCTGCTGGGGATAACTCACTTGTTCTTCATCTGCTTCCTTATTTTCCCCATCCCAATTAAATAACCAACCTGGTGCAAAAAGCAATTTTGATTTTTTTTTTCCCACTGACTAAATGAAAATGAGTTTCATTAGAGCATCCAGTACATGCCATAAACAGGGCAGGCACATCTGAGACAGCTGCAGCAATAGCTCCATGTATTAATATTTCAGAAATCGCTGAGAGTGGGTAAATACACTGCCCTTTACTACAACAATTATTATTTAATACCTTACTTTATCAAATGCCATATCAGGGGTAAATGGGAAAATGTATTGTGTTGTGAGGGATTAAGGTTTGTCAGTCACAAAGAAATAGACTTAAATCCTGCAATTCAGCTGACAAAACAATTCACATGGCCCTGCTTCAGAATCTGAAAGGAAGCCATTAGAGGAATTGGAATATTCTCTCAAATTCACATCCCAGTGCATATCTCAGCATGTTTTGCAAGTACCATTATCTCTGCTTTCAATAGGGGGAAACAGTGACTATAAAAAGTAGCAGAAAGCAGAGCAGAGCTTCTCAAACTGCCATCAGCTCAAGCCAAAGAAGAACTCATGATGGGGTTGCCTTACTTACCACACCCTGCAGCCAAGGAGATTTCAGGTGCAAGCTCTGGGCAAAGACAGATTGAGTTTTTCTGCACTGTTTTCCTCAGCATTAACAGTCTCTGGCTGGCTCGTGCACAACCAGCTCACACAGGTGTGGCTCCATCCACCAGGTAACCATGCCAGCCACACCAGAGTGCAACCACAACTTCAAGGGAGATATCACACTTGAGCACAAAAAGTCTGAATCCCAAGAAACCCCTGAACACTTCTGAATCCTGAACAAAAATCTGGGTTTCTTCTGGGTTCAGGTTAAACTCTGAGGGCTCTAAAACCTTGGTATCTTCCCGTGACATAGCTGTGAAGTGATGGTGCTGGTTGGCTCCGCTGCCCCAGGGCTGGATGGGGGTGATTAACGTGGAGAGAGTGCCTGTGAAACAGGCAACAGCTGCAGAGAGAGACACGAGCTCAGCATGGAGCAGGCGTGGGAGAGGAAATGTATTTAAACTAAACTGCTGAATCTTCGGAGAGCTGTTTCTTCTTTTCCTGAAACTGCCACCACTGCTGAGCAAATTCATCAGCTGAGTGACTAATGGGAGACATCCTGAGAGGCAGAGGTACAACTGAGCCAAAACTGCTTCCCATAAAGCCCTATTCAGTGCCTGTTTGTCTCATTTATTACCGCATAAAATATCCTTCATGGGAAAGTGACTGACAATTATACTTTCTCCATATATCTTTGCACTCTGCGTTGGCTTGACAAAAATAGGGAGCTTCTGTCTTCAGCCCCTTTCCTTCTAAACCATCTCCTTTTTTTTGTCAATTACTTAGTGAAAGAAAATGTCATTCTCCTGAATTTTTCATATCACTCTTTCTAAGGGAGTCACTTCTGACTTTTTCATGCAAATCCAAAATACAGTCCCATATGAGCTACTATGAAGAAAATTAACTCTATCCCAGCCAATACCAGAACACATTGGAAGCGATGTCGGCATCAGCTGGAGCATAAATCCACAGCCAGAAGTTTCAGTTCCCAGAAAAATGGGAGAAGCAGAAGGAGCAGATGAGACAGTGAAGTGCCTCCTGTTGCCATAGAAATCAGGTAACAAGTGACCTCATCTCCTGATTTTGCTCCTGGAGCAGGGAGCCACAGTTTGCAGGCCTGTGGAGGGAGGACTTGGCCAGTCCATCATGATGCAGCCAGTGAAATTGGCTTAATGGTGCCTTCTGTTACTTGAAGTTTTAAACCTCTGAGAGGGCACAGAGAGCAGACAGGTATTTTGTTCTCAGGATAGGAAACACGCACGCTATTTGCTGTCTTACAATATCTTTCCCTTTTCTTTCTGTTGCTGCTTCTGACCTTCTGTATTTCCACCGTGCTCCCTGTTTTGAACTTAGGTTTCCAATGGCTTTTTGCCTCTCTCTGATCTCCTCGTTTTAGAGTCTATCTTATCTACAACACTTGGTTTTGTACGTTTTATTTTGCTTTTTGGTGAGAACAGGAGGTAAGGTGATGTACTAGACAAATCACTGCACCCAGGTTTGAAAGACAAGCATTAACTCTGGCTCAGGTTCTGAACAACAGTGAGTTATTTCATCTCCCTGAGGTCTCCTTGTCTGTTCAGCTGGGACCATCAGCTGCACAGAGCAGGGACACATCTGCTGCCTGTGTCTGTAACATCATTAGAAAAAGGTCTCAATTGCACTTACTGTCTGTAGCACCATGCTGTCAAATCAGACATGCCATCAAATGACACCCAAACAAGGCAGGGCTTTTCCTATGTAGAGGCTAATTACTTGTTCAGAAAAAGCACACCTTTAAACTTCAAGGAATATTATGCTTTCTGTAAGGTTGCAACATGACCCCTAAAAATCTTCTTCCCTATTTGCTTTTTTTCCTTTGGCCATGTCTGCATCTCACCAGAAACCTAGGGTTGTGACTATGGAGAAAGTAAGATAGGCACCCAGTCTAACAGATCATGAATGCAACTTTCAAAAGTATAAGCTAAAAAATTCATATTAACCTGAAATTAAAAAAAAAAAAATTCATTACAAATAGCTACAAGCAGTGGTGAGTGCTTTTTTGGGGGTGTGATATTTTGCAGGTGGCCTCTGAGAGAGAGCCAAGAGCAGCTATTGAAGCCACGACTGTGATGAGCCTGGCAGGACACAGGAGTGTGCAGCACTCCACACACCCAGCAAGGGCTGTTAGCCAGCACCTTTATTCACAGGGGTTCTGGTCAATTCTGGCTGCAAGGAGAGTATGTTGGCTTCCTCCTGCAAACCACAATGTTAATAAATTTCCACTCCTCTGGTACTGCAGAGGGAGCTCATGGGCTGGTCCCTGGTGAGTTAATATGACAGTACATTAGTTTCAAGAAACAAGATGGTGGATAACTTGAAATTTGTGAAAGAAAAATAAAAAGCAAGCTAAAAGAAAACTTCCAATTAAATTATGCAAATGTGAAAGGAAGTCAAATATTTAGATTTTTAAGGATATCTTCAAAATACTTCCCCAGAGGATGGTAGAATCTGTACTAAAGGGTCTAACAAATATATTAATTTAACAGAAGATTTCTTGGATTGAATGCAGCACACATTTAAATGGTCTTTGACAAATAATTCAGGAGTTTCAGTGTACTATATGACATATTTTATTTTTTTTATTACCACTGACATGTCAACAGATTTGAGGAAAACGGGTTTTTTTAGTAAGCACAGCTGCTATCAATTTGGATAATGATAGTCCATCACCATTTTTTGTGTGTACAAACAAAGGGAGTGAATGCTCATGCAAAACAGTGAGTCTGTATAATTCCCATTCATAAACCATTTGCAGACTGCACAGGGTCAAGACAAAATTATTATTTCACTTGCTGGCCTCAGCAGTGCAGACACAGAAATAGAATATTTTTCTGGTCTTGGTAAATTTAATTTCTGTGAACTCTGTCCCCATGATATCGTATACAAATAATAAATAGACACCCCCAGAGTTCCCCTCCCAGTAACAGCATATCCTGCCAGCAAAGCCATTTGCTCTGTGTTTCCACTGCTCTACTTTTTGCATCACTCTGTTCCTGAGTTTCTTGGTCTGTCTGCCCAAGATCAATGACGTTCCTGCACAATTGCTGCTGGTGGCTGCTCACTAAAAATGTAGCTGGATAAGCTAATTTTCTTTCTTTCCTTCTTCATTATTCTGCAGTGAAGGTTTAAGTGTAAGATTCTTCATCTATCTCTATACCTGTAGGTAGTAAATTATAAGGCTAATGGCAAGAAAATGTGAATATTTATGACACTTTCTCATTAGCACAAAACTTGGACTGGATTTCCCATGGCTCAGTTGAATTACTTAAGCCTTATTTTAAAAGGCAATTGTTTATTTATGCAATTGCCTTGTGGAACTTCTGGCTGGCTAGTTGAAACTCTCATAGATGAAAATATTTGCAAGAAATACTGTTTTCCTCCTCTTCCTTTTCACATGTAGAAACCCCTCAACAATTATGTTACCTGAGGATAGAGCTTGGTCTCTTTTGTTTGATTACAAGCAATTAATTTTTATCTGTATTTTAGACAAAATCAATCCAAGATTTGTATGAGAATAAATTCCCAATTTTCAGCAGTTGGATTAATTCCCTTTGACATTCCTGCCACCCCTTCCAAGAGAGGACTGTAGGTGGAGGAAAATCTCTCCTCTTTTAAGCTCCAGGTTTTAGAATTTAGTTCGAAAAAAATCATACAAACCATGCAAAAAAAAATGAATATAATCTGAGTGGAAAATAAGAGAAATTCAACTTAATCTACTGTGTAACTCACACCTCTGGGGTCTTTTTCCTAAACCAAAATGTTTCTTCCCAATTACTTTTTTTCCTTAGAGTGTTTCTTTCCTCAGAAGTCACAAGTGACCTCTTTGACAAATGCCTATTTTTAACCATTTTAACTGAGCTCAGTCTGTTTGTCAAACAGACCCAAGAGAGAAATCTCCAATGTATCCTTCCTGCATGGGGAAAGTAGAATGAAACATTTAAAATATTGCCACTTCTTCTAATGAAACATAACTCAGCCTACAACAAGTGTCTAGGGACATAAAAATACAGAAGTGGAAGAGATCTCTTAAGTTTTGAAAAATCTTCCTGTTCAGGTGACCATGTCATAGAATCTCATTAAAAATGTAATAAATTCCATTATGAAATTATTTTGCATTTTTCTTCTCCTTGCTCCTATGGGAAAGCTACTTCAGAACTTCACATCTCTGGTGGTTAAAATCTATCTGTTAATATCCAGATTAAATTTACTTAGGCCTCATGAGAATTTATTTGTCTTTTAAGCAACTTTAGGCTTCAGTTTCAGTTTATTTTAAGTGTAGATGTAACCTTTATTTTGATCAGCTACAGAACTAAATAAAATTCCAGATGGAGAGTCCTTATCATAATTTCTGATGTCAATATACTTCTCTGAAATATTTTGAAATGTTTTTCTTTATCTATAGAATTTAATGTTATTCTACTCCATAGAAGAAATTTAATGTTTTAATGGATTTGTCATGCATTCATGGTCATTCAGTCATTCTATAATAATTTTGTGCTCTCAGGATCTTCCTTTCCTTTCCTGGTTCTCACTGATGGGCCTCTCATTTTCCATAAAAAAATAAAAATTCTTGATAGAATTTCCAGTAGACTTATAACTTTAATTTGCATTGTACATTTATCATCAGGCCAAATTGTCTCAAGATCAGACAGTTCTTTCTGAGAGATTTTTATCTTCCTCAGTACAGCCACATGTCTCTTTGGTCATCAGCCCACTTTTAACAATATCTGCATCTTTTCACAGTCAACATTAGTTGAAATATTAAATAAAATTAATCTGAAAACCAGTCCAAGAGAAATGCCAGCAGCAGTTTGTCTTGAGACCACTATGTTCTCCTTCTACACAACCTAATGCCATTTTATTTGAATGCCTCAGAAATTACTCTGATCTCTATTATTTAGTTAAACTAATAATTTTCAAGCAGTGCTTTTATCGAAACAAATTTTAACTGCCTGGAGGTTCCTTCTGCTTCCTCCCTGGCTACAATGGCAACAGTAAGAGGCTACACAATTACCTCCAGATAGACATCTAATTTCTGGATGGATGAAGTTAAGTGAGATGGAGATAATCCTATTATCTGAAATTCTTTTATCCCGTTCAGACAGAGCAGTCAGATTGTATCCTTGTTGTCTATAAAAACATATGTTCTTCTTATCTGTACAATAAGACCTGTTTATGAAAGTGATTTTGACATAGAATGAGAAGTAGTAAACCTGCTGAATCAGTGCCACGGAAAATCTCAGCTATTGGTAGCTCAACAAAGGCAATATTCATAATATTGGGAAGGGTAACTAAAATTCAGGAAATTATAAAGTGTTTTAATAAAGTTATTTTAAACTTACTCCTATTTTTTCCATTATATCTATTACAAAATTTATTTTTGGAAAAATATTGGGAAAGGCTTGCTTTGCTTAAAACTGTTACCAAAATTATTTTTTTACGCACAAACTTCATGCACTATTTTGTATTTTCTTTTATTACTTGGGTAACAATCAGAATGGTCCACAAGTGTCAGACACTTTGGGGTTTTATACTTTCTTTTAAGCCAAACAACTAACATGTATTTTGAGATTTTTATTATTAAATCCAAATCTTTACAAACATCTCTATTATTTAACATAGAGAAAGGGACCTCATACCTTTCAAAAGAGAGCTTAGAGGAAAATATGCACTGTAGACACTAAAGAAACACTGGAAATTAGAAAATTAGTGACACTAAAATTACATCTGAATAAAAATATTTTACATATTAAGGCCATTTAAAAGTTTTGACAATCAATTTGCTGTGAGAACCAAGATATGCATTGCTTATGCCACAGAATCTATCCATATGCATGAACTTAGTCATTGGTAAAGGAAATTTTTTCACTCTGCTTAGCCCAAAAGTGCAAGAAAGCAGCAGGAAACCTTTTTCCTTCAAGAGACATTGCATCGTATCTATATCATGCACTTCATATCTAATGAACCCGGTTATCTAAGTCAAAACCACCAGCTGTGATCCCAGAGTTTAATTTTTTTCATATATTCTTACTTTTCAAATTTTTTTTTAATGTCTGAGAAAAATAATTGAATAGCAGCTGTTGAATATGATGCACATAAAATAAAATTACTCATGACCTGAAATTCACTTTATTTAAATAAAGGAAAAAATAATTTAAACTGCCCTTAAGATTTGCTCAGAAAAGGAAGTACATATCCAGGCATATAAGCATTGATTATGTAAGCAGATTAATGTGGATTTTTCATTTGGTCATGTTCAAGTAAACTGGGGAATCATTGGTTAAGCAAATGATGGACAGAGCTCAAAAAAATGCCAGAAGAAGGTAGTAGGAGACTTTACATGTGTAGAAAAAGAGCAAGATAGAGCCTATAAAGTGACAGAAATAAAGCTGGACATATAAGAAATCTGATTTATAAAGGCCCTAAGACCAATTTTTAATGTGTGTGACCCTTCAGGCTGCTCCAGGCACAGCTCACCCACAGCTGTCTTGGCAATGCAGTGCAAGACCTTCATCCTCACTTCATTTTACAAGGCCAATGCTCCTTATAAACAACTGAAGAGTTGTTGAGTATTTTATTATCTAGAGGCTCCAGTATACATATATGTAAATTCCCTAGGCTCTACCACTCAAGCTGATGAACTGACTTGGACTTGCACAATTTTTATCCATTGTCTTTTGGTGTCATAGAAAAGTTCAGCTAAAACCACTTTTTATTGAAGATGGCCACAGCTTGAAATATTCTATTAAACACCCTTTTTTTTCTTTTTTCTTTTTTTTTTTTTTTTTGGTTTGGTTTGGTTTGGTTTGGTTTTTTTG
>VZRX01008267.1:53075-81705 GCA_013398075.1 Notiomystis cincta
TTTTTTTTTTTTTTTTTTTTTTTTTTTTGGTTTGGTTTGGTTTGGTTTGGTTTTGGTTTTTTTGGGTTTTTGTTTGTTTGTTTGTTTGTTTGTTAGTTAGTTTTGTAGTGGAAGTCCCAGACAGAGAGTTAAATTGTGTCCCTGTGACTATCCTGGACACAAGAGCTGACTTCAGCACATCTCCTTCTGTGATATTTGATCCTGTGCAGCACCCACAAGAAAGTAATATAATCTACAGCAATCAGCAGCAGTGAGGTGTTACATTTCTGTGGCACTTTTTTAAACAAGCATGGAAGATGTGTTTGGAGACAAGAGACCAGAAAGCTTTCACCAGCTGAAAGCACAGCTAGCTTCATCATCACCATTCATCTGCCCTAGAGTATGAAATGTGCACCCTTTTGAAACACTGCACAACCAGTTGTCTGTAATAAAGATATTTTCTTTATTGGGAAAAACCAGGATTGTCAGTTTCTTTTAAATTTGTAATGACAACAAAACACGGAAGAAAATCAGCAACCTGGCCCAGACTCCTTTGCTTAGATGTCATGATATGAAGCTGTTGAAATTATGACCACATGGTTTGGAACTGTATCCTATGTGCTGACTTTACCTAAAACAGATTTTCATTCTCTTGGAACATCTGTATTAGAAAATTTTATTGGTCATCACATGTTGATATATATATATAAGTTCTGTAAGAGGGTTTAGGCTATTTTTGCAAACATATGAGTGTCTTTTAAAATGTCTTTTTAAAGGCCATCTAGTCATATTTAATCTGACTATTAAATACAGAGAACAAAGACTCAGCTCTGCAGAGCCTGACATGTACTAGAACAAACAAAAGGAACATAGAAAACAATAGAATCACTGATTACCTACTTAGCCTTGGGAAGGTCAGCAGCATAAAAGCAAAACAACTTTCATTCCAGAAAATGTTTCCAGCTTTATTGGCTTTGGATCATGTAGCTGTAGGGGGTTTTTGCTATTGATTTTTGTCTCAGTTTAGATGGTGGACTAGGAGTCAGATGGCTAACCTGCTAGGCAAAGCTATAACTGCACCCTGCACAGTCCCATTCAGCATCTTTTCCTAGAGGTAGAGGTTATTGACTATAGATCTTCTTTGCTACTCCCCTGTTCTGCAAGGCTGTTGCTGATTACCACGGGTAGACTGTCGGCTATTTCTTGGGACAAGTTCCAAATTTCAGTTTCTTTTATTAGCCATTTCAAAATTTTCTCCTTCCACCTGGCTCTAATGCTTATACCCCAATGTGGTCTTCACAGGCTTTGCAGCACCTAGGGCAATACAGCTTTTCCTTTTGGCAGCTAGTAAGAACTATGGACTCTGCCTCTCTTTCCTCCTGCATGTCATATTAGTATAAGCTAGTGTAATTAACTCTAGCTGGCATATGTTTCCAATGTTGTTCAGTTGGCACAGTGAAGGGACTTCCTGAAGAAAAGCGAATTTTTCCATAGTGTTTTCAAGTCTGCCTATGTAAACTTTTAATTGCCTGGAACCTGTATGTTGGAGCAAGGCTCTGACCAACAGGCAAGCAGATCTCACACTGTTCTAACAGATGTAGATGAGCAGACACTGCCAAGTGAGTGTATTTGCATCTATTGTGTTAACTGAAAGCATAATTTTCAGCAGAAAAGGCTATTTACAGTTTATTTGGCTTCGGGCTTAGAACTATTTTATTGCCTTTTTGAAGATTTTTTTGGAAAATGTGAGCAAGCACCTCTGTAAACTTTCAGATAGATGTCTTGGGGTGGAATGGGGCATTATCATGGAAAAATGCCTTGTCCCTTTTAAAAGGGCCTTCCCTCTTTTCTCTCTTTTAATTCAGCATCTGAAACTAACCAAGCCAATCTTCTGCATTCCTGCCGAGCTTCATCTGACGAGGTCAGCAGTCTTGTTCTCTGCATTTTTTTTTGCACAACAGGGGTACCCACAATATAGTGCAACACCCCCAGTAAGGGTGATACTACATGGATTCTTGAAAAGAAAACCATGTGTGCCAATTTGGCTTGAATTCTTTGAACACGTTGCTGGATTGTTAATGCATGGGAAAAGGATGGTCACAGAATCTGTCTGCATTTCACAACTGCTCCTGGTGCCACATGACACTACAGAGTGATTTCTTTAGTAAGTCAGAGAGCACATTACAAAGGGTAAATGCACTGAATTGGATTAAAAGCTGCCTTGTAAAGAGGAAATGGTTTGTTCTGGAAAAGAGCAGACGATACAGGAGGACGAGTGTAGTGACAGGGCTGCTGCAGCAAAGCTCTGTATTAATAACACTGATGATGCATATTAATAATAAGACTTTGCACTTCTATAGCACTTTGTTTTTTCAGAGTACTTTACAAACATCTAATTAATCATTATCTAATTAAGAATTACTTTGAAAGGGGCCGGGGGGCGTGTATGACAATATTTAAAATATGCCTTTGTTTGATAATGGCACAAAATAGTAGGAGGGCAGCAGCCACAAAGGCACAGAGCATACGCATTCAAAATGTTTTGGATAGATGAGGTTTATGGTCTGATAATTGGCTTATGCAGTTCAGCATAGAGAAGTATAAAGTAATGAGAGAAGGGAGGATCAAAACTATCCACAGAGACTATAGCCTAAAATGAAGCACAATACAAACCAAGAATAGACTTGGACATGATAATGGATAATGCAGTAAATCCCCCTCTACAGTGTTTGGCAGAAGGAGAAAAGGCCTTGGGATTTACATTGTATATATAATCAGTGTCTTTTTCTGTTAAATAGGGCAGTAACGAGACTACATTAGGAATATTGTGCATTTCTGGTCTCCTTAAGCCAAATTTCCTATTAATTTACCTATCAACGCAGCTTTTTTAAAGACACCAGAATTACAGAGGACACATTTTGGCCTCATATTGTTAGTGTTGATCTGACTGCTAAAGAAATTTGGGCCAAATCGAGATGTCATTTAGTTATAGATCAAGCCCATGGGCAGAGAAACAAGTCAACATCTGCAGAAGCTGATATGAGTGCCCCATTTATCTCCTAACACAGTGAACAGGGATCTGTTTGGAGGGACTAAAGGGGCTTCATCAGCTCACATCACTGTATCAAGCAAAAGCAGAATTTTCTTCCCTCTGTATGATTATGTTGAAGGGAAAGTGTTAGAAAGGGACATGATCATGCATGGAGTCAGCACAGTATACAACCAAGCATGACAGCTGATTCACAGCTGTGTAAATTGATATTCAAAGTCATTGCAAACCAAATGACACTAAAGTTTGGAAGATTAGATGGCTGTCTCCCTCACTTTCATCTCCCCACACCACGTTCACTGAAATCCCTCTGAATATTGCAGGAACATTTGGTATTTGGAGGAGACAGCATATCTAATGAGTATCAGCTGAATCAACCCTACTTATTATAGGAAGGACATTGCTGATAATGAAAACGCACAGCAAAGGCCATGCAAAATGATTAAGGGTCTGAGTGCATAAGTTATGAAGGAAGATTGGCTTATAGTAGAGAAAAAGAGGCTATCTTAGAAGTATATATGCCTCCAAAAGGGAGCAGATAGACACCAGCAAACTGATTAGAATAGTAATTAATTTCTTTATAATACTAAAGTTTTTGTTAAACATGTACAGGGGAAGTGGCTTTCACAAATGCAGGCAATACTTCTTTGCAGAGGTGTTGGTGCAAAAGAAACGTAGGAAAAACAGCAATTAAACCCAACACCCAAATATGGAAACAGAAAGAACAGCAATTAAGCCCAAGCATACTCAGAAGTCCCCAATGAGATGAATGTGGTGGCTTGGTTTGATGAAGAAAAAGGATCCAGTTTCTGAGTAAAAAATGTGTGATGTGGAGAAATTTTCCTGTTACATTCTCCAACAGTCTCACACTTATGTAGGTTAATTCCCACTTCCAGTCATGTATGCAATTAAAGCATTTATACCCCAGAGTAGGAGTGGTGTCAGGTGGCTCTGCCCAGAGCAGAAGCATTGTGTAGATGTAATTGCAGCTACCAAGGGACACTCCTATGTCTCCAACTCCGTTTTCCCTCAGCAGGTTACAATTACTCTTACCCTAGCTATTTGTACTTCTGCAGGGCATTGGTGGAAATGGAGTCTTAATGCATCAGGTTACTTGCAATAAATGGTTCCAAGCACCCCAAGTCATATTGAGAACCTTGAGAAAAAAAGACCAAGGAACTGCCAAGCCTACAGATAGGGAATGGGGGAGATGAGGGCAGTGTCCAAGTTTAGATGAAGTGCTTCCAGCAAGTTTGAGGAAATGCGTCACAAATTATTAGAGAAGAAGGCAAAAAAATTACAAAACCTTGAAATTCTTGTTTTCAGTCTTATGTGACATAAAATTCTCATGTAAAATTCTTAAAAGAAGTCTAGTAATCAATTTGACTCTGAGAACGTGAACCTCCACTGAGAAGACAATGCAACCTGACTCGAGATAAGACAGTTTGATAGGAAAAACAAAAGCAGCACATGCAAGCAAAGCAAAAGAGGGAATTAATTCACCAGTTCCCATGGGCAGGCAGGTGTTCAGGCATTCCCAGGACAGCAGGGCTCCATCACACTTAAGAGTGACTTGGGAAGACAAACACCCTTTTGAATACCTTTCTTCTTCCCCTCAGCTTTATCTGCTGGGCACAGCACCACACGGTCTGGGACAACCCTTGGGTCAGTTGGGGTCAGCTGTCCTGGCTCTGTCCCCTCCCAGCTTCTTGTCCATCCCCAGACTACTCCTTAGCAGGGCAGCATTAGAAACAGAGAAGATCCTGATGTTGTGTAAGCACAATTCAGCAATAGCTGAAACATTGGTGCATTATTAACACAGTTTTAGTCAGATATCCAAAACACAACACCATAAAAGCTACTATGAAGAAAATTAATATCCCATCCCAAACCTGTTCATACCTTCACTTTCTGTGATCCACACTTCTCTTAGCTCCTCTTCCTTATTTTCTTTACAAGGTTAGTCAACATTTTTTCCTCAAAATGAAAACATAAATTTATTTCCTCAATGAAATTTTATTTAGGAAAAAATACAAAAAGATAGAAAAATAAAAATCTAATAACACAAGATGATTCTATTAATATATTTTAATTTGTATATTTAATCTTTAGGAGCATTTAAAACAAATAAAAGTTAGAATCTAAATGTTAATATAGAGCTAAAACAACTTTTGCAAAATTGGAACAAAGAAGTGAGAGACAGGAAAAAGAATTAATGAAAAGTCAGCAAGTTTGAATTCTTTACATTCTTCACATTCTTCTTTCATAGCAAATGGGTAGATTAAAGGAAAATTTCATGCAAGCCTTTTAGAAAAAAACCTGCTAATGTCAAGTAAATGAATTTGGGGCTGTCAAAGAAAATTTGATAATATGGTTTCTAGATGATTCATTTGTTAATGTGCAAAGTATGAATAGAGTCTCTAAGCCATGTGTGTGTCCACAAATTTGACATGCACCTGGCATCAAAGGACATCCTGACAGAACAACTTAAAGTTCTCATCTCAAAGAATAAAATTAAATTAAATTAAAAAATACATAGCAATTACCACACCGAGAAATTCAGAGAGAGAGAGAAAAAATGCATTAACTTTTCCACTAGACAAGATCTTAGAAAAATATGACAACTCATACTGTCTAGAATGCAGGCAATGTCATTTATCAAATCCAGGTAAAATGATAGTGAAGGCAAGAATTCACACTTGCATTTAACTCTGTGTTATTTTATTAGTCTTCATTCATTTTGCATTGTTATTGGACCATTCAAAAGCAAATTTAGCATTAAAATTGATTTTGCCCAATACACAAAAAATAGGGGTCTGTACTGAACATCCCACGTGTGAAGTCTAGTATTACGAAATATGAACTTCCAGGGAAGAGTATTTTAATGCATTTAACTGTAAAAGTGTCTTTCCTGCTCTGGTAACCATTCAGTGATATAGGCTTTATATACTGTGCTAAAATATTAAAATACAGGCCAACTTTGTGTTGGAAAGGCAGATGTCTAATATATTTGTCTGCTTAGAGTCATACATACAAACATATAAAGCATTTTCACCTACCAAAAAACCCTTTCTTCCCCTTTTTCCTCTTTTTTCCCCTCTGTATTTTCAGTAAAATAAGTCAAGTTTCAGACAATAAACAACTTATTTAAAAAAATATATAGGCCATTAATATTCAGATTCAGATTAACCTCTGTGGGCTTTCTTAAGTTTTCCCGGGGGAGTTTTTAAAACCTCGCATTTGTAAGACCTCAAATTCTAACCCTGTTAACTTAAGCCAGTCAGCAAAGAAAAGGCATAAGTGGTTCAATCCCCCATATCCCATCCCATCCCATCCCATCTCTCCCACTTAACTGGCCTGAAAAAAACAGGGAAGGAGAGCAAAGGGAGTGTCAGAAGGAGGGAATAGCAGTGCTTTAAACATTAAAAAAGGGAAAGCACAATGGTTGGTAAGCAGAAGACAAGTGAAAAAGGAAAGAAGGGCCTTCCAGCAGGAGAGGCTGAGGTTGAGCCTGCAGACAGGTGAAAAACTTCAGCCTAAAACAATGAGGAAAACAGCCTAAGGTCCAGAGAGACAGAAAATATACTGAACTCAGCAGGATGGTTGGGAGTGAGGTGTTTGTGGTCTGCTGGTGCCAGGAGAAGCTTTGTGTCGAGTCAAGCCCGATGCAGCTTTGCTGCATCTTTTCTGTGGGGAAAGAGATGCATGCACAAAAGCCAGAATTCACATGGCCAAAATGCTGCTTACTGAGGGATCGAGACTGGAGAGCCAACTGTGGTCATCAATTTTGAACAGTAAGGAAAAAAAGAGGTGAGATGTTACAGTTTATGATCTATTAAGAGTGGCATGGTTCAAATATAGAGTAATAGGCTGCTCCTAGTTCATAAAAAAACAATTTTCTGTCTCTGTCTTTTTATATACTAGTATGTAGTCTCTTTATTTGTCTTTCATCATTTTCTGTAAGTCATTCTTCTTTTAAAGTCGAATAAAAGCACTGATATAAGAACTTAACCTTGTACTGAAGCCTTGCAGCCCAGAATCCAGCTCTGAAGAAGCCCTGGATTTATGCATTTGAGTATGATATGTTCTAAGGGGATTTTAATTTGCTTTCATCATGTGATCCTTTTTCACTCTTCACACGTATCTTTCATTCCTAGTAACTGCACAGGGGTAAGGAATGAGATACTGGCTTGAGGGAGAAAAAAAAATGTTTTCAGATGATATCTGAAATGAAAAGGAATCAAAATGACAGATACTGACGCTGTCATGGAGGCCAGGATGTTCAGAGAAGAACATTTTCACATTAGCAGTGGCCAGAATCTGCAAACAAACAGGCAAAAAAATCTCCCAGTTACATTTTGAATTTTCTATAATCAACACTTGTTTTCATAACATTTACTGAAATACATGATTAAGCTGAAATTAAGACGCTCTTTCAGAAGTTTGACTCCTGTAACTGTTTTGCATGGCTGTGTCAGTGTCCCTCTGGCTTTCTGCTGAATCCAAACAACTTAGTTCCTTTGTTTATAAAATGTTACATGTGCCAAAAGATGCACTGTTTTGTTCTAATGCGACAAGTAGCAAATGACAGTGCTCTGGGGAATTCCAAAGAAAAGGAGAACAAGAAAGAAATGCAAATGTGCTTCTACATTGCCTTTCCGGATTAGAGGATCTGCCGCAGATATTTTGACTGCTATTGCACTGTAGATAATTTTGATAGAATTATACACTCAAAGAATAATTTGAGTTGGAGAGGATGTCTGGCAATCTTCTGATCCAACCTCCAGTATAAAGCAGGACAAAATTAAAGTAGGTAGAAGAGCACTTCTACCAGCTGAGTATTGGACATCTCTGAGGGCAGAGATTTCACAGCATCTCTGGGTATCCTACTCCAATATTTGCCTGCACTTATGTAAATGTTATTCTCCATAAATAAAATTACCTGTGGTTGCATCTTCCATCCTGTGCTACTTGTCCTTTTACTGCACTCCCCTGAAAGAAGCCTGATTCCATCTTGTCTGCAGGTTGTGGAAGACAGCAATTAGCTCCCCTTTAGATTTCTCTTGCCCAGGTTAAGCATGCCAATTTAGTCAGCCTCAGTTCACCTGTCATATTCCACAGTTTCCTAACTGTCCTAATCACCCTTCACTAAATACTCTCCCATTTGTCCTTATCTCTTTGAGTAAGGGCCTAAAATTATCATAATCTTCTCTCCATGTTTCATGTGGCAAGGTGACAGAAATGTTAGAAATATCTTCCAAATAATGGTGCCTCTACTGGGCACCTTGAATTCTGTCTCAGGAACAGATGTATAGAAATGCAGAGCTCTTGATTTAAGAAGAAGCTAAAGCTAAAATTGCATTCAAATATGTTCTCGTTATTGAGGTGAGAGGAAGCAGCCCTCCAAAATCACAGTTTTAGCTGCTCATATAAAAGACATGCATGGTGAAAAATTCTGTAATTTTTGAGCCAGAGGAGTAGAACAGCACTGTAATTTACATTTTAACAACTAAATTGAGCAAAGGAGTTAAATATTGCCTAAACTGGGCTATTTATATGTAAAGGAATTAAATATTGCCTAAACCGGACCATTTATATATCTGACCATAGGTGGCATCAACAGAATGAAAGTTAAAACAATCCAGACAGAGAGATGCAGTTTTGCAGTTCAGCATGTGAGGCACAGAATTCCACTGCATTGTGAAGTGATCTATAGATCTCCCTTGTTTCTAACAGAGTCCTGCACACCAGGTTTGCTGTGCTAAACAAACACAGGCTTAAATGGGGTAAATAAAATACCAAATGATGCAAGCAGTCTTTCAAAAATCATCCTGCTGATAAACTTCCCAGAAGATGGAGTTTCTTTTTCATCTGAGTGTCAGTAATTTGTTCAGTAATTTCTCATCACAAAAATGTGTGAGGTCAGTGCCCTACTACTTCTTAAGGGAAAATCCTAAAAAAACACTTGTTTTCAATTTATATCAGTAGCCACATTCTGTGGACTCTTCATTTTGGTTGTTTTAACCCTAGTGATTACTTTATAGCTTCCAACCACATGCAGCTAAACACACTCCCAGTCAGAGGCTCCACACACTGGTTTTAGCTCAGCAATGTATTCCTGTGGCTTGCAATGTGTGTGCATGTGCGGGCAGAGGGGAGGGCAGGCACTAAAAATTGGACAGTTTTAACACACCATTAGAGCATCCAAGCCTGAAGTCACAGTGTTTAACGCTTGGAATGGGATGGTCAAGCAAAATACTATCACTTTTATCTGGAATCTGGGAATAAAGCCAACTCGGATAAAACAGAAAAAAAAAATAAAAAACAGCCCTGACTAATCTGACAGCTGTGGCAAAGCATATTGATAGCAAATGTTAAGCAGGCCAAAAATTCAAACACTGTGCTGCAAATGGAGCACACTCACACTGACACTGACAGTGCAGGCAGGCAGCTGGATGGGGGCAGTGTGCACAGGGGTGGCAGGAAGACATCTCAGGGATCACATCTGCAATAACCTCACGTGCTCTGGAGAATGACTGCAAGTACATTTCTTCAATTCCACTTTTCATTTGTAAATTTTACTCTATATGGGGATTTTAATGGAAGTCCTAGTCTCCTTAATAAGGACAACAAAAACTCAAAGGACATTCCTGAAAACCTAGAGGGGACATTCCAGATTTCTCAATCCACAGGGCTCCTGCTACTCTTGTGCAGGACAAAGTTGCATAGTTTTGGCAATTTTGCAAAGAGGCTTTGTATTGGAAGTAGTTCTCTGACATAGAGACTCCTGTATACATTGGAACAACTTCAGAGCTGATGCAAGGTAAACAAATGGAATTGCTGTATCATCTTGCAATATTATGAGATAGCAAAACTGCCAACAAGGCAGTCAACACCAGCCCAGTGCAAGATAAAGCTTTATGACAGTGTGAGACTGTTAAAAATTCTTAGATGGGGATTTGAGGAGTAGAGCTGGGGATTCAGATACTCTGGTCACATGTGGAATGAATAAATTTGAAAAAATAAATTAAATGGGTAATTCAGCTTCAGAGTTCAGCCTATAATAACTCTAGTATTTTGATTAACACAGCATTCTGAGGGCTTATAATAAGAGAAACTATCTTGATCAGGAATAAACTGCACATTGGATTTCCTAAAATTGAAATCTCAGAAGGGACTCAGATGGGGTTTATACTATTACTTGGGTGATGAACCTGTCCTTGGTTTACCTGTAACAGATATTATATATACTTGTACTTCACTGACTTAATGTATCAGCTAATTCTTTGATTTTTAATCTTGTTTTATACAGAAAGTATGCCAAAACCAGAAGACTAAAAGAATGGTGTAAATCTGTGTTTGGAATTTTCCCCAGATTTCTTTTCCAGTAAGGGTTTCATGATGTTATTTCTTTTTTAATTCTAGTCCAGCAAGCACCTTCTTGGGTCCCAAACCTGTTAACTTGGAGGATCCTTTACCTAGAAAAGGGATATGTAGGTTTCACCATGCCTATTGCAAGGAATTCAGTTGATCCAGCCTAGCCATCTGCCAAATTCAGACTAATTGCCAGTTTGTTCTACTTCCTTGCATAGGAGCTTCCACGTGTCTCTGTAGGGAACTATGCCATTTTTTCATACTTTTCATTGTCACAAAGATTTCCTGCAGCCTAGCCTCATTTCTTTTCCCTTGATTTTGTATTTTGCATTGTTTTCTCCAACAGGATTCACAGCTGTGCATCTGTTTGAATCTTCTTATGAAATTTCTTACCACATAACAGTTTTTTCTGTATTTCTATGAAGTTTGTTCTGTATCCTCCATGACACTGGCAATATCAGCTCTCCCTGAACTATCATCCTAAAACTCATAGCTTTGGAGCATCCCAATACCTTCCACCTTCCAACTGAATACATTATCCCATCTATAATTATCTTGTTTAATGGGCCTTCTGCCAGTTTTCAGCTGATATGGCAATTTCCGAGGGAAAGCAGTTTAAATTAACTTTTTATAGCTGTGTACTTGCTGATCTTATTTATTTTGAAATACAATTTTAACCAGAAAAAGAGTGTTTGATTCTACTTTGACACTACTGAAGCTTCACCTATTTTATGGATATATTATGGCTACGAAAAGAAATAAAATAATGCATGGTGACATTTTAGGAAGCTCTGCTTTGGCCTGCAGTGGATTTGTTCTGGAGCTGTCTGGAACTGGCTCTGTCCAATATGGGGCAGCCCCTGGTCTCCTCTCACAGAGCCCAGCCTTCCAAAAGGAGAGAAATTGAACTGGAAGTGTCTGAAGGGTAGCAGAATATTTGAGGGAGCAGAGGGACAGCAAAAGTAACTCAGACACATCAAGATCTGACCAAAGAAGATTTTATTGTGGCTTTTCAGTACTTGAAGGGGGACTATAAGGTAAACTAGATAACATTTTAGCAGGACCTGCAGCAACAGGAAAAGTTAAGGTAAACTAGATAAACATTTTAGCAGGACTTGCTGCAGTAGAAAAAGGAGTTTAAAACCAGCAGAGGGTAGATTTATATTAGATACAAGGAAGGAGTTTTTTACAATGAAGGATGTAGAACTCTGGAACAGGTTGCCCAGAGAGGTAGTGATGCTGGGCTGCAAGCCAAGTCCAGCCCACCAGATCTGTAAAATTTCAGAGGAGGTAGCATCACTTAACACCTTCTTAGCCTTTTTGGGGTGCTTGCTGTTGGCAGATCCATCTTAATGCCTGAGGTTTTATCATCACTCAGCAATGTGAACTCATGGCTGCATTTGCACATCCTGATGAAATCAAATTTTATTCACTTAAAAGACTGAAGAGATTAAAAGACTAAAAAAGTGAAAAAACTACCTTCTGTGGGTAGTTTGGACAGATCTCATAAAGCAAGGAGAAGAACACTGTTTTAAATTGCCATCTCTGTTTTTTATTTTAAATAATTGAAATTCACCTATTATGTATCCCATTGGATTGTAGCCCTCAGAGGTAACACCTCCTGACACACTCATGTTCTGAGCCTGAGTCTTCTCATTTATTAACTCCAATTGCCCATGCATGGAAATTTAAAATTATTTGAGGTTTTCTAAGGTATCCTGACCAGCCTCCAGCTGCTATTTTTGTTTCTGTAGGTATTGGATGTACTTGATGTTGTGCAGACACCTCATTAAATCTAGGACATTGCAAATGGCACTAGATATACATTTTTGGGAACCAACCTAAGCTTTGAGTGTCCTTTTTAGGACAGTTCTTTAAATGATGCAGGTTTATTGTTGAAGGTAGAAGAGAACATTTGAAATAAAATAAATCTCAATGATGCAATAATACAATATTTCCCAAAACACATTTTATGTCTTGCTATGTGTAACTGCATAATACTCTGGGGGTTTGAGTATTCACCTACAAATTTAACAGCTGGGTGCAATCTGTGTGACCCAAGGCAGGTAATGCAGTGCAGAGGTCTGCATTGAACCATCACTGCCTGCATTATCAAAGAGGTGCAGACACACATTATCCTAAGAGATTCCTTTAAAACTTCCTAAATAGACATTAAATGAGGCTCAAGGTCCCTACTGAAAGCAACTATTGCATCGTGAACAGATTGACTGTAGAGGGAGTCTAGAGGGACAATTCCTTGTCCCCGTGTTAAATTAGGGTGGTGAATGTCTTATCTAAAATCTCTGAAAAATGTGAGCTCACCCTCTTAAGGATTTATGCAGATACAAGATCCTACAGTTGATTTATTCTAAGAAAAGGGAAGCATTCACTGACTATGGTTTGTTCCTTTCCTGTTTGCTCTGTAATATTCCAAAATGAGCAGCAAAATGACAAAAACAGAACTTATCTAGCAGTACTTCATGATCTAATTGAAAGTGTTCAGGGAAGGAATATGATAAATATAGAGAAGGCCACGACCAAGGTGAGTTCCCAAGACAAGACTGAAATATAGAAATGTGAGTCCTTGATATTAAGCTCTGAAAGATGCCAAACATACTTCCAAAAGAAAGCACCAAGGGATAAGAAGTTACTCAAGATTTTATATTAAAGTTTCAAGAGGTGTCATTTCACTAGCACTGGAACATTTTTCATTGACAAGTTGGTGAGAAAAACACTGACTTCTTTTTCTTTACTCTGCACTGCCTATGAACATATTACACTGGCCTTTAGGAAAAATAAACCTATATGCTTGGGACTTTTGCTGACTATTTTATTGAGACCTACATGAAAAAAAAATCAAAGCAAAAATCTACCAAAACCATTATATTAGAATACTTTAGAAAGTTCTAGTACAAGGCATTTGAATATTGTGACAACAATGGATATTTCTTGTGTACATAAAACATTTTTACAAATAAATCTAAATATTCTGTTTATCTTCAGGCAGATTAGTCTTTAAGTTCATTTAAAAAAATAGACAAATGTCATATCCAAGATTATTAGTTCTGAATGCAGAAAGCATTTCCTTCTGTGCCCATGAGGTACATTGTGGGAAACACAGTTTGATTTGATGAGGAAACTTGCCATTGCTCATTCAACCCTTAGGACAATTTTGGCTGCTTCACTGCAGTCACTGGCACTCTAAAGGTTTTATTAAATAATTTATGGCTTATGGGTGTTTCATCAGACTTGATCAATATAAACCTAATTCTTGCTCATTTTAGCTCTATTGTGTGTGGATATTTGGGTGCAATGTCTTGTATCTGTCCCAGAATTTTCTGCCTAACAGTGTGTAAGTCTGGGTAAACACCTGGAAATGAGGAATGCACTGTTTGTAGCAATTTTATATTCAGGAACCTCCCTCACTATGCAAGTGGCATGTATCAATGATTTTAATTTTTTGAATTGATTAAGATAGAAATAATTAATCATGTTATACAGTATTGGGACTGTGACTGGTTATGTATCAGAAGGATAGCTGACTTAAACTTTACAACCTGCTTATTCCCACCATGTGATTCATTTAATCATAAACCTAGTTTGATTTTCCTATTCTAAACCCAATACAGCAAAAAATATAAGAGATTTAACTGTAAGTATGCAAATGTTTCCACAGACTCCAAGTTAAGCATACATTTAAGTGCTCTGCTGTCCCAGAGCCTAAGTAAATCTTGATTCTTGATTTAAAATTTGCTTTTCATAAACATCTGTGAGCTTCAATTCATACAATTGTTAAAGAATAAAAAGTTCAGCTACAAAAGTTACCAACAAAAGGAAATCCACCAATGTTTGAGATTCACCAATATGTTTGCCAATCATTTTTTCAGTATTTGCCTCTGTCTGTTCAAATGTCTGGGTTTTGGCTTTTCATCTATTTCAGGAATATTTTAAGCAAGCTATGCAAAAATCTCTCTTTGTGTTAGTTTGGCATATTGCAGGAAGGTTGAAGATTCTTCATCTTTTACTTTCCTTTTTTTTTAATGCCTTCATGTAGATTGTGGAAAACTTAAATCACTTAAACTTCCTTCTAGGAGTCTCTGATTTTCAAAGAGCTCATTCAGATGTAGCTTATATTTCAGGTATGCTGTTAAAAAAGATGCTTTTATTCATATAAATGCCAGTGCTTTACTAGACCTGGGAAATTTCTAGCTGTTTATATTTCTTTTAACATCAGTAGCTAAAGGCTTTCCATCCCAACATCACCTAATGAGCTGCTCTGTCTCACTTCTTACTGTGTCTTCACTGAAATACAAGCACCTTCAACATTAATTGGGAGAGAAATGGCATGTGTGTAGAAGCTTACATCACAATCACAGAGCTTAATTTTTTTATGTTTTTAAAATAGCTACTCATCCCTGACTTCAGATTAAAATACTAGCATTAAAGGATTTTAGCCTTCAAAGGCAGTGTAATTTAATCTAAATATTCTACCAACACACAATGAAAACATTGTAAATACTCACCAGTGATTGACCCATGTTTCCATTTCCAGGGTCACGTCTGAGGATAAAATGTCGTAAAATGACCTCTTTCCCGAAAGAAGAATGAAAAGCAGAAAACTGAATTTACAAATATAAAACATTTGTTAGAGAACATGAAAAATCTTCCCTTTGAAAATATACAAACTGACATAAATGACATATCCAATTCTCTCCATGTTTGGTTGGAGAACTAATAAGCAGAGATCAGCACAAAGTGTTTCAAGCCACTATATGAACACATGAACACATTAGCCCCAGTACTGCCTATTCCTAACAATTAACCTGAGATATTGTAGTTTAAATTTGCTGCATTTTTCTCTTGATTTACAATGCTAAGTTTTACAATACAACAATACCATTATTAAAATTAATAAATATTGAATACTCCAGAAGGGCATCAGAAGGACTGTCATAAACACAGAAACCCATGAGCCTTTAGAAATGTCCATCATATGAAAAATGATCATTCTAGTTCTGTTATGCAGAGAGGCCAAAAACAAGGGACTTATTTATTTTTATTAACACATACATTGACTTATATATTTCTACCATGACTTTTCTCAGTTCTGTTTCCTGACCGCTTTATTTTGTTTTTCACTAATATGACCAGAAGATTGCAAGATGAGAGAAATCATGATTTATGTTATGCCATGATCTTCAGGACCATTGTATATCCTACTTCTCAGCACAGCACAAAATGTGATATTTGGCTTTGGCTACCCCTCCTCTCAACAGGAGATCTCTCTACATTGTCTGTAGAAGTTTGCTAGAAGAGATTTCTCCTCTTGCTCTCATTTCAGCAGTTTCAGCCATTTGCTGCTCTTTTGCCCCCCTTAGCTTCAGTGAAGAGTGAGAGGAGAACAAGGATGGAGAACAAAACCAGCAGCAGTATTCAGGTACAGCTGTCCCACCCCTACAAGGCACTTGGCCAACCCACTCACCTCACCCTGGGCTTGTCCCAGAACTTCGTGCAGCAACTCTGCTCCAGTGCCCAGAGGAAGTGGAACACAACGTGTTGAGCAGGGAGAGGAGGGAAAAAGCACCTGGCTTTGAAATAGGAAGCAGTGAGAAATGTCAGGAGAGCACACTGGGGGGTTTGTGATGGGAGGCTGATGAATACATGGGGAAACCACAGTAACTCTTGTTCCAGGACTGCATGTGAATCACAGAGCCACAGAAATGACAGCAGGTTTATTTGTTTGGGGAGTTATTTTTTAACTCATAATTACTTCAAATTATTCTCTTTTTTCAATTGGATTTGAAATTTAATTTACATTTGTAATACCTAAACAAACACTTCTGAACACTGAATTCCTCATTTCCCTCCAGTGAAATAATTGCGTCACATTCGAGTGTTATCATTTTACACAGTTCATCTCTTAAGTAGCTCATTAATAACCAATATATCAAACTATTCAGAACAGGATGGGTTTCTGTTTTCGAAGGTAGGGATGAATTTTAACTCATCAAATGTTTTGCCTGCCTAAAAGTGGAATATACAGTCCCAGCTAGTGACCGAGTCTCCCTTGAGAGAGTGGATCTCCATGAAGCACTTCCATAAGGTGAGCCATCTCCTCTAGGATAAGATGATTTGCCCCTTTTTTCTGTCACTTAAGCAGTTTCTGGCACATAAGTGCCACTCACCTCGAATGTATTAGGGCTACTTCATTTCCTTGAAAGCCTTCTTCAAGGGGTTTCATAAATAGCTTGTTGAAATTCCAAATTAGTTGTAATAACCGCCTTCTTCTGCCTACATTTCAGTTCAATTACTTGTCAGAGATGCATGATTTTCTTTTATGGCAGCCATATTTCTTCAGCTTTACCTTTTTATACCAATCAAGAGATTTTGTAAACAAAATAAATCTTCATTTATAATTCAAATTTTCTTTTAATACTGAAGCAAAACTGAAATCTACAATTCCTAACAATTTAAAAGGCGCTTATACTTTCTCCATCAGACTCCTCAGCTGGGGTTGATTAATTTAATGAGGGATTATGTCTATTTTGACAGCATTTTCTTTAAATTCCTTGAGCATGTCATCCAGTCTTGATATCTTGTCACCATCCAGCACCTTTCCAGAACTTTAACCACTGCTACCACTTCCTTTTATTGGCTCCAAAATTTATTTTAGGAAACATATTTTTCCATCATGCTTAGTGAGAAAGACAGTCTGAAAGAAATGTAATTATTTCTTGACACCACTACCGTAACCTCTAAGCACATTAATTTATAATAGTGGAGTGCAGGTTGAGGAGTAGGAAAGGAAGCAGGAATCCAGATCCACTCCTCTTGGGTATTTAAAGATGCACTGGAACTGCAGTACCAGCAGGCTGAGGGAGGTTATCCTGCCCCTCTACCCAGCCCTGGGGAGGCCACATCTGGAGTGCTGTGTCCTGTTCTGGGCTCCTCAGGACAAGGAGGAGCAAAGTCCAGCAAAAGGCCACAAAGATGGTCAAGGGATTGGAACATTTCCTTACCAGGGAAAGCTGAGAGAGCTGGGCCTGCTCAGCCTTGGGAGGAGACAACAGAGAGGGGAATTCATGAACTCAGGAATCTGAAGGGACGGTGTCCAGGGAATGGAGGCAGGCTGTTCTCAGTGGTGCCAAGCATTAGGACACAGAGGTTCAAAATATAACAATAATTTTGTGGCTTTGTTGGGGTTTTTCAGTTCAGAGTGCATGGAATGACGTGCAGTCTACAGCTGACCAGAGCAGTTTGTGTGGCCTATGGTGCAGCACAGAACGCAGAAATATTTGCAGAGCATCAGAGAGTCACTGAATTTTTGTGTTGGAATGGACCTTAATGATTGTCTCATTCCAACCCCCTGCCATGGGCAGGGACATCCTCCACTGCCCCAGGTTTCTCAGAGCCCCATCCAGCCTGGCCTTGAACTCTTCCAGGGATGGGGCAGCCACAGCTTCTCTGGGCAACCTGTACCAGTGCCTCACCATGACAGCAAAGAATTTCTTCTAATATCTAATCTAAGTCTAAACTCTGTCAGTTTAAACCCATTCCCCCTTATCTTGTCACTACATGCCTTTATCAAAAGTTCCTCTCTGGCTTTCTTGTAGGACCCCTTTAGGTACTGTTCTAATAATTAGGTTCCATTAGGTCTCCAATTTGTGTTGTTTCCAGATGCAAAGGCAGTGGGGAGAGAGTTGAAAGGCTCTGTATGGTGCAGAGTGCCAAAACTGGATGTTCGAAGCCTTGCAATATACTGTTTTTTATGAAGGGTCACAGTGTATCACAATCTGGCAAACAAGGGCCGCCTGAGAGTAGACTCAATGTCCTAATTTCTGTTTGAGATAAAGAAATACAAGGCAAAAAAATCTACTTTTTTTTTTACAGATGTTGAAGGGGAATATGTGGGTTTTTTCTTCATATCATTACCACACATCATAAATTTAATTCAAGACTATTAAGTAAAATGTCCTGTGTTGTCATTTATTGTTATTTTCCCCACTGTATTCTGAATTCACATTTCTACTGTTCTTTTGTCATTCTTCATTGTATTTTTCTCTCTCATTTTACCAGTAGCACAATCTTGGATTACAAACAGGGGAGGAGTTATACTTCAAAATAGAAATTAAGAGTTCTATGGAATGTCTCCAGTTCAGGATTTATGAGTAACAAGACCATGTATTCATTTAGTGTTTTCATGGATAAAAGTAAAATACTGCAAAATTATTTCCCTTACATTTTTCTAACAAGTGCTCAATTAACCTCATTGATTTAGAGATAAATGTCCAAAAGAAACATCTCTCATTTTATTCAAGAGTTAAACTGTCAGTCTAAAATACAATCTCTCCACAGTCAGACTAAATTAAAAGATACTACAGCAATCCCAGGAACTTTAGTAGATTTGAAGTGAAAAGAAAATACAGCATAAGTTTCATAAAGCTTCATCAGCTCTCAGGGTTTTTTCTTTCTCCTTCTTCTCCTTTTTTAATCCTTACAATAAAGGAGATCCTCTAACTATGGAAAGAGATTTATCACAGATGACAAAACTCTGAAAGTCGATCATAATTCTGACACTTCTCTCCCATTCCTTCCTCTTAGACCTAGCATAAAATTTCCAGACAAGTTTTGTAATGACCCAGCAGGTGCTGGCTGTGCAGCTCCAGGTAGTGTCACAATTCAGACCCTCCATGTACTGATAGCTCTCCCCAAGAGCTGTGACATTGCTTGGGTGACTTGCTGTGATTTGCAGTCTGCCATCGCTCTATGTGTTTTTACAATAATGCTTCATAAATACACTGCTGCCTCAGCATCTGATAACCATTCCCCATGGATGCATTATGGAAAATATTTCATGTTTAAATTATTGTGAAATATTGTCCCTTCTTATCTCTCACATACATTATCCCCACAAATACTATAAATGCTGTAGCAAAAGGTTTATCTGTTCTAATTAGCATGAATGGAGGAATGAAAACCTGCATAATTGTATTTTGTTCCTCCTGAGCATTTAATCACTATGTGTCCACTGGAAAGAAAAAAAGTCTTTAGCCTGGAAATTATCAGAATAGTGATCAATTAACATTTTTAAAGATTAAAAATAGGAGTGGGAAGAGCTGATTAGCTAAGACAATATTTAGGAGTATAGAGAACCTTGTACCTGCAGTTTGTGGATTCAAACCCAGTTTGTTAGTGGAATCTAAAAGATTTATCAGAACCACAGCTTTCAAGACCAAAAAAATAGTTTTTGATGAAATATCCTGACCTTACATAAAAAATACCTCTTTATCCCTTCACTGTGAATACCTTTATTTGGTCAAACTGTATGCCTCAAAAATGCATGAAAATATTCAAAGGATCACAGAACCCATCCTTGACAAAAATTTATTTCAGTCAAGAACAGCTACAACCTTTTATTTTTTCCCTTTTTTAAGAGCCCTTGGACCCATAATATCAGGCATTCTCTTTACATTGCTGGACTTGTGCTGTACAGTCCACTTCATGAAGTAGACCAGCTGCTTTTTCACCTCATTTTTCTGGGTCTATGCTATGTTGTCTTAGTTTTTCAACTTTCTCTTAAAAACAGATGCATGTCTGCTGCATGTGGTGCTCTTTCCAGTTCAAGCCTACCTCACCTCTCCCAGTGCTTCAATATTTATGCTCAAAGGATCATACTACTCTTTTTAACAACAGAATGCTGTTCAGTGCTTGTGTTGACTATTTTTCTTCCCTCTTCTCTTTACAGGATCCCTTTTTGTCTTGACATGAGTTATTAATGGTCAATACCCTAAAAATGAGGTCTAAGTTATCTAAAAGTCCTCCAAGAACGTGATAATTTATGAAGTACAACTCATTTCCTGAGCTTCAATCCATGGGCAATTAAAATCACCAGAGATCTCCCTGGATGGCTTGGAAGGCCCTGGGTAGTGAACCTTTTTCACCCAGCCATGCTCAGAAATGCTTGGTCATTGGAGATGAACATGGCACCCACCTGCCTCACAACTAATTTATATAAGAGGTGAAAGAATTGCCTTGAGTATGGAAACAGATACAAGCATTCATAGCTTCAATACAGCATTTTCACAGCAGTGTGTAATGATCTTCTTATTTTTAATATAAAAAAGCTGTCTCCATAGCATAATTTTGGGGGTTCTTTTTATCCCCCACCTTAAATACAAAATAGGACTTCATAATAAATCCTACTTTTACAGTATTGCTGATTGATACGGTATAGGCCTATATTTATCACTTGTGTTGCACATGCAAAGCTTCAGGGTCTGGAATTGGGGCCCTTCTGTGCTGGATGCCTGCCACATATTTAATAAAAAAATGTAATTCCCTGCCCCAGAGAGACTACTTTCTAAACATAGAGTTGGATAGAACAGGTGGAAAAAAGCAAAAGTAGACAAGGCAATAGTGAAACAATCATTTTTCATCTTGCAAAATTGGAAGTATTATACTACACAGCAATTTAAATCTGTTTTCCCATGTACCAAAAGCAGGGTTTTTTCTAGTTTCAATAACTATCTCTTTTCCTGTTAGATAAAAATGTTTATATCAATCTTATTTCATTGGATTTAATAATTTCTAAATCACTTTCACTGAAATATAAAAAGGTGTTGAGCTTCTTTGTTTAAATTGAAACATAGTAATAATCACTCTTTGGTGCTATTCTAATTAGCTAAATCCCCCCATGGAGAATACCAAATGCATACTAACTCAGGACAATTAGAAACAAGCTAATAAATGCAGCATCATGGTTCCTTGCAGAATGCAAAACCAGCACCAACATGTAACCAAAGAGTTTGCAAAGAGAATTACCACATTTCAGGAGCTGGAACTTAACGCTCTCACAGGGATGATTTCAAGAGACAAGGGCTCATAATGCTTGTCAGTATTCAAAGAGTTACCTTTTCATCTGTTCTGTTGATGTTAGACTGCAGAGAAAAAGAAAGTTACCAATATTAAATAAATAAATAAATAAAGGCAAAGGTGTTGAATGAGAAAATTTGTAAGTCCTGGGCTAATTCATAGCTAGCAAAACACAACAAAAATCCTCAAAATGCCATAGAATTGCAGTGTCTTTTCCTGTCAATGTTTGTAATGTATCTGGCACCGAGTATAAGATAAACTATTAAAAATCTGGAAATGAGAAAGAAAAACACATATCAGTTGATGGGAGAGTAGGCTGTTTCATTTTTTTCACTTGCTTTTTCCTGAGAACAGCTTTGCTTCAAATAAGCTGCAATGTTGAGGACAGCCCAAGGAGGAGGACACTGGTGATATCTTGTCCTGTGGAAGCTTAATTGCCCCTTCTGCACTACTTTGAGACACTGTACAGAGCTCAGCAGGGAGCCCCTGAAACCTTTGCAAACATTTTAAGTTCCCTATCCTCTGCAAATATATAAGGGTCCACCACACAGCCCACAGAATCCAACAGAAGTGGTCTTGCAGGCTTCAATATTCCTTGGATCAGACCACAAGAAATAATCCAATTCAACCTATTTTTAAAATTATGATAGTTTAAACTCTTCTATTTGTGTGTTATTGCAAAGCAGCCCTATCCCATCAAAAGATGCCTTCTAAATTCAGCATGAATCCCTTTTTAATTTGTCATATCCAAAGACAACAGTTCTGCTGGATTTCAAAATTAAGCCTTTGGGACCAAACATTGCTGTCTTTCTCCATGAGAAGTCCCCATGGCTTTCAGTCCATCAACATGTCCAATACCCAAGACAAGCAATTAAGAACACGAAGCAGTTTAAAACTAAGGCACCAGTTATAAAACTGCTGTATACCTTCGAGAACCAGGCAAAATATTTGCTATTGTAACTTTCCCATCTTGCCAAAATATTTGTTATCTCAGAGGCAGCACTTTTCAAATCTACACTCAATGGCATCCATGAGGTAGTCCCACTAGTGTCAAGCTGGCACCACAATAACAAGTGCAGTAGTACTCTGGGAATCCAGAATAGGACTATAATAAACATGTAGCCCCAGAACACAACAAAACCAAGAAGAGCTCCAGGTGGTGCTAAGAAATATGTATTTATGTTACAAATATAAGGCTTGATCCCATTGTCTTCCTTCAGGTTAAAAAAAGATCTCTGAGATTTTTCATGTAATACAAAACACATCTTAATCACAGTGGTATTCTTAACAGCAAAAATAATTTAATCCTTATTTTTCATTATCATCGCATAAATAAGAGAGTTCTTGATTTAGCAATTCTTTCTTACTCTAAGGAGTTGCCTACCAAAATAATTCTATTTTTTTAAGTCAGACTGCTTATGGGTATATGGACTTCTTAACTTAAGGTTCCTAGAAGTGGGGCCCATTTTAAATGAAATAGATAAAAAGAGAAAATTCCTACTGACCTAATAAGGTGAGGACAACTCTGAACCATAGAGAGGGTATCTTAGGAGGAGCTAGGAGGTGAGGCAGCCCTGATTTTGCGTGCAGCATATCATCTGAAGTGTCCAAAGCAATCACTGCTGGTTTTTGTTTAAAAGCAGCAGTAAAACCCTGCTTTCAGAAAGGGCCCATGCAAATTTAAGGAAGTGACTTACTTGTTTATTTGCATCACTGGCTAAAGAGCAGTTTTCCCTGCAGGCTATAAACCCATACATTTGTGTCCTGGCTAAAATCCCATCACTTTCAGATGGGATTTACAGATCAGCATGGATGAAGGTGTCCTTGACTGTCAGAGCAAGGTGGTCTTCCTCCTGTAGCGTCTCTGTGGGAAAGAAAAGAGATACATGCAGAAATTAAAGGCGCTATGGAAATTTCCAAAGGAAAAGAGTTCTGGAGTGGCCTCTGTTGTACGTCCTCTCCTTCATTTTGTACCAGCACCGATCAATGGACTCATTGCCTGCTGTAATTCCCTGCAGTCATTACTTTACAGGTGAGTAATTTATGGCTTTGTAAAGGGCTCTGGGATGTTTGATTATGTCAAAGGTGTTATTGAAGTTCAGATTGTAGTTGTATCTTAAATAGGATGAGATTACCACTGGGAGTTATATCATTACTTTTGCTAATTATTTACAACACAGTGCCAATCACACTGTAGGCATACTTGCAGCAAAAGAAGATGGCTCTGTGTGGGTGAGCACAAACTCTGTTAGGAGATAAGCTACCCAAAGCAGTGCATGGCATTGACCTCCAGTGGCAGAGGAAATGACAGGCAGAACAAGGAAATCCAACATCAAAGACATTAACCTGAGCTTCAACAGGAAGGGTTAATTCTCAGTGTGCAAATTTCTCAGTCCTCATCTGACCTAAGCTCCCTGTCTCATGGGAGTGTGGAGTAAGGGATGGGACAGACTATTCCAGAGCCACAGGATCAAAGCATGGCTGGAGAATAACTTAAGAACTGCTGTGTAAATGTTTGCCTATTGGGACAAATATAGCAATTGTGGAGGGAAGTCTCCTGTTTAAGGGAGACATTTCAGGGCCTTCCAGCTAAAGTGGTAAGAAAAAAGAGATTGAGACATGATTATTCCCCACAGAACTCAAGTTCTTATCCCTACAGAGTCTTCAGTCAGAGTAGGAAAGCTCGTACCACACAGTAATAGTTTTCCAATGTCTGTAAGCGGGCTGGGTCCCGGGGGATTACAAGTGTGACAGCATCCTTCGATCCACCCCAATGACAGAGACAGGGGAAAGCAGTAAAATTCTCTTTTTAGTGGCATACTACAATGATGTAAGAACTCCTTTTCCCTCAGAGGGCTCACATTAGCATTTTGTCTCAGTCCTGAGAGTAAATCATGCCATTTAGTCACAGCCTATAGCAGGACTCCAACATCCCCTTTCTGAGCTCTCACACCCTCACCTTCACCTTTCCTGTCTGATGAGAGCATCCCAGATTTGCTAAGCAAGCCACAAATTCCAGTTCACTCTCTTCTATGGACCTTCCTGTCTTCTACTAAGTCTACACCATTCCACCTTTATGAAGCATCTATTTCTCTCTCCATGGGAGAGACAGAGTACAAATAAGTATTCAGAGGGACATCAGCAATAGCACTGTCACTGGGGACAGATAAACAAAGTGACTTAAGCATCATCACACCAACACTGTGATATTTAATAGTCAGGCACTGTGCTCCAAGACTCATCAGAGCTTAAGAGATATCTTAATCTTCCCTTTCATTATTTAGCAAATTATTATTTGATATTTGGTAGCTCATGATTCAGAGAAAACAAATCCCTCCAGAGTCAGGGGGAAAGGAATTCTATTGTGTTTATTCTCCATATTGCCTAGCCTCCACTTTTGATTGTGAGAACATGATTTGAGGGATTACTTACTGAATTTGGAAGAATTACTCGTTTCAATGTTTCAACTGAAAAAAAGGAAAATTTTCGAGGCTACTAAAAATTAGAGGGTGCTGTTGAATGCATAAGGCAGGACTTCTGTGCCAAAATGTAACTACAGAGTGTATTGGAGATCATATTAAAGTCACTCTGAAGAATCAGATGGGTAAGAATTGGAATGAAACACATTGGACTTCTGTTAATATTTTTCAGTGTTAAATCTTACTGTCCTGCACACAGAGGGCAGGATACTTTAATTTCTGTCCTACAATTAGGGAACTATATTTAGGGAGACAGTGGAGTTCCAGGTTGGAATGTGAAATCCCTAGGCAATGTCCTTGGATGGCCAAGAAAAGAATGAAAAAGCAAACCTGACATGTGATGGATGTGTTTTTAAGACATGCAACAGGTCAGCATTAATGAAATGCAGAGGCAGAGAAAAGCATCCTCTTATTTTTCCAGGAAAGACAACACATTGACCAGTTGTTTGTTTTGGCCATCAGACCTGAGTACTGATTATTACCCAACTATTAAATATCAGCTTATTTGAAAAAGAGCATGTCCATTGCTAGAAATTATAATTGGATGCACTAATAAACCAGAGGACTGGCATACTTTCCAGAGCTTAGCTGAAGAAAAATCATACATAAAATAAAACAAGAACAAGGAAAACAGAGTTTAAGGAGCCATCAGGACACAGAAAAATGCAACAGAGCTGAAACACCTTTTCTGATGGAACAAATCCACACCTGTCAGACAGATTCTGAACAATGCCTGGGTCCATCTTCAACAGAGTTCTATAAGAAAGGTGTCATAGTATCATAGAATATCCTAAGCTGGAAGGGACCCATGAGGATCTTCAATGTCCAGCTCCTGGCCCTGCACAGGACAGTTCCCAGAATCACACCACATGCCTGAGAAGCAGAGTGTGGGGAAAACAGCTTCAACAAATTAAGGGACATTATTCAAAATAAACAGTGATTTCAAAAATTCACTTCATTATTAATCCTTATTAAATCTATGTGTCTATTTTCTTCCAAGACCATTTACCCCTAAATTGATCAAGACTTCTGAGAACCAAGGATCTGAAAACAGTTATGCTTGAATAACCACAATGTTCAGGGATTCAAAAGTCATCCCAGAGGCCTCAGGAAGTGGAACTGATAGAATATATAGAAGAACAAATTTTCCAGTAGGGCTGGCTACAGAGACAACAGGGAAGGAAAATCTCAGAAAGTCAGAATTGCACTGGGAGATAAACACAGCAGCCTATTAACTATCAGCACCAAAATTGTGTAACTGGTGTAGAGCTGGTAGGATCCTGGGTTAACTGATGAGGGAAAAAATAAAACAAACAACTCTTGTTAGAAGGTCTTCTGCATCCTCTCCCATGGCCATAACTATTGCTGCATTTACTGCTTGTTTGTTGGATTGAGCAGATAACATCAAATTACCAGAATCTATGCAGGAATCAAATACCAAAGATTCATCTCTTCCTTCATCAGTCAGGCACGGGCTGTGTCTACACAGTGTTTTTCTGTCAGAAACCTCCTCAGTGTACTCAGCCCTGGGGCCAGCTCTAATTTGGGAGCCAGAAGTCATATTTACCTCCCATTTTAGCCTGAGAGAATGAACCCTGCCTCCCTGCAGGCCTCATCAGCTGGAGCACACCTCAGCCCAGACCACTGCATCCGTGGTGGAGACCATCCATGTCCTCCTGTAGCATTCTCATGCATGAATGTACTGAGACCTTTGTGCCAGCAGAGAAGCAGTAGGAACAGGCTGAGAGGATCTGTAGGTCCAGTGACACATGCCAGCATCATTTGCTGCTCTGCTCAAACCAGATGGACAGCACAGACAGGTTACATCTGCAAACATGGTAAAAACACCAACATATTCCAGCCAGTGTCATAGAGCTGTGCTTATAAAGGATCAATGTTTCATAGTCAAAAAAACTGTTTCTATGCCAGTTTTGAAATGTGCAGCAACAGCTAGGTAAGAGGTGGAGGTGGCTGTCATTCATTGTTATGATTCAGAGTCACAGAATCTTGAATGCTTATGGATTAGCAGAGAAAAATTACTGATGGGCATGCATTTTCCCTCAGCCTCCCTAAAATCCTCTCTTGAGGATGTAGAAAGAAAGCCTGATTTATGATGGGTGACCTTAACCTCAGGGATCTTTTCTGGACAACTGGTTCAGTTTGTTACTAAAAACAAAAGGTGCAAGTTTTACACTATAAAACAGATATCTAAAACTCGGAAGCGTTAAGTCTAACTGAGGTACCTCGGGGGAGAAATCAGCAGTTCCATTAGGCAGCTCATTCCAACCTAAAAGAGATCTCTAAGATAAATCAATTAAATTGCCCCCTAGAAGTGCTTATTTCTCTCAGTAAAAAAAATTCAGAGTAGTTTGCTGAAATTTAGGTGTTTAAACCTGATAAATCTGAAAGGAGAACCCCATTCCTGGTTCTTTAAAACGATTCCATAAATTTCTTTCTTACAACAAGAAATCCAGTGTTTTAAAATGAGATTTGAATCATATCTAACATGGGTAAATAGGAAATAAATGAATGGTAAATACCTTAAAATATAGGTGACTTCTCAGAAAGTTAGTTGAATGACTTTAATGCTAGGCTTAGCTAGGGCTTCAGGAAATGAGGATTAGTGTTCACAGGTATTAGCAGGAAGGGTGATATTAGGTCAGTTGTAAGTTCTCTTTCAGGAGATGCAGATGGAAGAATTCTCAACAGCAATATAGGAAAGTGAAACATCAACACATGAAAGAGAAATATTTGTCATAAATACACCTTGATATCTAAAACAAAGAATTGTTCTATACCCTTTCTAACTAAACTTCATTTCTATCAAAATACTAGCGTAAGATAGCATAAAAATAAAAAAAAATTAAGACATATTTATACCTTAGATCCAAACGTTTTTTTTTTCAAGGACTGAATAATATTTTTAGTTTAATTTTAATTTTTAAGAGACCTTAGAAAGTTGGAATACTGAAATTTTCTAGAAAACAAAGTAATTCCAATGTTTAATAAGGGCTAAAAGGGATAACCTAGGGGCCATTGAAAAATTTCTGTGATATGCATGGAACAGTTAAATGAGGATTCTATCAACAAACAGTGGCTAAACATATAATTTATGCCACTCAACATGGTTTTGTAGAAAGTAAATCTTGTCAAACAAACATTGTGTTTTATGACAGGATTATAGGCCCTGTTGATAAAGGTGAATGTGTTGGCACAACATTCTTCATTTTTAAGGCTTTTGACTTAGTGCCACAAAACACTTTGGTTTAAAAACAAACTTGAATTGTGCAGAATTAACAGGCTGTACATTAGATAAAATAAAAATATCTCACAGTGTCCAGAAAATGGCAATAAAGAAATCAGTGAGCACAAGTGTTTCTACAAGGGTTCCCCCAAATAGCCATTGCTCCATTTATAGAAGGAGCACTGGACTAGAAAGAGCATGTGAACAAAACAGAGCAGGGTAGCAGGTAGCAAGATGAGGCTCTGGTGCAAAACTACCTGACATGTCTGCTAAAACAGTTAAATTCCAACAAAATTAATTTAAGGACACCCAAATGCAGAGCCATGCATCTGGGGACCAGGAATACAAATTATAGGTACAGTGAGACTCCCTTTTGGAAAGCAGTAGCTCAGGAAAGGATTCGTGAGTCACTGTGGATAATCATCTCAAAATAGGCTCTCAAAGTAATGCTTTGACAAAATGGTTAATAAGAGCCTTGTTTATATAAAATGTGATTGTCAAATAAAAGTAGGGAAGTGTTACTGCTGTTCTAAAATTTCCACTACAATATGACACAAGGTCTGGACTCAGATCTCCCAGAAGAACACGGAAATCACAGAGATATTAAAAAAAAACAAAAAAACAAAAAAAAAA
>VZRX01008267.1:81799-123267 GCA_013398075.1 Notiomystis cincta
AAAAAAAAAAAAAAACCAAAAACAAACCTTAGACCAGAGACTGGAAAACAAATATAAAAATGTGAGTCTTAAAGAGCTCAACTTCATTTAACAGAGAAGGCTAAAAGCTGACTTGAGGTGCTTGTACAGATCCTCTCAGACGAAAACACCATCCAGTATTGTGGGTCTCAAACCTGCTGACAAAATCATAATTAGGCATAATGACTGGAAGTTGGTGTTAGAAAATTTAACCTTGAAATAAGACACAATATAAAAAATTAAATAAGACAGAACATAGAAAATGAAATTTCATGAGGTGCCACCTCACAATTAGTCTGAGTTGTTAAGATGGGTTTAAATAAATTTTTGAAACAGGCAGTATAATTCAGCTTTTCAGAGAAATTACATCTCCAGTGTGAGGAAGGGTTTAGATTAGACAGTCATAGGCCACCCTTCTGGCCTTGAAATATGTCAAACCAAAAATACCATCTTCTCTACCCCCAATATGTACATGCCATAGGATAACCAGGATTACTCAGCATAATCACTGTGTGGGTAGATATGCACATTGCCAGTGTATGCAAATATCATACCTCAGGATTTCAGTCAACTGTCCAATAGAACCCAGGAACATTTATTTAAGTAATGCTACACTGGTTAGATGTAATCTGTTTGCACTTGGTGGAAGGGGAAATTTGATTTTGTGTCTGTGTGTTTAACAGCAAAACTGTTACCTTTCTTTGTACGGCTCGACAGACTACAAATCACCTATTTTCTTTACTCTTCTACTTATCTTCTAGGGCATTCAGCTCCTTCTGAAAGTCATAGAGCTTTTCAAACAGTAGGTAAATATCTATGCATTTAAGTTTATTTTTAACAGCTACTCCAAGGCACTCTTGTCTCACCTGTGGCATAATCATCCGTGTTTATAACGCAAGAACAGTGAACACACAGGTGATGTGTTGCAAAACTTAATGTTTAGTCCATCCCCAAGTAGAAATAAAAGTATAGTAAGTTTATTTTTCTGAAATTCTGGAAATGAACATGTACTGCAGGGTCTCAGAAGAGGGATTTTTATCTTTGCATCCATCACCAGCACACAGGACACCCAGGCTGAACTGGGCTCCAGCAGGCATCTTCACTGCCTGCAGGCTGTGCCTACACAGGAACCTGTGCAGAACCCTTGTTTTCCATGTGCTAGCACAGGTGTTCTGTGCTTGGAATACCATTAACGTTAGCAGAAAAGAGATGCCACCCATCATCTCTCAGTTGGCTCTGCAAGACTAATAGGCAATACAACTTCTTTTTAAACACTGTAGTAAGAAGACATGACTCTAAATACACACAGCAGGCAGAAACATTGGGTAGGAAGGTGTCGTTTTCAGCCATTCTTCAGTGAAACACCATCTGTTACAACATATGCAAGTGCAGTTACACATCCAGTTACAGGAGGTGAGAAGGGTAATTTTCAGCCTGAGAAGGATGAGTTCTGCGTGCTCATCTCCTTTCACCACGCCTCATCCATTAGCACCAGAGTCAATCTACTGGAAAAAGAAGAATCACCACCATTTTCTGTCTCCCCCTAATGGAAAAGAAGTCTCAAATCCCTTGTTGTACACAGAAATAAGGTTGTATATATAGATCAAAAAAGTTAAAAGTCCCAAATAACTCCAAGAATTTGTGAGTAGAAGAAATTCAAAATGAGCCTATAACCAGGAAAAAGAAAATTAATATACAGAATTTACACATAAAAATTTAATGAGCCTGAGCTTACAGTTTTCTTTATTTGAATATTTTGACAGATACATTATTAACACTAACCTTATTTTCCAAGCTGAAAAATTAACATAAACAGAAACACAAAACTTACGACGTGCCAAAGGAAAAAAAAAAAGAAATAGAAGAGTTATGGCTTGGAGACCCTTTCTTTGTATGGAAACACTAGATTCTAATTTAATTTAAAAAGAAACGAAAAAACCTTCATTTTCTCAGCCTGACAAATCTCCAAAAAATTATTTCCTCACTGATTACAGAAGCAGACAATTGGTGCCCAAACAATCAAAGAAGGTTGTATTGTCAGCATGTTAATCATAGTGTCTCTTAGCAACCGTATTTTATTTACAAGTAACAATACTTCTTCAGAAGCCTGTCACATTTAATGACAAGTATTTGTGGGGGAAGGACTGGAATATATATGTGCAGCTCCCACCTCTGGTGATAAGGAGCTTGTGAGGAGGACAGAGCAGTGCTTTTGCTGATAACCAGGCAGTAGACACAAAAACCTCTGAGGAGGTGAGGCAAGGGCTTGCACAAAACAGGGACGTGCCCTGATAGCTTTCTGTGCCCACTCTCGTTGGTGCCTTTGCCCCTGTGAGTCCATAGGTTCCTCTCCCTTAGACTCTTCCCTGTGAACTTTTTAAAAATTTACAAGATAGACAAGGAATTTGAGGAGAACCTTCTTGTTTCTTTGCCCCTGGAGCCCTTCAAGGACCAGGTTCTGCTCCCAGTACTTCCTCAGCAGCAGACAGGGGGACAGCTCTACATCTTCCAGGTCTTCACATCACTGTCAGCAGCAACAATCAGTGCTCACACCACCTGTTAAATATAAAAGTGTTTGAAAAAGTCCATTTCACTCCAAATCAGTTTTCTTCTGCAGTTGTAAAACTACCTACTGGTCAACTCCATGTTGAATACCAACACTTTGGGGTATTTTAGAGATAATTTCTAGATAGAAGATGCAATTGTCAGAAAAGGAGAGAGAAAAACAGAACTTTTTTTCTTCTTGTGAACACATTTTGTGGCAAAATTGTACAAGGGACTGTAGAGGTGCCCAAGGGCTCCTTTCAGTTGTCCTTGTCTGTGATCAGCCACAGTGATAGGAAGGACTGCATCACCCAGTAATAGCCACCTCAGCTCATGTTGATCTATTACAATATCTTATCCCTATTCATGACCATCACAAGATGCTTCAGAGAAAGCTTTAAGAAAAGATAAAAATAATCTGCTTCCATAAAGATTTCAGCCTAATCCCTTGGAGTTAGAGTCAGCCTTAAATCTTTAAGCAAGAGCTTATATTTTTCCTTCCAGAAATATTAGTAGTAAGAGCTTCTAGATGTCCTTGTTATCTGTCTCTTAAAATCCTACAAATTCCACCCTCAAATGCTGGGTTTCTTGTCTGTTCCCATTTTTATCCATTTTGAAATAGTCACCTTTACATTTCAACAAATATCTTTACTCCTGAGATATGAGGAACAAGCAGGTTGAAGAACCACATCAATGCATGTACCAGTAACACATCTGTGGACTGTATTAAATGTTTTTGTTTGAAGAACTTATGTATGATATACACAGCAGGACAGCCTGGACACCACCATAGCAAGAGTTTTGTAGAAAGAGTGGGACATTGGAGCTAAAGTAGAGTCCTAATAGCTCTTTTGTTCACAAAAACCTTTGCAGACTTTCAGAGACACACCCCCTTCATAAAAGGAAGTTTGGAAGAAGGGAAGAGAGGCTAATTTTTTTATTATTCTTGTCTGAACTTGCTATATTTTTTTGAGATATTCAGTTCTTTCATGACAGAATAAAAATAGAAGTGGAAATAAAATTTAGGGATGAGTCCAAATCAAAAAAAATAATTATAAGCTTGGGAATTCAGGCTTACTCTTAAAAGAATTTCCGAAATGACAAACTGCTAGTCCAAACCCACATAAAATCTTTGTGGTTTAGGCCTGCCCTAAACAAATATTCCCATAATTTTAAGCTTTCAGCCACAGCTGGAAGAGGAAGACATTCCATGTAAAGCAGAAGGACTTGTAAAACTGTCTCTGACCCCTCAGCCTGCTTGAATTAGTAAGCAGTAACTGCAAAAACAAAAGTGTAGTACCTAAATGGTTCTGAGAATTCACTCCTGCTCACCACCATGTGGGAACAATTACTATGAAAATACTTCAGAATTATGTCAAATGGTGTCTTCCATTACCCAGAAAACTGTGGCATCCACAGCGAAGGAAAGGGCAGAGAGCAGCACAGATTTCTGAGGAGCCTAATGGTCCTTCTTTAGCCACAGTCCCACCACAGAGCCCCTCATCTCTGCACTCATTCCCCAGCCAGTGCTGGGAACACTCTGTGGCTCCACATGGTGAAATAGACATTTATATTCACTGTACTCCACATCCACTGGGGAAAATAAATGCCAAATCATAACTGTAGATCCCACCCATAGCTAGGCAGCAGTCTCTGCAATCTGCTATGTGCAAAGACTTCAGCTGTATCTGGCCCTCATACACACCATCAAAGGAAAATAAGAAGCCCATTTCACCCTCTCCATCAGAGATCTAAACAGGGAGTAATTTAGAACAGAAGTTATTATCCAGCTGCCAACCACTCACCTTTGACGGGTCCTTGTGGCCACCAGTGTTCCTGCACTGGAACTGCAGTAATTATTTCAGAGCAACAGCAACACCTTGCAGGGTTTAGCGTTTTCTCTTTCATAGTTTATTTGGCTGTTAATGGTAGTACTATGGTCAAATAACCAAATGAAAACAAGCAACCAGCAGAAGCAAACAAGCAAACAAACAAATAAAAAACCCACTAACATTTCAAAGTACAGATAGTGAGTGATATTGCCAATGAAATTCAAAAGACATATTGAACAAACCTGGCTGTGGAACATTTTAATAAAATTGAAAGCATCAGGAAGCTTTGAAGTCTTCCAAACATACAGCAAAAATCTGTTATTTACTATTGCAGCATCAAAAGAAAGATCCACCAATACACTGTACAGACATCAGGAAGAAAGGCTGTCATGGTCTTTGTTTGCAGTTTGCATGTTTTTCTTAAAGCCTGTGCTAAAGGAAGAATCATGACTCTTTATGACATAGCACAGCCCTCATGTTTATTCCAGGTATTTTTGCTTTGAAGATCACTAGGGAACAGGAGTTCTTACATTGACTGCAGACATACATGAGGTTAATATCTTCCACTTTTTACAAAAAAAGGAGGGGTAGCATGACCACAAATGACAAGAAGTCTAACAAATATTTTTCTGGCATTTCCTTGTACATTGACTTTTCAAAATGTCAGCTCCGATTTGAAAGTAAGCAATGCTTAAATAAAAATAATTTATCCTTTTAAAGACCATTGAATGTTTCTGCAGAAGAATCTAAACTGCAGAAGTCTCAAGCGTTTGAAGTTCACAGTAATTTCAGTAGAAGTCATAGCTGTTCAACCTTTGGGAGTCAGAACATTTATATAGGTGTCTGAATAAACAGTTTGCTTCATTGACCATTGACCAACAACAAATATAGAATCTTAGAGTTGCTTAAGTTAGAAAAAAGCCTTTAGGATCATCAGTTCAACCATTAACCCAGCATTGACAAGCCCATCACTGAACCATATCTCTAAATGCCACATCGACCCATCCTTTAACACCTCCAGGGATGGGGACTCCAACACTTCCCTGGGCAGCCTGTTCCAGCACTTGACAACACTTTCAAAGAAATGTTTCTTCATATCCAATCAATCTAAACCTCCCTTGACACAACTTGGGGCTACTTCCTCTCATCCTATAACTTGTTACCTGGGAGAAGAGACCAACACCGACCTGGTTACAACCTCCTTTCAGAGAGTTGTGGAGAGTGAAAACATCCCCTCTGAGCCTCCTTTTCTCCAGGTTAAACACCCCCAATCCCCTGAGTTGCTCCTCATCAGACTTGTGCTCCAGACCCTTCACCAACTCTGCTGCCCTTCTCTGGACATGCTCCAACATCTCAGTGTCGTTATTGCAGAGAAGTGTCCAAAACTCACCTCAGGATCTGAGCTGCAACCTCAGCAGTCCCAGCACAGGGACAGTCCCTGCCCTGGCCCTGCTGCCACACCAGGGCTGGCACAGCCCAGGTGCCATCGGCCTTCTTGGCCACTTGGGCACTCCTGGCTCATGTTCAGCTGCTGTCACCAGCACCCCCAGGTCCTTTTCCACTGAGCAGCTTTCCAGCCACTCTGCCCCAGCCTGTGGCACTGCAGGGGTTGTTGTGACCCAAGTGCAGGACCCAGCACTTAGGCTGTTTGAACCTCCCAGCATCGGCCTCTGCCCTTCAATCTATCCAGTCCAGATTCCTTTGTTTAGCTTTCTGACCCTCCAGCAGCTCGACACTCAAGCCCAGATTGGTGCTTTCTATATATATGTTACACATATATTTATAATTACAGTTATCACTTAGAAATATTACTCATCACTATGCCAGAGGAGCCACTGCTACTGTGCTCATGCTCTCTGGACCTGCCAGAGATCTGCAGGAAAGAGGGGAGGGTGTAGATAGGAACAAAGGGTGACAGTTTGCTGTTATAGTTTTTTTCCCTGTACCAGGTCTAGACAGACAACAAAACTGCACATAGACTGGTTAGAAGGCACTCAGACTGATTATCTAGTTCATTTTTCTTCCTAATACAAGGAACTATTCTAGCTGTCATATTGCCAAGCTATCTTAGCCCGGCTTGATGAGCCTGTTCTTTAATACCTCTAGTGATGAGCATTGTGAAAAGTTCCTAAGAAACCACAATGCCTACCAATTCCAATTATGAGAAAAGGAATACCTTTATTTACCATGCCTAAAATTGTAAGTAAAATTCTCTTTCTGCAGCTTGAGATTTATTTCTTGCTTTACTCTTCACATTCTTTTTGCAGCTTTTTTATGTATTCATACACTGATATAACATCTCCTTTCTTGTGTGTTCTAAGTTAGAACACCAAACACCCCATCCTTTGTGGATTCCCAGACTTTCCTCATAGCCTCACTCTGTACTCCCTCCAGCTGGTTCACTTCTAAGAAACCATAACAATGTTGTGAAGAAGAATTATATTGCAAATGTTATGGACTATGCTTCTGTTTATAAATCCCAGTGTGATATTTGACCTCTATGCAGCAGTAGGGTGGGCTGAGCCTGGCTAGATGCCTGGTGCCCACCTAAGCCACTCTGTCACTGCCCTCCTCAGCTGAGCAGGGGAAAGAAAATATAATAAAAGTCTTGTGGGTTTAGATAAGGGTAGAGAGCGATCACTCACCAGTGACTGTCTTGGGCAAAACAGATCCCCCCTTGGGGAAATCAAATTAATTTATTGCCAATCAAATCAGAATAGGTTAATGAGAAATAAAACTAAATCTTAAAACACATTCCCATCACCACTTCTTTCTTCTCAGGCTTGGGCTTCACTCCTCTTTCCTCTACCTCTTCCTCCCAGTGTTGCAGGGGGATGGGGAAGGGGAGCTGTGGTCCATTCCACCACAAGTTGTCTCTGCTGTTCCTTCCTCCTCGGGGGAAGGACTCCTCAAGGTCTTCCCCTGCTCCAGTGCAGGGTCCTACTCCCAAGGAAGTCAGTCCTCTATGAACTCCTCCAGCTGAGTCCTTTCCATGGCTGCAGCTCTGCGCAAACTGCTCTGGCAAGGCTCCCTTCACAGGCTGCAGGTCCTTCAGGAACAGGCTGCTCCAGCCTGGGTATCCCAGAGGACCACAAGTCCTGCCAGCAGGTCAGCTGCAGCATGAGCTCCTTTCTCCATGGAGCCACAAGTCCTGCCAGGAGCCTCTTCCAGCATGGGCTTCCCAGAGGCTCCCAGACACCTTTGGGCTGCAGGTGGATCTCTGCTCCCCCATGGGCCTCCATGGGCTGCAGGGGCACAGCTGCCCCACCATGGGCTGCACAAGAGCCCCATCATGGGCTGCACAGGAGCTGCAGGGGAGCCCCTGCTGGAGCACCTGGAGCACCTCTGCCTCTCCTCCACTGACCTGGGTGCCTGCAGAGCTGTTGCTCTCACTCATTCTCAATCCTCTCTCCAGCTGTAGTTGCACAGGTTTTTTCACTCTTCTAAAATACATTATCCCAGAGGTGCTACCTTCTGACAGCTTCTCACAAAAGTTACTCCTGTAGCCCACCTGCTGCCAGCCACCCAAACCTTGCAAGGCAAAACCAATACAAACAGCATAACACTCTTAACCTACATTCATTCATTTTGTGACCCACTGTAATGTCCAAATGCTTCCTTGCAAGACTGTTACCTGTCTTCTCTCTGTTTTTCTTCTTGTATTTTCTCAGCTGTTTATCCCCACCCAAATGCAGAACCATGCATTTGTTTTAATGAATTTCTGTATTGTTTTCAACACTATTTCTCTTAATTGTTGTTATAATTCTGAATCAATTCTTATCTTTCAATCTGTTTGCTGCCTCTTTCAGATACGTTTCACTTGCAGGTTTAATAAGCATATTCTAACGGCCTGGCATTGGATTATGATGAAAACATTGAATATACTAAGCCTGGGATAGATCCTCAGTTCATCATAGAAGTTTGACAGCAAAGCTCTGGCAACTGCTCTGAATGCAGCATCCCCAGACACCTTTGTCCCCACTTTACAGTAATCCCAACCTGCTTGTACTATGTGAACCCTGAACAAAGCCTAGCTATACCATGTCTATACCCTTAAGGCATGTTACTTCACATGAAAAGATTTTGGATTGATCTGATATGATTAAATCCTGACAAATGAGTTAACACTCACTGCGTACTGCCAACAAATTTGCTACTTACTCATCTGGTGTTTTTTTAGGTGCCCTACAAAAGTACTGTTGGATTTCTTTATCTTGTATGTTCCAACAAAAAGAATTGGCCCATCATTCTATAACCTTCCTTTTTGCCTTTTGGGGTTTTTTTCTTTTTAATTTGTCTTAGGTTTGCCCTTTTCCAGTCGTCCAAAACTTGATCCACCTCCACACATTCTCAATGTGTGTACTGAGAGACTGTTGGGATTGCTTCAGCTAGGGTTTTCACAAACCTAAGCAGGATTTCATCAAGGTTGGAGAATCAGAAATTTCTAAGTCTACTTAAAGCAAGTGTTTCTTTCTTCCTCTTTTTCATTGTTGTTAATTGTGATGACAGCTTGAACACCACTGCCCTCATAACATGCAGCACAGAAGAGTCATAATTCAGTCCTTGCATCCCTCCCCTGGCAGACCCAAGGCATGGCCAAACCAAGCTCCCCACAAAGCTCCTAAAGTCAGCACGCAGAAAATCTCTTTCAGTTTCAAAGGAACCAAGACTGATCCAGACCAGACTCCAACAATAATCCTCAATTTAAAGAAGATATTTCAAGATGTAGGAATCATATTTTCCCTCAGAAATCATTGCTTCCCCTCAGAATCATAGAATCACAGAATGGTTTGGGTTGGAAGGGGACATAAAGTCCATCCAGTTCCATCTCCCCTGCCCTGGGCAGGGATACACACCTTCCACTGGACCAGGCTGCTCAGACCCCATCCAACCTGGACTTGAACACTTCCAGGGATGGGGCATCCACCACAGAATGTGAAATAAACAAGCTTAGCTAAACTTTTGGCTCAGGTGGAAAAATTAAGCAGTATCCAAGGCTTATAACTCAAACTTTTTTGATAAAAAGCCTGTTCAGTTACTATGCAATGATGTTATTCAATCTTTGAAAATATCCAAACATTGCATGTAAAATGATCCATTTAAAACCTTAAATATATTTTAAAAAATCAAATATCCCAAACATTGGGACAATTAGACTTAGGAAATTTCATACAATTTTTGTTTGTCCATAAGCATTATTATTTTTTGAATGTAACAATTTTTAAAGACCTCAGCCTTATTGACTGGGGAAGAGACAAACAATACCTCCAAATACCATGCTAAATCTGATAGTATTTAACCATTTTGATCTAAATATTCTGCAACATATTATTGAAAGTACAGTGACAATATTCTGATCCTACCTACAGGGAAGAATTACATGTTCTTTGTATTCAAGTTTGACGGATATACTCAATTGGCGTATGCGGAAAATTCCCATTATCTTTAATAAAGGTAAAGCACAAATGTTTTAAAGACAAGGCAACCTCATTTATTGCAAAAAGGCACAGCAGCAGGTGGAAAGGCACAAAAGCATTTTTTAGCTACATCTAGATTCAAATTATCATAAAGACAGCGAATGGAGCAAGTTTAAATCCTTTACATCACTACTCACTGAGACGAAGGACTCCCTAACATCACTGTCTAGGCCATCCTAAAGTCAAATTGAAATTCTATGACTATCAATGAAGTCCTGTGGAAAGCAGAAAAATAAATTTTAGATTTTGTGAAGAATGGCCTGAGACATATCTGGGGGAAAAATGTAAAACTATAACTGAACAAAGAAGTTTAAGGCATTAATGTACATGGATGCACCACTAAATAAAAAATTATATTGAAATATTTTAAATCAAGGTATATTAATTATAGAACTCAGGTTCCCACATTCAGAAAACAATTAAAACATTTCACCATTTCCTACCTTTTTGAGTTGCCTAGAGTATTTACAAAAAACATTTCTTTCTGACTTTAGATTCTATGGCTGGGCAGATGTTTTGCACAATTAAAGAAGGAGTTCAGAGATCCTACTGAATGGCAGCACAGCAGCCACTCCTCCCAGTTTTACATCATCAGCAAACTTCCTGTGAAGGGACTCTACCCCCTCACCCAAGTCACTGAGGAATTAGTTAAACAATACAAGACATAGTATTGACCCTTGGCTGGATTTCATCAGTTGGCTTAGGTGTCCCTGTGTTCCATGTCCCAGTGGTCCCCATTTTAGGCTGTCCCTGCCTCGGTTTCCCTGCTTTTTCCCATTTAATTCATACGACACAGTGTCTTCCTTACAGGAGGAAAGAAAAAATAAAAATAAAAATAAAAGAAAAAGGAAAGAAAACAGAGTGAACAGGTTCAAGCACTGTCATGTGACCATCCAGACATGTCAGGTGTCAGTGCTGTCCTTGAGATGGCCTTTGCCAACTCATTATCCCCCTGACAATGCCTGGCCACCACCCAGGAGTTCTCCAGCCCAAAGATGGTCCCAAAATGTAATTTGAAAGCAGAAATCTTGTTGCATGGATTGGAAAGTAACATGAGTGTTAAACAGTGTTTATCTAAGGAAAATAATCTGTTCCATGGCATCATGGACAGAGGATGGCTGCTAACCTGGTCTCCAGTAAAGCCTTGCCACTGGTCAGTTGCCACTCTGAGGCTCATATGTCTAAACCACTTCTTCATCTGAGCCTTAACCATTTGTTCAGATTTCTGTCAAGAAACACTTAACACCACGTATACACATCTGCAGAAAATTCTGTATTTTCTGTGGTAGTGTAACAAAACAACAAGAAATGTACCATAAAACCCTATTGTACTTTGCTTCATAGGAAACATGCAATTAATTCTTCTGGCAAAAAAGGGGGTGGGATGAACTTGTCGAATTTGCTTTCTTGCTGTCTCTCATTCTTTTGGGTTCAATACAGTCAAACAGGTTTTATAACAGGAAGAAATCTCTTCATCCTTTTCTGTTGTGCACATTCATGATGCAGAATGGTGGGGAGGTTTCTTTACACTCTGCAACTGAAACTACATGAAAAGGTCATTCCATGTATAACAATACATCAGGAAGACATGAGAGTGGCTGCCAAAAATTTGAAAATCACATATGCAGAAATCTTTTATGGAATATGCACAGGTATTCACTTTGGCAGTGGACACACTCTTTCATACCTTGAATTTTCCTCATCTGATCCTCATCCTTTCAGCAGAATCAGTAGCTCAGCAATGACATTTGTAGAGTTCCAAAGCAGAGTAAGTATCTATTCAATACCATCAAAGGCTCTGATAAAGAATAGGGAACTTCAGGACATTTTAAAAATGGTTTTACTTGCTTTTTCCTTATCTGATTTTTTTTTTCTAATTAAGATTTTATTGAGTTTTCCATAATGGAAGACTATAACCAATCAGGAAAAGTATTATCATATGAATTTTAGCTTAATAATTTACTGGGGCAAATTCATTTCTTTTTCTAACAGGCCAAGAAGCTGTAACTTCAGGTGCAGTCAATCACATCTTTGGGAACATTAAGCAGAGGAACCAAGAAATGAGAAGCACCAGCATAAATTAGATAAAAAACCTAAACAAAGACTGAAAGAAGGCTAAATTCAGTATACCAGCAAAATCTGATGTGCTACGTACATGAAAATTTGAAACTTTAGAAGAATTCATGAGTCAGCCATTCAGGGAATCATATCAGAAAGCTAATGAGTTTATTCTCACATGAGACCCCATGAAAAAGAAATTGGTCTGTGAAAGCAATTCCAGAAAGCCAAACATCCCTTAAAGCATTTCCAGCCAACCCATCAGCCCTTCCCGGGAGGAATCAGGAGTGGCTGCTCCAGGGGTAAAGGCTGGTTGGCATTCTGCTCGAGTAGCCCAGCAGTGTCCCCACACTCAGTGCAGAATCCTCCCTCCAGCACCCACAGGAAGCTCTGTGCAGAGTCCCACCCCAGCACTGCAAAGGCTGTCCAGCCTGGGCTGGTGTGTTCCTGCACAGTGAACGCTTGGACTTCATCCAGAGGAATCTGCTCATTCCCAGCAGCTCCCACTGCCACTGAGCTTCTGCCCGTTACAGGATGGGATAGGAGAAGCCTTTCCCAGGCCCAGCACAGGAGTGGGGAGATGCTGATTTCTCTGTGCCCAGCTACACAAAATCACCTCAGCCCAAGCCCCAGTACCTCTGAGTGGGAATTATCTCACCAAATGTCAAGGCTTGTCTCATTCTTACCAGGGAATAGGATGCACTTCAGCACCCCGTACTAGATGTCTCCTTCAATATGAGATGAATTGCACCTTTGAGAGTGCTTATTTCTTTCTATCAACTATAAAGAGATCTTATGGTAAATAATTCAGATGTATCTTTCAACACCTAACACTTCAATATAGCTGAGAGAAATCCATGCTATATGTCCACAGCACAAAAAAAAAAAGCACTACAATTAATGCCTGTTAGAGTGAGTTGGTTTGTCAGTCCTGACAAGGAGCCACTCTTAATTTGTCTCACCTTTCTCAGAAAAAAGAGAACTCTATGAGGAAGTTTACAGAGGTTACCATCCAACATCAGGCCATGCTGGCAGGTTTCTTATACAGAGTTTTCAATTTAACATTTTTCACAAGAATTTTTTTTTTATATATACATGTGTGCATATATAAAAAATTAAATATAATAAAAAATTAATAATGAAAAATAAATGAAGGTTTTCCTTGATCTAAAGTTTAGAAACCTGCATTTGGGGAATATTTATTATTTTCTGGAATACATAAGAATTTATATTTGACTGAAGATGAACAATAACAGCAAAATCAAGGTTTTAATTAATCACTGAGTGCTTGTCATTTTGACAACTAAAGAACTGGGAAGCTGCAAAGAACCAAAGTGAAACAACATCAATCATCTGGCTACAATAAATAATTTAATAAAAAAAGTCACTGAATAGCTACAAGGTCTAAAGAGGTAAAATAAAAAATACAGAGAAGTAAAACAGCAGCATCAGACAGACTATGTACAGCTGACCCTATTTATATTAATATTACACAACAGTCACAATCTCCACCACATCTTTTACTATGCATAATATAACACCATACTCATTTACCTCAGAGATGAATATCACAGCTTTTAGAAAGAAGAATAAAACAGATTTGCAATGACATTAATATATTATTTTATCATATTTTCTATGAAGCTAATTAGTCTCATCAGCAAATAGGGGAAAAAAAACCAAAAACAAACCACGAATAATTTAGTTGCCATCATGCAGCATCACAGGCAGATCCAGGTCCAACACCCTGCTTGGTGCCCATCTCACAGAACCTGCAATCAACCAAAGCCAGCCACAGGGAGCACAGACAAAATTAAGAGTTAACATGTGCCAAGCAATGAACACAGTGAGGAACAACTTTACATAACCAGCAGTGCCTCACACTAGATTGTTTTCTGAAAACTTCACCTCAGTCTTCAACAGTGGCCAGAATGACAAACAGGCTATTAAAAATTAGCAGCATAAGGCAGAGGGTAAAATGGAAAACAGCATTAGGCCATTGTAGAAACTCACTGTGGGGATAAGAAACCTTTCCATAAGCCATAACAGGGTGGTGTTAAAGGGCAGTGCTGGAGCAGCTGAGCCTCTGGTCTGACACAGTGGAGCAGTTTTTGTGGTTTCACACTCTGTGAGATTTATTTGGACAGAATGTGGGCCTAAAGCAAGAGTAAACTGCATGTGTTTTATTTCATATCTAAGGGCTTATGAGACATGATTGTGTCAGGATAAAAGTGAAAAAGCCAGATAATGCCTTTTTTAAAAAAATATATTCCCTCCCCTCTCCCTGGACAGAACATGCTCACACAATATCATTTCCTCTCTCCTTTGCTTAGGGATCAAATAGACTCAAATCTAAATACACATATAAAAAGTCCCACCACTTTTCCAAAACAGTACAGGACAAAGCCACTACCAAAAACATTGCAGCACTTCAGCAAGACTCCAGCAAGGCAGGGGAGAGACAGGACCAGCTTTGATTGAATGGTTTTACACAGTGCTGGAAGATCCTGAAACATTTTCCTCTGCGAGGAAGTTTCACAGTAAAACACTGAAATCATCTGAAAGTATGGTGTGCTGCAATCCTGCAGTCAGCCACTGGCCTTCTCCACAAGAGCTCTTCTCTAGGAGTTCAAACACTCAGCCACAAGCTTTCAGCAGGCTGCAACATCTGCTGCTCTCAGTTCCTGCTCCAATTTTGCAGCTGAATTGGCAGCTGGTCTGGCTTGGCAGGAAGAAGGGGTTGGCCATGAAAGAGGAGCCCTTCTACCCCAGCTGGCTCCTCCAGGGGTGGTGTCAGCAGAGCCCTCATACCTGCAGAGACTTTTCTGAAATTAGTATTATGCACTTTCTCTGTCTAATCCAGCCTATTCTTTTCCTCTGGGATGTTTTTCCCCTTTGACCTATGGTCCCTTGTCATTTAAATACAGTATGGGATCCCACACACTTTTGGGCTTTGCTGGGGGTCAGTGGGAGACAGCCCACGATGGCTCTGTGGTAAAGGGGGGCTGCAGAGACAGACTGGGGAGCAGAGCACTTGCCCTGAAATGTGCAGAGGAGTGGCATGGACTGGGAAAGAGTGAGTGAGCCATGGATGCCAGCACTGCAGCTGAGTGGCACAGAGCGAGCTGTCACTCCTGGCAGAGATCACAGGTAGGCACAATAAAACGCTATGTTGAAAGATTTTCTTGGCTAATTGTTGTTTTGTTTCAGCTAATTACACCTCCTTAAATTGCAGGGTGCAGCACCCCTGCCTGCCCAGCCAGCAGCAGTCAGGAATCCCTCCCTGTGGCTGAGCTTGCTGCACACATTCACTCGTTTGGCCGCCTGCTCGCACGTCAGGCCCTGCGGTCCATTAATCATTTCAACTCTTCACTCTACAAAATAACATAATAGACTCCTAAAAATGAGAGATGAAGAGGGCTAGCAGTACCATCCAATCCCTTCCCCTTCCCAGGGAATATTTCCCCAGTCTATTTTTCTTACCTATTTTTTGACGTCTCAAGTTTAGGCCAACAATTCTTCTGCCAGTTCTTCCACTTTGTTAATGACGGGATGACGGATAATAGATTTTGTTTCTGTAACCTCTCCACTTTCTTCAGGGGAACTTTTTGAAATTATCCCATCAGGATTTCTTTCAGTCTTAAGTTCAAGGGTTGGCAGTGGGGAAGAGCAACTCATCTCATCCGTGTTCTCATGCCACGTTAAACACAAAATGCTTCAGCAGTTTAGTTTCCCCACACAGCTTTCAGCTGCCCTCTGTGCTGCACGGGAAGAACTAAGCCCTCAGGGTAAAGAGTTATTTCTTTTCCTTACCATGCTAACCCCAGGCTCTTCCAAAGCAGAGAGTCTGTTGTCACTGAAGCCCAAATATGACAAATTATGTGTAGATAATTTTCTGATATACTCATCTATCTCCCTAAGTGTGGTGAGACCACCAAAGGAAAATAGAGGGTGATGGACCTGAAAGACACGGAAAGTTATGCCTACTTTTACACACATCCCTGTGAAACAGATTATCTTAGAGGTTGGTAAGAAAAAAATACAACTTCAGTTCCCCACCTCTTTTTTGTGTATTTATTGCTTGGTTAATAGAATGATCAAAACATTCACATGGCAGTGAGCACATTTACATACACAGAATATTATTAAAAGAGTGTGGCTTTCCCTCCCTGCTGTATGCTCAAATCATGAGCTGCTTAACAACCATTGCTATTTCAGGAAAAACCTAGGGAAAATACCTCCCTAAACTAGTGCTAATAGTGAAACAATGTGCAATTTTTAGACTGGTATTTTCAAATTTGTTTAGCGGGTTCAGGTACCTTATCCTTTTTGAGTCTCAGGAATAGCTGCATCTCACATATGAGTTACCCCAAAGAGGCTACACCTTTAGTACTCCATGGAAAAGACAAACAGGCTTTGGCTTTCTCAAAGGATGCACTTCCCAGCTCCTTCACCAGATTCTATCCACATCATCAGGCTGATACACTCTGTTTTTCTCACTTTTTTTTATGAACAGGATAACAAAGATGGAGCTACTCAAGTAGAAAGCCGAGCCATGGCCATTTGATTTTCCATACATAGGAACATTTTCAAAAAATCTTTAGAAATAAGGCAATATTCGACATGTCCAAGCTTTTTGCTGCATATACAAGAGAAACCATAGAAAGTTCCAGAGCAGCTGTGAGCCTAAACCTCCACAGCCTACCTACAAAATAGTGTAGGACTTCTCATTCAAGACCAGTGATAGAACTTTGTTACAAAATCCTGGTTTCAGATTCTTTCAGTCTGGCCCATCTGGAGCTGAACAAGCCTACAAGAGGCCACTAAGATGCTCAAGAGGGCTGCAGGACCTCTTCTGTGAGGAAAGACTGAGAGAGTTGGGTTGATCAGCCTGGAGAAGAGAAGGCTCCAAGAAACCTTATAACATCTTTTAGTACCTAAGGGGCCTATAAGGGAGCTGGAGAGGGACTTTTTGCAAGGCCCTCTAGTGACAGGACAAGGCAGAAATGGCTTTAAACTGAATAAGGGTAGGTTTAGATTGGAAATTAGAAAGAAATTCTTGATAGTGAGGATGGTGAGACACTGGAACACATTGCCCAGAGAAGCTGTGGCTGTCCCATCCCTGGAAATGTTCAAGGCCAGGTTGTATGAGGCTCTGAGCCACCTGGTCAAGTGGAAGATGTTCCTGCCCATGGCAGGGGGTTGGAACTGGATGAACTTTAACTCAATCCATTCTATGAGTTCCCTCTGCCTCATTTACTCTAGCTACAAGAAGTTTGAGTACAACAAAAATCTTTGATTTTCATAATTCTTAATTTTACTTTATGTCAGGTGATCTGTGTAGTGATTTTTTTTAAATGCATCTAATAAATATTTTAATACATTGCATATTGTTATATTATAGCATTTAATTTTTAATTATATAATGTAGATTTTATTCCCATTTTTATAAAACTGCAGTGCTATAAATTATAAAAGTTAAAATTATGTATACGCCCTTAAAAATATCCTACAAAATATTTATTCAGCAAAGGCTTTCAATACATCATCACCTGCTAAGTCTAAGTGCATTTTAACGTTTAAAGACCCCTTCAAAACCCAGATAACCGAGGAAACTGCATTTCAGATAAACATCCACTCTCAGCTTTCCTGCCTGGCATAAATCTTAATATCCCAGAAATGTCTTTCACCATAAATGTATAAACAACAGACCACCACAAAAATGTAAGTAAGACAAAAGAGTCAAACTTGGATGCCTTAAGTTTAATATCAGCATCCACATTTAAGTAAATGGACCATAATACTCAGAGGTATTGAGTGCAACTCCTACTGCCTGCTGTCAACAGAAAGAGAGGCAAGGACAGGAATCAAAGGGGAGAAAGAAAAGACAGGTATATAAGTTTTCCAGAGAGAGGTTGGATTTATGAACACAGTTATTACAGTATAGTAAATAAGACCCTACTGTGTGATTTTCTGTCTGTACAATCTAGTTGTCCTCTTAAAATGTGATAAACATAGAGTAAATGTACCAGCAAAGAGAAAATGAATTGATAGGCAAATAAGCACAGCAGTAGCTTGCAAGGAATGTAAAAAATAAAACTCTTAAAGAGTTCTTTAAAACATAATGCTATTTTTTTCTCACTCTGAAGCCTGTCTGGGAACCACTTGCTCAGCTCACAAGGGATCAGAAGGGAACAGGTGCAAAGGGGATTGTGCAATTTTTGTCAGCCCAGAGTCAGCACGAGCATCTCCTGAACTGTAACCAAGCAGAGGTCTGACTTCAGCCCAGTCCCACTCTGGCCTTCAGCCAGCTCCAGGCTGGATTTGCCGACTGCAGCCCCAGGCACTCAGATGACTCTGTACCACATCACAGTGTGAGGTGACCTGTGTGCAAACAAGACAAACCAGCAGGAGCAGGGCTCCTGCAGCTCTGCAGGAGGGCCTGGCCAGCAGCAGCAAGGTGCTGACTTGACGTACATTGATTTATTTTTATTTATCTTACCACATTTACTGTGCTCTCCCACCAGAGGGGATGCAGATTTTATCAGTCACGGAGTCTTTCCTCTTGCCTTGCAGAAGGATGTTGCAACAAGAACCTGGAGTACCCATGTCACCTTTTCCTTGCCAGCTCCTGTCAGTGCCTAGTGAGGAAAGCAGGCGATGGGGAATATAGGATTGTCACAGAATCACCCCAAGACACTGTGTCAAGTCACTCAGCCTTCCAAAAGTCTGGTAGGTCTTTGGGCTGAAGTAGCCCAAGGAAAACAGCAGTACCTGAGTTATTCATGCTCAGATGATGCTAGAAAGAAAACAAAGAACTTACGGAAAATATTTTTAAAACTCAAACTAAAAATTTGTTCTCTCTCATCCACAAAAATCCTCATGCTTTTCAAACTCCAGAGAGCATGTAATAAAAAAATTACAGTCACACCTTAGTTCTTAACTTCCTCCAAGTTTGGACTCAGCCTCTCCAGATTAAAAAAACAGCTCCAAGTGCTAGAGATAATTGTCCACATTGTACCAGTATTAGTCGGTACTAATGACCAGCAGACTAGCATGAACCTTCCTGCAGGGAATATGTTGGCTAGGACAGCATAAAGTAGCTTTAATTTCCACCACTTGAGTTAAACAACCCTGAAGTTCCTCAGTCTTCAGAGCTATAAATCTGGAGCCAGATGAGTTCCTTTTCTGCTTTCATTAATAAAATGAAGATGCATTTCTTTTCTTATTCATGCAGTGATTCCTTGCCACCTGTATAAGCCATTAGTACAAATGACAATGGCAACATGTCACCACAATTTAGAAAGGTAGAGATCACAGTTCTCCTGAGATGAAATTCACAGCTATGAAAGCCCTTCAGCCATCAATAACAGAGAAAGAAAACAGTGAGATTCTGTAATTATACTCAGAAAATGAAAGAGCAGCCCCTTTTGCAAATCAATGCCACATAACCTGTCAAGAGTTGTTTGCATGTAACCCTATTCTTTCCGAGCCCACAGAGGTCCAAGGGAAATACATCAGTGCAGTCAGGGTCTCTTCTGCAGTACATTTAACATTTATGATTCTTAAAGTGTACCTGTGAAAATAAATTCCATATTCATAAGGTAAACAAAATGTAATTGCACCGGCCAATTATAACATCATACAACACCACAACATTTCATTTTTATCCTTCTTATTAGAGCTAGTTCCAAAACACTCCTGCTCACCTTCCATCCTCCAGCCCAGTTCCTATTATTATTATTTATGAATCATATTGCAGTAGCAGAGACATGAGACAATATTCTGTTTCTTCTTTTCAATTATGAATATGTGTCTCTTGTGCCAATAAGAAAGGAATTTGTGTAACTAGCTCCTGGAATCAGGAATTGCTGCTCAGGCTTATAATGAACTTGGTGCTCTGAGGCACCAGAAGGAGAGCTGCAGTCCAACAGCTCTTTGAAGCCACCCAGACACAGGCAGTATGTGCAGGCTACACAATGCACAAGAAAGGTCAGTGAAAGTAGGACACCCTGTTCTCAGATTGATGGGCCTTCAAGGAGCTGTGGGCAATGGCAAGGATCATTGTGCTGCCAGTAAGCTGCACATGGAGACTCACCTTCAAGGTAGAGGCATTTCTGCACCTTCTCCTTGCTGTTTTTTTTCTCTTGTACTTTCCTAGGTCCTTGGTCAGTGACAAACAAGACCAGTACTGCTATTTTCAATACACATATGGAGAAGTCTCGTGCCTGAAACATTTCTATAATAATGCAATCAAAGGTGAGGGCAGGAGGGTGTATGTGGGTGTGCCAAGTCAGCACTTGGAGAGCACACTGACAGCTTCCACAAAGGGAAAAGAGGGTGATAAGGACTTCAGAACATAACACCAGGGTTCCCAAATTTCCACTTGCATAAAAGATTATGAAACTATTGCCACTGACCTAAGTGTGCTGATTTTGGCTGGCATTGAGTTAAATTTCTTCACAGTGGCTGGTATGGGCTGTGTTTTGGATTTGTGCTGAACAAAGGGTTGATAATACAGAGATATTCTTTTCTCATTGCTGAGCAAGGAATACACAGAGCCAAGGCCTTTTCTGCTTTTTGTACTGCCACACTGGTGAGGAGACTGGAGGTGAGACACAGCCAGGACAGGTGTCCCCAGCTGGCCATACCATGGCACCATGCTCATCACATAAGGTAGGGGGTAGAAGGAGGAATGGGGGAACATTTGCAGTGATGATTTTGTCTTCCCGAGTCACCGTTACACCTGATGGGGCCCTGCTCTTCTGGGGATGGATGAACACCTGCTTGCCCATGGGAAGTGGGAAAGGAATTCTTTGTGTTATTTTGCTTACACAGCTTTTGTTTTCCCTATTAAACTGTCTTTGGCTCAGCCCATTAGTTTTTCCATCTCTTCTTACCCTTTCAGTTCTCTCCCTGATCCCACTGATGGGGGAGTGACCGAGCTGGTACTGTTTGCTGGCTGGGACTAAACCATGACACTAAGACAGCACTCTCCTTAGCAAAGCAATCTAGTGAGCATAAAAATCCCCTTAAGTGATACCAGAAAAGGGCTTTATTTTTATGAGACCTGGATAAACAGGAGAACATGAAGTACAACAAAGATATGCAAAGGCACAAGTTGCTTCAATGGAAATTCTGATTATACATTAATTCTTTTACCTTGAGATAGTCAAACACTTTAACTGGTTCCCCAAAGAGGCTGCAAGAGCCTCATCTTTGCAGGCAGTCAAAACTGAGAAGGACAGAGCCCTGGGGAAAATACTCTAAGCTGGCCTTGGATTGAGCACGTAGGTGAGGCCACGGGATTTAGAGTGATCCTTTCCAGCCTAAATCATATTGCAGTACTAAAGACTGGTTGTAAAAGTTTATCATGGAAACATTTTCCTGCATCTCTCTGATCTACCACCATGAGACCCTTACAAAAAGGTCAGTGTCTCACATCTCTGGTTTCCAGGAAGGTCCTCATCCAGCCATGCAGACTAACAATATTGCCTTTAAAAAGTCCAGTGCATTGAACATCAGTTTGTGCAGGTTTTTGAGCCATTCCTGCAATATGTGACCTAAAAAAGGAGCAGCCCACAACAGAGATTGATGTTCTAGATGGGAACTATAACCAGAAACTGACAAATAATTCAAGGACTTTTGACGTGGTTCTAAATCCTATTTTCCATCTAGTCTGCATAACCTCTAAATTACAAGCAGCAGATAACAGCATTGTCATCTGTGGTGTGGACAGAGACAAGATGGGTTGGATAAACTGGAGCATCTCTTAGGGGAGGGTTTGTCCTTTTGGTTAGCTCTAAGGGATAACTCATCCCTCGTCTCTTCAGCTTGGCCCTTCAAAGGCTAATCCCTCCTCAGGTGCAGATGGGTGCCAGGGACCTAACTCATCTAGACAGCTGGAGTAAATCACCTCATCCTTAGGTATCAGAATGCTTCCTCTGCGAGCAACCTCACAGGCACTTTGAATTCCAAAAGGGCTCGTGAGACAAATGATGCCAAAGCTTTTATTTGGCATGTTTGGGGAAGAATGTGGGCAGAGTGGGGTTAAAATTAATTTAAATAAATGAAGACTTGAGAATATAAATATAAATAGGAACAACAGCAAGAAATTTAACAAAGGGAAACTTAGGATGAACATCACAGAAAATTCGATAGTGAGAACCACTAGAGTGTGTCACAGTCTCCCATGGGGATGATCTACTGCTTCCAATACTTAAAACTAGATTGGACAAAGCAATATCATTCAGGGAATAGTCCTGCACTGAAAAAGGAACAGACTGCTTTGTCTGACATGTCTTTTCCATGTCTAATTTTGGTGGGTATATGATAGCATTATGTATGACTCAGAATCCCTTTTCAAGTCAAAAAATGTCTGTCACTGACTCTTTGTCCACTTACTCATTATACTTTTGTTCACCCAAATCCTTCTGAAAGCATTAACTACCCAAATCAAAGCACATAGTTTGCATTTGCAGTCTACTATTTCAATAACTATCTGCAAATATTAGTTACTTCACATACTGTTTCTCTTCATTTAATTACAAGTAAGAACAATTCCCTTAAAAACATTTAATATCTATATTTTAGTGTAGCACTATATAAAAAAAAAGTAGGGAGAGAGAAAATTACCTTCAGTGACAGGTAATTCACTGGCTACTTGCCTAGAATTCACATGCTACATTTCATAATGCTCATTTTAAAGTCACAGCAAACTGCACATCTTTTCCTCAGAAAGCTGAATTTTAACATGAAAGGTGATGAGAGGTAATCAATTTTATTGTGACATTAAAAAATAACAACAATGATGTTTAGGAAAAAATAAACAGCCTTGAAAACATGAGTGGCTGAATATTTTAGTATATTATTTTGTAAGTTATGTAACATTGCAATGTTTGTGCAGTGTTTCTTTTCTTCATCCCACTCCTCTCTCCCCCCTTCAAATGAAATAACAATTCAATAGAATTTAAAGACCTTTTCTTGTGCTGTGAGAACAGCATGCTGAAGAGGAACAGATTTCCTTGACAATCACAGCTCCACAAAGGAGGCTTTCACAAGTAACACGGAAAAAATGGAAATTTTTCCATCCAGGGAAACAGAAACACATTTAATGGCTTCCTGAATTTGGGTTTGCATCAGCACCACACCTGAGCTGGATGGGCAGGCAGCAGTGCTGTCCACCACTTCCTTGCCCTGCACCAATGCTGAGTGCCAAGGTTTGTCCTGCAGGAGTGGATGACAGCAGAGCAGATCAGGCCAGGGTATTCCTGAACCTCCCTGCAGCTCCTCCTGCTGCCAAGGACCCTGGAGCTGTCACACAGGAGGCAGGACAGACCTTAAGATGCTACAGGCCCCAGAGAAGGAAACAGATCCCAGCAGCTCCAGAACAAGAAATTAGTTAAGAGAGGGTAAATGAACTCCTCTTTAGGTGACTAAACCAACTCTGGCATAAAGGATAATTTTATCTGTTAGTATCAAATTGTTCCTATTACAAGGACAGGAAGAGAAAAATAATTTGCTTCCTGACCTGAAAACACGTGATGCTGTTCTGTCTCACTTAGAGTTTCTATGTCTCCTTCCAGCTCTTTCTTTTTTTCTGTTCAACTGCCAGGCAGAGAGAGAAAGATCACTAATGAACCACAGCTTCTGTTCAGGTCATTAGCCCTACCAGAGAGAAAGTTAATGAACCCTAGTATATAAAGACAAAATCAAGTTTTCTTTAATAGTTTCCATACCAAGAGCATCATTTTCTGTTAGTGTAATCCCTGGATGATTTAGTTTGAGTCCTTTTTTTTTTTGCACTCTCCAGCCTAGTTTTGGAAGAAGTGCAACAGAGAACATCTGGTCATTAAGTGCATACAGATGATATTCAGATGCTGTGGAACAAGCACCAGAGGTAGTCAGAGAGGGAGGGAAAGGTAGGCTGCCTTGTACAAGAAAGGCTCTGGGGGAAGTCAGAAGGAAAAAGTGACAACTTGCTGAAGCGTTGTCCCACAGAATAAGTCCAACAGCGACAACAAAACAATTAAGCACCCACTGAGCCCCTGACATTCCCTGAGAACAGCTCTTTCTCTTGCTGGTCTTCCCCCACTCGTAGACAAACATTCAGACACAAATGACTTGTGCATCCTTATGCTTTATCTGAGTGATTTAAAGACTTCAGTGCACTTATCTCTCATAGTGGCCCATGGGGATAAGAAAGTGCTATTTCCATTCTATGGCATTATTTATGATTTTCCAAGCAAACAATGGTCAGGCAGGATGTATTTTCCCCTAGCTCTCCAGCATCCTAAAAGAACAGTCATTCTTTTCTTCACAGCTCCATCAGGATCAATAGACAGTACTACATCCTGAAGAACTCACACACTCCTAGAAATGCTTTTCTTTTGATGGAAATGTGATTGAGAAGTTACATAAATAAAAGCTGTGGGGATAAAGAAATGGGAGAGAAGGGAAAGTACCTATGAAAGTCCTATGAAAATATATGTGCATTAAATCAAAACTAGGAATGTGGGCCAACTGCACCAATTAACTCCTTTCAGTAGCTTTATTTGACAGTTCTTGAACCCAGCAGTCCTACTGGGACTCTGTCTGGACTCTTTCATGGTTACGAATCCTGCGTCATTTTTTACATTTATTCATGGAGCAGTTTGTATTATTTCCATGCCACACTAAAACCAGATGGGGTATATGAAGAAATGAGGTGCCATACAATGTAAGAAATGTGAATGGACATCATCCAATGTGTTCTACTTCCAGTTAAATTTTCAGGTTCTTCTGTAATCTATTCTCAGCAAACTCCTTCCTGCAACACTTTAGAGGTGAAGAAGAAAAAAGTAAAGGTTCTCATCCAAATGAAACTTCCTTTATTTTTTTAATAAATGCTGATTGGAAAGAAAATTAGTCCACAACCACCCTCAGCTCCCCAGCAATATGTGTATTAAACACACTGTCCACAAATCCTAACCTCCTGTTACCTGTGTTTCACATTAAAATCTACCAGCATTGAACACTGGGGAAGTTGCATCCAGTTTTGTGTCAAACATGGAACCAGATTCACTGCTCCAGCATGCATCTTTGTGCTGGAGAGATGGATGCAGCCTAGCAAAGATAAATGCTGCACCCCTCTCTCAGTTTTTTCCTCATTAAGGAGTAGCTTTAAATTATGGAAAAGGAATCAGTGTGTTTCCAGACTTGTCCCAGCTCTGAAATGTTACAGCCTCACTCACAGGCCAATGGGAATTGTGAGGAAGAAATCTGGTTTCCTTTTTCCTTCATTACCTGACCATTTGCTTCTCAGCTACTTTTAATAGTAATGAGCAGAAAGACCGGCAAAGACTTGGAAAAGCCTAGCTGGTGCTCTTTGCATGCAAGCATCCTTCCACTGGCATTACTTTTCCATCAGTATTTCTCTAGAGTAGATAAGCATGGTATTTTTATCCAAAGGCAATTTACTGGCACAGAAAAAGTACAGCAGACAATGCATTCCTACTCTATTATGCATGAACACCCGGTATGTGCTCAACTTTCCTCTCGATCTTATTTATCGCACTGTCATTAAACCTGTGTCGCTATTACTGTTCTCTAATACACGTCACAAATATGTGTTCTTATCAGGGCTCCTCTCTCATCTGCTGATCTAATAATACACTGCCTCAACATTTTGGTGATTTTAACACAAATAAACAAACACAAAAAGGTTCAGGCACAATATTCTCAGGAAAGTGATGTTCGTGTTTCAGCATAAACAAAAGTCTTCCTGTTATTTTCAAGTCAATTTAATGGTTCAGCACTGCTGACAGAATCATTCAATAATGCCCGACCAAGGGAGCTGCAACCTAATTAAAACTTGTGGTTATGGAGGCCTGGTTGGCAAATATTTGTGAATATTTATGGAGTTTTAGCAAAAAAAAAATTGTATTGGATTGTTTTGAGTCACAGGAAATGTTTATGGCTATGTTTAGAGTAGCTCTCAGAGAGAAGTATCCTCAGGCTCTGTCTGACCTGATACTCTGAAAGTAACAGGGAGTCTCCCAAGACACCAAAACTCAGCTGACCAGGCTGTGAAATGAGCAGGTCAGTGGTGGTGGTTTTGGCTGAGGACAGCAAACATCCTCCAGAAGAAATGCAAACCCTGTTTCAGAGGGAGACCAAGTTCAACAGCGTTTCGGCCCATTTGGCCTCTGCACCCGCGAACAGTCCCAGGCAGGTTTAATTTATCTGTATAAACAACGCTGAGTGGTGTCTGCTCCACTCTTGTCAGATAAGATGGTGGTTGTCAGACTTGCCTGAATTTGCTTCAAAAACATTACTTAGTGTCAGGGCTGCACAACCACAAGTATTGTATCAGGCATCTGAAGATAAAAAGGCACGGGGTTCTGGAGATGTGTTTCAATAGGGCTCACCACGCTCTTTCATCATTGTATCGTTTGTCAGTGCGGAAGAGGAAGCATGTGAAAAATCATTAGAATGAGCAAGGAGGATGAATAAATTAAGTAAATTATCATGAACAAGGCAGCTCATAATCCAATTGGAGAAGGTGATTATATATCATACTCAGCTAACTAGAAAACACAGGCAGGAAAGACCCATAATGGAAACACAAACTCTTCTGATTACAAAAAATAATTGTGGGCAGAAAAATGGATTCAGAACAGTAATTTTTTAGCAGAATTTTCCTCAGCTAAGCTCTAATAGATCTAATCAGTGCAGCAGATAAGGGCAGGCATTGTGTTGTTATTTTACAGGATGGTGAAGGCATTGTAAACAAGGGGAGTGATATTTTTCACCTTGTTAAACTCCCTAACAAGCTACCTGATTATATAGTGTACCTTTAGAAGGAAGAAGATAGGAACATAGTCTAGTAGGGGACAAAAATCTAGTGGAGGTTGTATTAAGTTTAATGATGTTTGCAGGTATGTGGTAAAAGTGCCAAGTCTGCTTTTCAAACCTGAACTCTGGTTATAGTTACAAAAGTGACACTATTAAACTTTTGAGGCATTACATGAATCATATCTCTAGAGCAATATATTATATCAGTAAAAATGGGAATTTCAATTCAGAATGGGACTTTGCTATGCCTATCAAACACCAGTTTGATTTCTGTTGGCCTTTATTTTTTCAAAAGTTGCATTTATTTTAGCATTTCAGTACCACTTGAAGAGTTCTGACTCGGTCGTTGGCATAGATGATGTTGGAATGTCATGATTACTGAAACTATTAATTCATATGACAACTAGTAACGTTAATAACCATGAAAATTAGCATCAGTACCATCACAGTAGCATCCAAATGCCAGTGGCAAGTGGGCTGCAGTCTGCTGTGCACTGTGCAATGGATGAAGACTTTTTTGGGTGAATGTTAAGATGGTTTATGTACATAAAATTCCACATATATAGCAAGATAGCACATATATAGTAAATAGATATATATAAGATATGTATATATATATATATACACACATTGATGTATAATTCAGCCCCTGCAATAGGGTCCAATTCCACAGAACAGCTGTATATTATCACAATTCTGCAATCTGAGGTCTCGAGGAGCTCAATCAGTCTATGCATTTCATACAGCCCTTAGTATTTTTGGAAAGAGATTTCTGCCTAATTTCCCTAGATGTGGCAGTAAGAGCAAAATATGCACGTGAGGGGTTTTACAGGAGATGGGTGTCAGCACAGGAAAGTAAGGTCGTTCAGTCCCAGTCAGGCATCCTACTAAGTAATAGCTTTTTAAATTTCCTGAATCACGACAAAGTCCATATTTTCTGTCAGAAGGCAGAGCCAAATTCCCAAGGGGATTGCAGCCAGGAGCTTCTGTTAAATTCAGCAGGAAGTGTGTTTGTTGGGTAAGGATTTGGCTTTATATATTAAAGATACAATAATATTTAGCTGAAAAGGTTTCACAAATCTTGAAACATTTCCAACCATAAGCTCTCTAAAATCATGAGTCAAGCAATAAAAATTATGAGACTGGCTTTAAAATTAAGTTCCCTAGCTTTTGCAACTTAGTAAACATAGTTGTCTTCCCTGTCTCACCAGTTCTTTTACAAGGAGCAGCATTCTAAATATACTGTATTTTAAAATTGCATCCAAATGTCTCATACAACCTTCTGGTTCCTCAGACTATAAGAAAGAGCATTTTAATAATCAGCAAAATCTCATTTTATTCCCAAAAACGCAGAGTCATCATGTTCTACTCCCTGTCAGGATTAGCCCTGCTCTGTGTCATGTGCCAGATGGTTCCCATGCATTTTTGGGGAGAGTATATTTCAAGTAGCACTCACTGCTTCAAAATTTACTATTTGAATGAAACAGATAAGCCCTGACTCCTGATGGATATACCACTTAAAACTACTTTCTCAAGTAATGCTTTTGGTTATTGCAATACAAGTGATCAAGGGACATTCAGAATTTGAGTCCAAGTGTGATACTTGGCAGGGACCTCACCCTTTGCCCATGACACCTGAACACTCTCACAGACAGCTCCTGGCCATAGTCTGGGGAATAGCACAGACCAGGAATGATTCCTAACAGACAGACAGGGCACAGCCACACTACTTGTTCTGATGAGATTTTTCTCAGTGTGGACATGGGCCAGACTAAGCCAATAGGTCTGCAAGTCACAATTTCCATTGTGTTTTCTTTAGTGCTGTCATTATGGTTATTGAGACAAATACACTATCCAGTGGAACAGTCTCATTCTAAGGGAAGAAGCACAGACACTGTAGGTATTGATATAACTGTGCACCAGAATGCCAGAGCTCTGAACAATATCCTTAAATATAAGAAAGATTCTTAATTTTGGCATCTTTACAGCAGTTAGTAAAAAATTCATCTGCTTCCAATGTGTTTGAACATTTCTGTGAATGAACTTGCATGAATATGAAAGTCACACTAGAGAGAAGCTTTGCCTAAACACCTGCAATTTTCTGCTTCTTTACTCCTCAGTCCTTCAGTTGTCAAGAAAAAACTCGTTACCATGAGTCTGAAAATAGGAATGTGTCATACTAAATCTTCCAGTGGTATGGAGAGACCACCAACTTCCTGGATAATATTCTCCTTTGCAGATAAGACATGTCTTCCTGAGGACTGCTGCTGCAATTTACATTCATTAGTTCTCATTCTAACAACTGTGGACATATAGGAAAATTGATTTAATTTCATCTTTGCAGCTAGCATTTATGCGTGGGAAGGCTGTTTTCAGATCATCTCTTTAGCCCCTATCAGTCTTCTCAAGATAAGACAAACCCATTTTTCCAAGCTTGCAGGCTTATTTTAAAATTTTCTTTCTTTCTTCTGGATATTCTTTACTAGATCCACATCTTGCCTGAAGAGTGGTGTCCTGTTGGAAGCTTATCAGCCCTGAGGAGAAGATTACAGCTTGGACACAATACTCCCATTTACAGTACTCAGAGTAATAGTTGCTTTACTGTAGGAAGTTAAACTCTCCCCACTGAATTATTTTACATGATCATTTTATTTGCAACAAATAAATATTTTTTTTCTTGGCTATTTTCTCAGTTGGTTATTTTTTCCTGCCTGTGTCCTAACCTTTCTGATTTTGTCCCTGCTTACATTGCTTTTTCATTTGCTCTCAATAACTGAGTATATTTTTTCTTCTGTGTGATGACTGCTAAATGTTCACATTTTGAAAGATATCATAGTTTTTCCAAGTCACTATACCTACCCTCCAGTGATGCTATGATGGGATAATTATTTCATTACAATATTTCCAGATGACATTTTATTACAATTGTTTTCCAGCAGACCATTCTGAACAGTCAGTTGAAGACTTCTTCCTTGGAAACTTTATCACTCTCCCTCCTTGTACTCCTTTGAATACAGGATTTAGTGTTTTACACTTTTGGTCACCCAGATTGCCTTCCACTTCCCTTTCCCCAAGTACTTTTTCATCAATCATGATCCAACCTATAAGAATCTTCCTCCTTCTCCTTTCTTTGCTATTAGTATCAACTGTTGTCACCAATAAATTTGAATAAATCTTTGTCTTTTTCTGTTCCTATATTGACTGATGCATGGGTTGTTTAAGTACCCCATCAATACTAATTACTGTGCATAAGACAAGTCTCTGAGTTACAAGCTGAAGTCTCAGGTTTCATTCTGGCACACAGCTTGCTTCCAGAAGCATCAGAGCCCAGCAGCAGCTGGATACTGCTAGTCATCCCAAAAGAGAGTCTCTAAGTACTCTCTTTGTTGTTTTCTCTACATAAAGGTGAACTTCCAGGACTTTGAGACATCAGACATTGTTCTTCATTTGTATGAGTTCCCAAAAGCACAACCAGGAGCAGAGTGCTGACATCAGCAGGATTCTTACTGGGGTATTTCAGGATGAGGAGAGTACAAAAGAGTGAAAAGTATAAAGGGACAGAAACAGCTAATGGAAGAAGAAACAGAAAACAGAAGAGGGACAAAAGAAAAAAAAAAAAAGACAGTAAGCTCTTCCCTCCAGTTTCTGTTCTTTTTGTTTGGACATACCATTGAAATATCAGTCCCACTGAGCTTTCCTGAGTCCCAGCAGGTTTCACACTGCTTGCACCAACCTTCTTCTGAGAGTCCTGGAAATAAGTAATTTCTCTCCTTCATTCTTTTTCCACAGCCCTCATACAAATTAGGCTATTCATCTGTTAATATTTTAAATGCTTTGGCATCCACAAACATCTGAGTCTGAATCCTCTCTCACCAGCTTGCTGCAGTCTCGATAGTCTGACATATGGCTGGACAGGAATCCTCAACAAAAAGAGGCTAAATCTAATATAATTACAATTTTGCAGCAGAGTACTGTGCATTGTGTGTGGAGTTGAAGAAACAAGCCAACGAGTAGGTCATACATACCAAAATATCTGTGTAGCCTTAAATAAATTTGCTCATAACTACACAGACACATAGGAAATAATGTCTAAAAGGCCACTGTACATATTTGTGTGCAGCACTTTTACAGGAGGCTGGTTGCTAACACGTGACTGCAAGTTGTTCCAATATGTATGGCAAGAATGAGAAAGATCATATGGTTTGTTTCTCAAGTACTTAAAATGCAATTATTTTAATTAATTACACTATTGTAATTTCTCCAGAGGTATATAAACAATGTGAAAGAAATAAACAGAAGATACCTACGCCAAATGGAAAACAAAGTAATACAGGAAAGAATAAAAATGCACAGAAGGGAAATTCAAGAACAGAAAAACAGAGAGTAGAAATAATAGAGCTGGCAATGAGAAAGGAGGGTAACAAAAGGAGAAAGAATATTTTTGGTTAAAATATTTCTGTCTTTCTAATGTCAGCGTCTCACATCTACTATCATACAGTAATGAGAGCTGAGGCTACTGTAATGCTGACCCAGCCATAGGTAGATGATTTATAATGAAATTGTATCTGTATATGGAAAGGTGTCAGAGCTATCAGCTGAATATTCAAGGGAAGACAATTTAGAAAACCCTAAGTTCAAGAAATTAGGACGGTCACTCTGTTATTAAATGTAGAACTGACTGAAATGGAACAGAAAAGTATACCTTAAACTCCATCCATCCTACCACAAAAAATTCCATAGTTGCCTGTTATTTTGAAGCTTGAGCTCTACTGTCCCAAAATAAGCTCTGTGTAGGAGACAGATAACTCCCAGGTTACTCCATGTTACTCCATCTTAGTAAATGATGGAGCAAAATCCACCATACTCCCAAGGGTGGTTTTCATTCTCTACTGCTTGCTAGGCTCATTCTTGACCAAATTGTAAATCTGGGTGGGTTTTTCTGAATATGACCATCAATAAGTTCTACAAAGGGATGGTTTTCTTCCTACTTGTTGCTATTAGGAACACCAAAAAATCTAGTGAACTGGTGTAGAGACAAGAATGTTTTATTTGAGATGTGATCCACTCCAGACAGAATGCCAGTGCCTTGTAGAGACTTCTGCAGTAGAATTTCATGCATTGAATGGGATTTGGGAAGCAGTTTGGACATGTTAGCACACACAATCTAAAACACTGGAGCAGGGCAGGGGTCTAACTCAGCCTGATCACATCCAGTACCCATACCCACACATCTAGACCTCTTCTAAGCAGCTCATGCTCAAAATTGTTGTTCCAGCTCTATAGAATCAGTAAGCATAAATGTTCCAGTTACAGGTAGCTCATGCTGTACATACAAATGTTAGACAATTTCTCAATTTTTTTTAATTTTCAGAGAATCCTGGCATCTGAGAAATGAAACAGGAGCCAGTATAGCCCAGCTGAGAATTCCAGGTATGTCCAAGTTTCATCATTATTTGTAAAAACTGGAAAATGCCAAGTTCCAGCTGAACAGTCATAAAGTGTTCACTTTTGAAAAAAATAACACAGAATTATGTCACGATGTGGCATCTGTAGAGTTTTAAATTCCAGGCCTTTCACAGCAAGGAATTCCTCATTTGCTCTGGAGGAAAAAGGGTGCTGAACTAAATCTATACTAGTAAATTGATGAGTGAATGGCATGGAGCACTCCTGGGGCTTCTCAGACTGCTAAACTGCTAGAGCAGTCCCTGGGACGCTGTGGCTCGTGGACAAGCAGCCAAGCTGTAACAAACTCACTGGCAGCGCGCTGAGATCGGGAATCCTTTCCAACAGATAAGGTGGGTGTCACCACCCTGTTTCAGAGGCTAAGAGGATGTAATGACACAAACTCTACCAAAGCAAGCCAGCTGGCCATCCAGTGAGGGAACAGCCCCACATGCACCTGCTGGAGTAGAAGCAGCTTCGGAGAGATTTTCTCACTGATCTAGCTGCTAAAGCAGGAGGCAACTCAAAACCTGCCAGCACACAGGATAATGTTTGAAGCTTATTCTTTTTTATACCCATGCTTAAAAAACCATGAGGCATTCAGCCAAAGAGCAGGAAAACATTTGTCACCATAGCACAAAAATAGTGAATAAAAACCAATGAAGAGTTGATGAGTTTGTCAATAGTCCATTACCTGAGAAATTTTTGTCTAACTGATTCAGCAAATATTTACCACAAATTTCCTGTGCATCTTCTCCTCTACTTTCAAGTTTCTTCCCTGTTCTATCTCCTTTCCTAACTTCAAAATAATTTTCTGCCTCTAGACTCTCATGCTGTTTTCTCAGCTCACTCCAATTCTCTTTCTAGAGGATGCAAGAGACAAAGTGATATTAGGGTATGGTGGGAGGCAGAGTAAGAGGTGACAGAGGAGAAAGGGGACTGGAAGTGGAAGCAAAAAGGGAAAACTCATCTTTTGACCAGTGTTAGTTTTAAGGGGGTGCCTGAAAGTCGGCAGTGAAGGGATTTTGCAGATGTGACCAGGTACACTTGACCTTATATGTTGGGACAAGAAACAGGGATGGAATCTAAAGAATGGAAGAAAAAAAAGGTAATGGATAAGTGTTAGACCCCTGGCAGAAGTTTTGTATATTCAACCAGAAGGATTTATATGGAGCCTTGTAGGTTTTCTTGGGATCTACCAACCAGCTTTACAGGCACAAGAGGCTACTTTCGAATTACTTGCTATGCAGAGATGTAGGGTCTCCACAGTCTCCTCTGATTGGGAGTGAATGCTGCAATGGAAAATGTTGCTCTGAATGAAGTAACAACCATAGGTGTTTTTCCTACTCCTGGAGTTAGATAGTACATCCCTATTTGTAGTATCTGCAGTGCCTTGAAAGAGTCCAGCAAAATGAAAGTAACATGAAAAGGGGAAATAAATCTATACTACCTGCTGTGAGTTACTGGAGTGGAAAGAAAACCCTCTTCATCTGCTTTCCTCCTGAACCATGTGCATCTTCTCATTCGTGTAACAGATGACTCTGAACTCTGCTCTCACCTCACCAGAAGCACAGGCTGCTTCAGGCAGCAGGAAATGACTTTTGCAGCCCTTGCTAAGCATTGGCAGATCCTTTGTCAAACACCACATGAAAAACATGCTGTTACTGTAAAGGACACGCTTACAACAATTACCTTTAAAATAGCTATTTCCCTCTCTTTCTTATTTGTTTTTTGACTCCTAAAATTGAAAATCACAGACACTTCAGGGAGTTCCTGGTTCAATTTACTGTTATGAGGTTTGTTCATATTGCAGGATGAAATGCAGAAGTGTGAACACACAAATGGATAACTTTTCCCTCATTAGGAAACACCAAGCTCTGTCTACACTCAGAGATGCTTCCCTGCAGAATAGGGACATCCAGAAGTTTGCTGCATGAGTAACTGGTAATTGGCCAAAATTAAAGCAAAATATTCTGCAGAAACCCAGTACTTAAAAATAGAAACAAAAGAAATATTCAATATGCAAATAGACTTTTGTGGAGGAGTATCAGCAAGTCTGTGAACCCTGCTTCAGAGTTCATTATTCAGGAGAAAAAGTTATTTCCAAAACTGGGTCTATGAGCAATAGAATAAAGTGCAGGGATGGTTTTTTGCTTTTTTATATTGAAACTACTTCATTTACAGAAATGAAAAGTATGACCTTGATGTAACTGGCCCCTGAATAAATTATAATCTGAGTAAAATTCTCAAGCATTCTTAAAAGATCCAAGTATTTATTTTTATTGACTTCCAGAAAGCATGTAAGTTCTTTTGAAAGTTTTTGCCAGGATAATCAACAATTATAATAACTAAAACCAGTATCTGCCCAATTCTAGCACTACTGTGAAATAAGTGAAACTCATTAGGCAAATAGAGATTTTTCAAACTGCTCTGTAATCTACCCTCTGGCAACACATCCATTAAGAAAGTGGTAGGGGAGGACAGTGCGTTTAATGAGTAATAAGTGACTGTTCGTTATTCTAAATACATAAAGTTTTATTTATACTTCAAGTTACAAAAATAAGTAGCTACACTTTTTGGTATACTTCTTGCCTACCCATCCCTCCTGAAGTGTGCACAGTGCCTTACAAACAACTGTTTCTATGCCATTTCAAGCAGTCTCACGTGGAGATGCTCCTGTGAACTGTGAAACAAAGAGCAGCAGTTTTGCTGTGCTAGTGCAGGGTTAATTAGTGCATGCAGAGCACTGTGATAATGTCATTAATGTCTTTGTACAGCTTTGCTGTTGGAAGTAAGATATTCTAACCTCACTTGGGTTCTCCACATATCCTGCTGAAAGAAAGCAGTCAGATTGAGGTGGATAAACTGATGTGTCATACATAAGATATATTATGTGCTGCTTTCATTATATTCAATTGCCATGGACAAAGGCTTTGATCCTGCACACAGTTTCACAAAGGTCTGAGAGAGAGAAAAAGAAGAAAAAAAGAAAAATCTGGAAAGTAAAATTATTGAAGCCAATCAGAAATTATTTTACTTAATTAATACAAAGCAGAGGCTGCTGAAGGTAGACAGTGGTAAGTTTTAAACTGTGTAAACAGATGGTTCAAAAAAGAAATTAATCAGATGATTTCTATGTCCACCAGAAACAGGACAAGAATTAATTGACTTAAATAGCAGCAAGGGGCATGAGATATTAGGAAGCACTCTCAAACTGAAAGAATAGTTACACACTTTAACAGATTACTGAAGGCAGCTCTCAGCTCACCATCACTGGAACAAACTACATAAACATCCATCAGGGCCGATTAAAGAGCAGATGGCTTGGTACTGGGCTGGAATAGTCTAACAAGGCTATGCACATACTATCTGATATTGAACAGAATGCTTTTGAACAGGAGGAATGAAGCACTGACTTCCCTGAATCAACGGAAAAATTGTTGGCTCCAAGTCCTGACCAGCTTAACACAAATAATTGCCTAAAAGGTTCTGTGTAGTGGTTCTTCTGTAGTTGTCACAGACAGCAAAATGCCATTGTGTCTCATTAATGAAGCTCCTTTTCCAGCACTTATGTAAGGAGGTTTTTTTCTGTGAAACAATTAGAAAACCTCAGTGAGTTTTAGATGAGATGTTGGTAACACAGGTCTTGGACCTACCACTGAGGACTTGTGTTTGGCATTTGTAAAAGGGAGACAACTCACAAGCAAGCTAGGGAGGAACAATTGTGAAAATAAGCAAGCAGCTGAGTTTTAACATTTCAAAAAATTGGGGTTTTTTTCCTTTTTAATTAGCTAGCAGTAATTTTCCTCCACATCACAAGCACATTTATAACCCAATCAATCTCTGTCTCACATATAGCAGAAATTCTGGAAGAACACAGTTGCCAAAGGCTCCAGATATGATGTCTACATTTCTCTTGCCAAACTCATGCACATGCATGAGAAGGCTTTTGATTTTGTGTAGATTGACAGATTAGTCTATTGATGGTGGCCCATTTATTAACCCATTTGGCCATTTTTTACACACATCCGTGTACACTATGATTTTATGATAATGCTGTGACTCAAAGATCTGATCCTCAGGAACAGGAAGAGCTAATATCTATTGACTCCATGTTCATGAGCACCAGGGGGATGAGTACTTAATGCAGAAGATAAATTAATCAGAAGCAGTTTTAATTCCAGCTAAAAAAAAAAAAAATATATACAAAGATTTTGTTTCTTTCTTTAATTAGCACATACAGACTATGAGCAATCAATCCAATTACACCCTCAGAAAAAGTAGTGCCAACTCCTATAAGTATTTGGTTAGTTTTAGATGGCCACTAAACTGTTCAAAGTACTACTCAGTGAGAATAAATTAATTCCAAATCATCACTGAGGTAGTCAGCCTGCATTAATATAAATGTGTTATCAATGTATAAATACTGTCAAACAGCCAAAAGCATAAGCAAAACATGGCATGGTTTCCATTAAGTCCTAAACTTTATGTTAACAAATCTGACTTGTCAGCACTTTAATCTGAATTCCAATATTAAATGTGCGCCAGTTTTAATTTCTCTCTGTAAGGACTTTTCCAAGAAGCTGAAACTATGAGGAAAGGCCTTCTTAATGCACATACACCAATCCCTGAACTGAAATCAGGTCAGACAGAACTGAATATTGGACCTTAACTTCAGATTTGGGCATAAGAACTGATAAATTTACCTTTTGCCATTAATAATTCTCCTTCTATATTTCTTACTTTTTAATGTGTTCTTGTTTACCTTCCTACCTAGACACAGCCTAACTCACTTTCTTCTCCCTTTCTCTAATCTTCCCAATTTCTCTTTTGTCTGTTTTGTTTACATTCCTTATTCCTCCTTCATTACCTTAGTGCTTCTCATTTCCAAAGTGCAGTCCCTTTTACACTTATACCATTATGTAAACCAGACCACTAAGCAGGAGACCAGGCTACAAATACAACATGGAAATCCCTGATAAGGCAGGCTGGAATGAATATTTGTATAACTTATTATTATTATTATTATTATTACTATGAGAAAAATATCTTATTGTGTTACTGAGTACAATGGACAATATTTTGCTAATATACTACGGTGGTCACTAATCCGATGTGAAGGGTATATACACATCATCTATTTGCTTTTGGTATTGCTTCCTGTAATAAATTGATAACCCAGCTTCTGAACTGAACTTTATGTCCTTATTCAGTTTACATTGTAATTGAGGACATTTTTGAAAAAGTAAGAAAAATTAAATAAAAGAAAGGGAAAAGAGAAAGACGAGTTCATGCTGATGAGACTTGTTTTCCTCTTGACTATTCAGTCTGATTTATTGCAATGTATTTGCCATTGAAAATGCTATTGTTTTTTCAGGTATTGAAATTTGCTGTATCATTTTTCAAAGGTTTTTAAATTGCATTTGCAAATTTAAAAAGAGAGGCAATAACAATGAATTTCAGCCGTACCACTGTCAAAGAGACACTATATATTCCAGGACAGTAAGGAATAATAACACTCTGGGAGTATGTGCTGGCCTTTAATTTGGAAAGCTGTCCAAAATTTAACACATTAAAGACAGAATTTTAAGCTAGTTTTATCATGCTGAAGTTCACTGCTTTCCTTTATTATATCATCTTTCTGGATATTTTCTGCTATGAAAACAATTTCCATGCAAGAAAAATGTTGAGTTTAAGCAATGGTTAAGGAGCTTGACAAAACAATTACCTTTGGTGAAATTATACTTTATTCATTATTGGTCCAATCCTGTTCAACATTTGGTAATGAATGATGCTCATCTCTTCTCAGAAAGCATGCACAAATTGCTTCCAAAGAATAAACAGTTAGGTACAATCCTCACTACCAGTGCTCTGAGAAATTATCTGCTGCTGTTGTAGTATAAAAAACATTTTTCAAAGTTTTAAGTTTGTCCTTTCCTGCAAGAATTATCTCAGCCTAAATGCTTCCTTTTCAAGGCCTTGTTTTTACTTTTGTATCTCAAAAGAGGTGCTGAAGAAACCAGGGCTTTGTGTACTGAATTACTTTGACTCCACAAAAAGTCTGAGAGCACTGACACATGATGCTTAAGTAGTGCAATAAAGATATTTATTGAATATACAACATGATATTTAGGATGACAAAGTTTAAAGAACAAGGGATCCAACAATCTCAAAGTCACAAAAGCATGCAATGTGCATTTTCAAGGCTATTCTAATCAAAGTTGTAAAAAAATAAAATAATATTCAACCTGTATTCAAAAAAGATCCAGCTAGGCTAGGTCATCCATGCTTGTTTGTCTAAGTCACCTAAACAAAGAAGAGACATTTGTCCTAATCCATTAAGAGTTCAGTAAAATATTGATGTCATATGTAAATGTGATAAATATAGTAAATAAAATTACATATGAAGAAGCATTCATGGTGGAGTCATCAATGTCCAGGAGTTCAACTTTGATGATCTCTCTGGGGCTCTTTCAACTCAGGATATTCTATGATTCTATGGTTAGAAAGATGGGAGTTAATACTGTAACTGTGAGGTGAGCAAAGAATTGGCTAGTAGAGAAGTATCTAAAGTATTGAAAGTGAAAAAAGAAAAGGGAGGTAACAAATGGCTGGCCTTGGATCAATTTTGTTGATTTTTTGTGTAAATAACTGTGGATTAAAAAACAAAAAGTATTCTTTAGATGAAAGCTAAAAGGCACTGTCAATACTGAAGAGGATTAGGGTATTTCACAGAAAGAGCTGCATGGCCCTGAGGATGAGAGTGAGCGTAACTAAGTTAAATTAAATTTAAAATAAGAAGAGTAAGGTCATCAGGGACTGTGAATAAGAATTTCTGCTATTCACCAGGAACTTGCCAGTGAGAAGTGTCTGGGAAGAGAGATACAGGTGTACAAGCTGATCACAGGATGGCCATAAGCTATCTAGGGGTGGCAGGCATGGAAAAAATCAAATGCCATCCTACAATACATCAGTGAAGGTATTTCCAGCTCAGATAGGAAAGAATAAATTCTGCTATAATAAGCCTCGATGAGACTTAATTTGTAATAGTGTGTACAGTTCTGGTCATTTATTTTCAAGGAAGATATGAAATGGAATAGGCATAGAGAAGGATCACTGTTGTTATCCATGGAGTGGCACCAGGCGCTAATCAGAACAGACAAGAATTCAGCTGGCACCACAAAGGGATGTGATTGGTGCCTGTTTGTAAACCAGTGCACAAATATGGGAGATAAAGGTGCTATTTATACTCAAGGAGAGTGTTTATATACTGTATTATTATACAGTAATAAATGGACATAACCTGAACTGTAATGCAGTAAGAGACAAAACAAAGGAAATTCTGAAATCATCTTCCAGGTGAAGTGCCAGGGATAAAACATGCAGCTACTATCAACACACTGATGGAAACACTTTAAAAAGTAAATATATGATTCTGTGTCCATAAAGTCAAGTGCTTGTATTTGAAGAACAAGAAATCATTTCCAATTCTGTATTTCCAGAATTCCAAGTTTTAGCCCTTTCTAAGGATCCCAATACCCCCTATGAAGGCATGAGAATATCAAGAATAAGGTGTTGTACATGATTTTTTTAACTTACAAATGTAAGAAGCAGAGAGACATTCAGTATGAAAAGTGCAGCCCACTTTCTAAATAATGTCTAAATTGCTCAAATTGTCTAAACTGAACTGCCAGTAAGGACCATGGTCTCTGAAATTTTATGGCAGTCTTCAAGGGGGTCCCTCCCCTGCAGGTCTGTCAGGATTATGGCAACTACACTCATCCAGAGCTCACTGCAATCCACAGGAATCTTTCAGACTTCAGAAATTTTTAATTCAGGCTGTAGATATATCTCTCTATAAATGTGTTTATTTTAAAATCAGAAAAATTAAGTCAGTCAAAGCTTAAGTTCATAAAAGAGAGAGAGATCATAACAGTGTGTGCTGCCTTAATTGTATTTTAACTCAAGCAAATTAAAACCAAGTATTCTAGCATGTCATTCATGGAGAAAATCTTATTCACAAGGCTGCTTTATTCATGATGGAGTCTTGCACGTATTTAAATTCATCATAATTTTCTTAGTCTGAGGTTCCTGTTTTCATGGAATAAATTCGTAATTAACATTTCAGCAGAGGGGCACCTGTTGACACACTAGAAAAGTACTGCAGCTAAGAAGGATTTAAGAATAAATGAAGATATTTTTAAGTGAAAGTAACTCTTTATTCCCTCCAAAACAGCATTCACTCTATCAGAAAGTTACAGTGTATAAACACACTTAATCTCACAGCATACACACATAGAAACACATTAAAGAAAAAAAAAGGTAAATAGACTTTTGGTTGTTAGAAGCACTTGTGAAGTAGCCAATGAAGAAATAGTTAGAAAAAAGTTTGGTAAATACAAGTAATTAGCAGTTAAATTGTGTTTGGAGCTGAGAGTATGGGCAAGGGAAATTAACCTGCCTCAGTGCCTTACCTGCAGCAGTCTCCTTCAGTGTCCCTAGTTTTACCATGCTGAAGTTCACTGCTTCTCCTGTCCTTTATAAAATCACCTTTCTGGGTATTTTCCACTAAGAAAAAAAGTTCCATGCATGAAAAATGTTGAGTTTGAGTTAGGGAGCCTGACAGAAAAATTACCTTTGGTGAAATTATATTTTATTCACTATTGGTCCAAACTGAACGAGCTAACAGAATCACAGAATCATAGAATATCAGGTGGGAAGGGTGATCAAGGATCATCCAATCCATCCTTTCTTGGCAGAACCTCAGTAAAAATGAGCTTCTTTGGTTTGAAAATAAGTTGTTATTACATATCCATGTCATCTGAGTACATCCCTTAGATGGGAAATATGTTGGTTTCTCTCCTAGAGAAATTTTAGCCACAGATCATTCATAAATATTACAGTGTAAAACGATGCCTGGATACTAGCTTATCACTGTTGGAGACTGAAAGATTATTATAATCTTCTACCAGGCCATTGCCAGAAAGGTCAAGTAGTTAAACAGTTATCTCCTCTCAGTGCTAGAAAAGGCTGGACCACAACAGATAGTATAAACTGTCACAGGGAGATTTCTATGCTGTCTTCGATGTAAAAATAAAGCTAGATTATAATGCTAGATTGAAGACATTCCAAATAAAACAGTAGCATCTCCCTCAGCATCCCACTCTCACTTCCCATATTCAAAATTCAGTCACAGCTTCGCTGAAAATGTTGTAGAACCATTGAAAAAAAAAAAAGAAATAATTAAAAACAATGCACCTCC
>VZRX01008267.1:123393-138050 GCA_013398075.1 Notiomystis cincta
AACTTAGAATGCCTGATTATAAAGAGGAAAGGAAAGGAAGCTGAGCAAAAATTACTGTTCCTGAAATAAGGATCCCTGCATAGGTGCCTGAAATGCCTTGAAAATACATTCATATCCTAATCAGAATTAAAACACTGCTCTCATATTATCTAGGCCCACTTAAACAGAGACCCACCTATAAAAACATCGTATATTAATATGCCTCTAAGTGTTAAAGTAATGATTTGGCAAACTTAAAAATGCAGAAGATAGAACACTAGGTTTAGGACTGCCAGATTTATGACAGTGTTATTGCTGCTGGCAGATCACTTTTCTTTCTAAACTGCAGCGTGTACCAGGTGGAACTGAATCATTCCAACAGTAGACTCTGCCTGGGTGTTGCACAGGTATTAGCAAATGACAGTAATTTATCAGGAAACATCCCAGCTCTCTGCTGAATCAGAGCTCTGTCTGTCATACTATGGGACCTCCATATCCCTGTTGCTCACCTGGTGAATTATAAGGCCTAAATCCTGATCATTTGGGGTCTGCAAAGAAGTCATCAACATTCCTGTGTCTATCTTTAGCATCTAGGTCAAACTGCAACTGTGGATAACTGTGCTGTGAAGTGCATCTTGTTATTGGCTATTAGTAAAATTTTCTGTGTTCATTACAATCAGCCATTTTGTGTTCAGTTCATTTTTGTCTGTTTTTACTCTCAGTCAAAAATAGGGCTTATCCTAACAAAAGGTATTAATTTATTCCCTGGGTACGAAAGGATATAAATGCATTTGTATATTAGAGTATTTTTTAGCTGGATTTAACTGCTTCCATTTGTTCACGGTCATATTATTGCAATGCCTCACAACACTCAGGCTCTTGCATTCTGTTTTCACAACTATGCAACTTTCTTCCTGCAATTCTGAAAAAAAAATTAAAAATAAAAAAGAGAAAGAGAGGCAATTGCTATAAAGAAAAACAAAATGACCCAACAGAGGCAAACTCAGCTGTATGTGGCATATTGTCCACAAGAACAGTTTGTTGCATGATGAGATACGTTTTACACACATGTGATGCAATTGACAGCTGCAGAGCAATGCAAGGCCAATGCATGGCAATGATAGCTTTGCCTCTGTCTGAAATGTGGATTCAGGAGCACTTCTGAACACCCAAATATGTGTGTGCACCCTCACAGCATCTCTGCACAAAGCACAAGTCACAGATGGGAAGCTCGAGTGTAGTCGGTGGATGTCAGTATCTACAGGCTCTGGTTGGGTGCTAATTTGAACAATCAGTGAGAATTTGCCTTTCAGTCCAGAGTCAGCCCAGGAATCTGCTCTGTTTCCCTAACAGCTATGCCTGGATTCCCCTTCTTTAAGTTTGAGAGGCACTGACATAATTTACAGTCGCAGTCTTGCACGTATCCTGTTAGACAGGTGGTACTAATTAAATATTGGACATCACAGCTATCCATTTAGCAACAAATATAATTATGCTCTATCTGCTGGTGCATGAAAGCAGGAGTCTCTTGAAACTCAGTTGAGGTAGGCATATTTTTAAGGAAACTGCAAATAACATATCAGAGGCTCTTCCTCTCTAAAGCAGTCCTCAGTGAGATTCAAAAATTGAATAAATGAGATCTAGCTCACCAGGTGGGTTTTTGCAGGCTGTGATGTTGGTTCTTATAGCTCTAAAAAGGAAGTGATAAGCCTTCTGTATTGAATGTGAGTGCTCTACAGGCAGGAGGATAGACGACTGAAAAGAGAAATTCCCACAGTGAGGGATTTGTGAGATTTGGCAGGAAATCTGCATCACAATACTGTGCTATTTCCCACAGGGAAGGAGCCCAGAGGATTTCTCAAGAGGAAGGCACTGTTCCACCATTGCTACTTTAAAAGTGACAGGCAGGAGACAAATCGGGGTATGGGCACAGACAGGTATCTTCTTTATTGTGTTTCTTGACACAGGAAAATCTGAAAGGTCTAAGACACCATTTTCAGCCCCACTGCACTTAAGGTTTATATGCAAAATAAAACTGCAAGTTCGGGGTATCTTGGAAAAATCCATAGGGCGAACAGAAATCACTTATTTCCAGAGCTTTCTTGCAGCTTGCCAGATTTGCAAGCTTAGCAGAAGTCTGTAGAAGCAAAAAATAAAGCCATCACAAAAGGCTGTATTTTGGGACTTACAAATGGAAGCTGAGATATTTTAACTATTCAATTAACTGGGGCTGTAGGATTTGCTTTGTGAGCATTTTATTTCTTAATCTACGCTGCCCTTCTCTAACCTCTGAATAACTTTCTACTCTCCTCCTTTTTATCTCTTGCTACCTTAAAAGATGAAGCAGAAGACCGTGTGAGTTGCAGGACCACCTCTGTTGCCTCTGAAAGCCATTATGTGTGGTGAAAGCATTAGAAATTCAGAAATAAATTGCAAAGTTGGTTCAAAGCACAGTGAAGCATTTAGTTGCAACTCAGTTGGGTAGAAAAAAAAAAGAAGTCACAGTCCAAAAGAGACAGAGAGCTTTCTCTGCTTGAAATTATTGAATAATTTATTTGAAACACAAATCAAACTATTAGAAGGAAGGTGATGGTCTTTAGACAGAGGTCATGTAGAAAAGTACAGGGCCAATAACTGCCTTTTTTTCTCTTTCATTAGCTATCAAAATACTTGGTTCTTTTAAAAGAGAAGCCAGTCACAATCAATCATTTTTATATCCCTTCCATTGTAGATTATGTCTAATCAGTGTAACTGGATTTGAAAAACGCTATCACATAGAAGCTGCAAGTCATGCAAAATATCTCTTAAATAATGAAGCCCAAATGAAGATGTATCACATAAGTCCATTGAAAACTCCATTTCCTTCAAATGCTTTGTGAAAAGCAAGTTTTATAGCACGCATTTGGCTTCACTGCAGAAACAGCTGCCTGACAGAGCTCAGAGCTGTGCAGCCACTGTGCATCAGGCAACACAGGCTATAAAGTAAATGATTAGCTTTCAAACACTCAGCCCAGATCATTTTCAAAGGTAGTTTATGTAAGGACCCATTAATTCCCCAAACAGGAGCTAAACATGTTGCACAGCAAAGCATTCATGAAGGAAGACAGTTCTTCCCATTCTCTTGGGCTGTCTCTCCTCCTCCTCCTCCTCCTTTTATGCTCATTGTGTTCTTCTCTACCACCTTAACCAAGGGGTTTTTCTTCTTCAGCCTCAGCAACCACAGGAACCAAACTCTCATTTACCTTTCATGTCCGTGTGCTTTCTTCATCAGGATTTTTGATAGCAACCCAAAGCGCTGCAGACTGCAGAATTACCACACTGGATTCCTTAGCCATAGCCATAGGGAGGTTTAAAATCCTTAATCCTTCACTTGCCTGGGGTAAACCTTTGTAATTAGCCTTGGGAAAGATCCTTATCAGTCAGCAATCTGATTTACCTCTCATTCCCAAGGTGCTTGGGTGTTTTACACCTTGTGGGAAACAATTGGTTGAAGTTGTTAAGCTTCTTTTATGCGAGGCTAATAAGCATTTGGATGTCTGTCATTCTCTTTGAAAAATCTGCTGTGGATCAACATGATCCTGGTTTTGTGTAAAGCACCAAGGCTTCTCTGTCAGAGCAAGAGTTATATTTCTTGAGCATGTTTTTTTTCCACAGAGGAGAGATAAAATCCTGCATTTTCTTTTAGTTTTTGCATGATGAACGGTATAATTTTATCATTGGTTTCCAAGACAAAAAAAGCCCAAAATTTTTGAAATACAAATATAACAGTATGTAGGTATTATATGTACTCAGAGATACATAAATTCTGCTTTACTCTCTGTAGTCTGGCATTGGAGATTAACTCTTTGTATTATCACAAGCCAGACTTTCATATAGCCAGAAATTTTCAAAGCACTATAAAGGATTATTCCATGCAAATTTCTGATAAGGACATGTTAATAATTCTGAGAAAAGAACATATTAGCTTCAGTAAAACAAAAATTTAAGGCATCCTTAAAATCTTGTAACCAGTCTGAAACACAGTAAACAGTATCTGTATGTTAAACAAACACAATCAAACAGTAAATCTTCTATCCATGACAGACTTCTACATTTCATTGTTATTGTGTATATTCAAATGCAGGCCTTCCAAACAACTCACACCTCTGCTTAAGCAGAAATATACACTTATTCCCTTCTAATCCAGAGGTGACAGGAAAATGCAGTATGTGTCCCTTGTTCCCCTGAAAGTCAGAGAATTGCAATATTCCTTGGATTTCCTATCCTAGCTGCAAACAAGCAATAAGGCACAGTCTGTGGTTTAAGGGGATCAGTCCTTAGCTTTCAGCAAAACGCTTCTGAGCACTGCCCCTTTTCACAGGCACATCTCAGCCTCTGTCAGGGACACATTCAGGTCCCACAGTTGCCTTTTACATCTTAATTTGTAAGTTTGTACCCTGACTGTTCAGCAGACAAAGGATGACTAGCTGTGAACTGCCAGGGAGATGCCTCCCAATAAAACCTTATCAATAAAAGCTATTGATAATGCATGACAGTTGAAACGTTTTCTTTGTGCTGTTTCAGAACATTCCTGGGTGAGTTGCTGCTTTTTGCAAAGATAGCCAAATATATATAGTATTATAGTATAAATAGTATTACTAATAATACCTGTCTTCTCTTCCTCTGCCTCTGTTCTGAGATATGCTCTACCTAACCAGGATCAAGAAACCAAAGTTTACCTGCTGAGAAGATTCTTTTCTAAAATTTCTTTTGTGGACATCTACAGAAAACACAAAGTTTTACAGCTGAAAGTGATGTAACTCTCTTTGAAGAAGTCTGCATTTTGTTTCATGTTGCTAGTTCTCAGAAAGCAATTTGATTTCCTTGCAGAAATAGCCATTTTAAAGATTTCTCACTCTTTGATACTATTATGAACTTATTAATTAGTCTACTATTGAGTCAATTTCCAGCAGTTGTAAACTAGATCAAGACCTGTGGGATTAAACAACTAGATAAATATTGAGCCAGTGGGGCAGGATTTTAATGCCTGTACTTGGGATTTTTTTTCCAAAAGAAACCATCTGAGATTTGAGTGGTCTTTTTGTGGGTTAAGGTGCTACTCCGTGAAACTAAAATGATCAATGCTGGACTCTTGGTTACATCAGCTAATACTTTGTAAGACTGGAATTATTCATGTGTATTCTAAATATTTCTAAGTTCGTACATAGGGAGCTATTGCTGACACACTTAGGAATTTCCACAGTGGATCGAAGCCAAAGACCCTCTAGGCCAAAATTTACTCTTCACTGATGAGTAGTGTGAGAAGTTTGAGAAATCTGTAAAATTCAGATGGACAGGCTCAGAAGAAATCTCAAGAGACCATTTCATTCATTCAAACCTTTCTGTTTGGAAAATACAGATGAGAGAATCTCTCTTTTGAAAGGTAAATCTAATTTTCATTGCTGCCAGAGATAAATTTGAAAACTTCAAATGTGAGATTAAATATTCCCTACAGATACTTGGGCACTTTTTTTACAGTGTACTCTGGACTCCTTGGTTCTCTAGCTTTGGCATGATTTCCCTTGAAAACCTCCTCTTTATACTTCTTAAAATATCCATTGAAGGCTTCTAATGGTCTTTATTATAATAGAGATAGCTGTGATAACTTTGTTCTTTGCCTGTTAAGCATGTTCATTAATCAATATTTCTTATTTAAAATAAAAAAAAATACTTTATCCTGAAACTTTTTGGTTATGGTCTCCTAGCAACAGAATTTCCTCTTAAGAAGCCACTTGTCTTTCAAAGGGTCTGTGCCTAGAACATATTTGACAGCACTTTTCAAAAAAATTTAATCAACTGATTTCTTCATATGAGTTAAATAATTCTTTTTTTCAAAGAGATGGCAACATTATCAAGTGCTACAATTTTAAATCATCGTTAAAAAGAGATCACAAAAAGTAGATTCATTGTCCATTAAAACGGCAGCTAATTATTAATAATGTTTATTATGAATGTTGCTGTCACACCCCAAGATATTCAAAGGGCAAATCCTGCAAAACCAGGAAAAGAATGTGCTCCCTTCATGCAACTTTCATATTTTCACGGTTTCTTTCAATGTTTCTGAAGCACAAGAAAAAAGAAGACTTTGATTTCAGTTAAGGAAATCTACTTGTTTACAAGGTCTCTGATCCTTACAAATAATTCCAGTGCATTTATTATAAAAAATCTAACTTATTGAACAGATACTCAAGATCATGTCAAACAGTCATGGTAAATGCAAATGCCAGACTTGAAAACCTGAGACTACACTGTTCTGCAGGCACAGCCTTACTGTTCTCCCCTCCAACTCATTTCCATTGATATTTTCTGCTGTTAAAAATTCTGGTGGTATTTTCTGGCTTTTAAAGTGACCATTTTCTGTGGTTCCCCATGATGGCAAGGTAGACCCCACCGTGGTAGAAGATCACTTCCAGTTCTGTCCACCTGGAAATCCCAAACTCTTGCAGAGTGTGTCAGCACAGCAGATTTCCCTGAGAGAAGGGAAATCAGCTCCAAAAAAGCAGCTTTGGAAGTGTCGTTTGAAGGGATCCAGACCTGTGTGAGGTCCACAGATCAGAGAGGGGAAACCAGGGCATGGTTTTGACAGGCTGTGACTGTGGCTGCTGTGGAGTAAATAGTCCTGTAGGAGTGAAGGGAGATAACAGAATTATAGAATCATTTAGACTGGAAAAGACCTCCAGGACCATAGAGTACAACCTTTGATCATAACAGTAAAATATAAAACCAGATAATATTGACAAAATTATTATGGATAAATTCTGTCTGACCATCATTTAGATTTCTACAAAAACAAACTTGCACAGTTATCTAAATGCAGAGTTCTAGAAAATTGAGCAAATTTTCTCTTTCTGGGATATGAGTACTGTCTTTCTATAGTGGAAAACTAAAATAAATAAGAAAAACAAGACCCTGCAACTGTTTATTTCTCACCACTGACTGTTCAGGGATCATTGGGACACTAGCTGTTGGTATATAGACACATGACATCTAAAACTGTGGAGTAATCCCACTTCCTGTGTTTTATTTTGGTAAATGAGTCCAAAAATTAATCTCTTTATAGACCTCATGCATTCTCTTAACTTTTTTAACACTTTTTGCCATGTACATGAAATTATGTATAAGCACTTCAGATGCAAATCTTTCAATCACAAGGTAGAAATGAGAGGACAACCAGGAATATCAAGTGTGGTATCTTCTTGTCCAAAGTAACAAAATGAGCAAGACAGAGCTTGAAACCCATCAAAACTCCTCGGACATTCTTCATATGGTACAAAAGTGTTCTCTAATTTCCAACCCAAAGTTATCCATGGCCCATTTATAACAATTTGACTATATGCCAACAGTTCACTTTACCTTTAAAAACCTGCCTCATTCTCATATACAGAAAGTGTATCACCTGATTTAATGACAAAATCCTCTTGGAACAGCTGACTTGATGTCACCCCATCACCTTTCTCTCTTTCCACACCATTTGGTGCTGATGGCTGCCCAGAAGCTTTCTTCCTCTTTGAAAAATTATCCATTTGTTATGAAATGCCTATCAGAAACCCATTTACAGTGATACCAAGACTGAGCAGCAGCTAGACACTATTTTATTTTTGTTATGACTGCATACAAAAACACCTCTGTGAAAGGCTTGAGGGGTCTGTACAATTTGTTAAGCTTAAAATAACATAATGATCACTATACAAGACCATTAAATATTCATATTCAGGAAAAGCATTAACTGAGCCAGCAACATTAAATAACAATATGCAGGTGACAAATTACCAATCAATATATCAAAGCGTTTTAAAAGCACTTTCACCACCTTGAGAAACAGACTCTTATTCAAAAAATACTTTCAATAAATTACACTGCAAATTAATTTTCTTTTAGTAGGCTTTCAAGAGATTCTGCACCATCAGAGAGTACACTAATTCATCTATATGACCTTACTACAATTATTTTTATTCACCCTGATTTTTAATATATTGCTATATTTTGTTTGAAACAGGTTTAGTGGGTAATATTTTCACACCAGGGTTACATCTTCTTGAAGGTCTGCTCTGCTGGCAGAATACTTCAAACCTATACATTACTACCTACTATGGAAATTAGGAATGATCCCAAGAAACCAGGGTAGTTGAAGTTAGTTAAAGAGTTTTTCTCATGTGATTCTACTTGGGCAGAAAGATTGAGGGCTGGAGGAGAAGGGGGAAGAGGGCAAGTGTTTTTTTCTTTCCTTGATGCATGGTTAGAGGCAAGATTTTAAGTTCAAGAAATGGACTTTTCACCAGTTCCTCATCTCCAGTCCTGACTTGGAGTCCCTGGTGCAGGTGCTCACCTCCAGCACAACATCCTGCTGATATTCATCATAAAATGAAGCATTATCTTGTAGAACTGGACCAGCAGTGCTGGCCAATATGGAATTTTTCATCATTGCTGCTGCCAACTCTGCTGGATTCTTATTCCCCTGGAAAAAGAAAGAGAGCAGACAGGATATTCCTTTGCCTCATGAGAGTATGAGGCATTTGGTAGAAAGATTATGGGACCTGATAAAAAAAGGCAACATTGCATAGATTTCCCTGTAATATATTCTTGGACATGAAAGAAGTGAAGATTGTTCATATAAACTGTTAAATAAAATTCAGAGAAACTGGACTTTACTCATTCTTTCTGAACTGAACAATGGAGAGACAGCACTTGTGATGTATCCTCTCCATCTCACCTTTGCTCCCAGTCTCCACCCTGTCTGGACTCTTTAGTAAATTGCCAGCATCATTCAGGTTTCTTGCTCATCTCAGGCCTCTTCTCTGATGTCAATTACAACTGATGACAAAACATTATCTGGACACTTTTGCGTCAGAAAACGGTCTTGGTTTACTGTCCCCTTGAGTGGTCACACAAAATTGAAATATTTAATTGACATTTAAAATGTATTTCAGATGGAATTTTGCACTTCATCCAAGATTCCCCACAATATTACTTTTATTAAGCAGGTAAAGATTCGTTGCAACACAGATCCAAGATAAGCACTCTAAAAGCCAGGTACCATGGAAAAAATATCAAAAACTCTCACATGTGTTCGTTGATGGGAGCATAGAAATATTTAATTGGGAAAAATATCTGCTTATTTGATTTTTTTGTTAGTATTTTTGGTTGCACAATTAAAGAATTTTCTTGCTTCAGCAGTTTTCCCTGCTGATTTGTGGGGGTTCACAGAGACTTTGCTGTATCAGCAACACCTGGGACCAGAGGTAAAGCTGTTTTAAACTACTTGGCCTATAGAAAAACAATTTGAGCATTGAAGCTGAAATTGCACTAAATTTTCTCAGCTGTCTGTAACCACACAGATTGGCTGTATATGGACTACACTGTAGGCAAAGAAGGGAAAAAAAAAAACAAAGAGAGTGCATTTTGATATGTTTTTGACTAAAGAGTGCACATGGTTGATTTTAAAATGCTATAACAGGCTATACATTGTTAAATCTCAGGCTGAATGGTTTTGTTGTTATTTTTCTTTTCCCAGCTCTCACCATACTGATTAGGGCAGTCTGATACCTTATATTCCCACTGATTAGTACCTCCCTTCATGATTACTTCCATTTAAATTACAAGGCTGCTCATCTCCAGAATGAGTAAAGCAGCTCAGTTTGTCTCTAAGGCATTCAGAAGCAAAATGCAGATGTCTTCCTGTGCAGCAGAATGGGAATGACCCTCTTGGATCAGTTCAGATAAGTATGTCACCCTTCATCTGGTCTCTGTTAAAAGGGAGTCAGATCTGTCCTCCCTTGGGCACCCATATGAAATGTTTCATCTCTTCTAAGCAAGTGAAGGGTCAGTTCTTTGACTCAAGTGTGAGGATTGAAGAGTTTCTTCTAATCCATGAAACTATGGGCACGTCCTGCTCATGTTGGTCATAGACCTGTACTTGCTCAGGACAGGAGGCCCTCTAACCCCAAGCCAAAGTCCTCAAGACTTTCCTTAAATAACAGCAGGGTTTCACACCATTTATTTGATGTATGGACATCCCCTCTTGCCTCTCAAAATAGTCAACTAAAACTCAGTGTAATATTCTAGAGCACATGCTTCAGCTTCCTATGCAACAAACCCACTTGAAAGGGAGCAAATCCCTCTCCATTGAGAAAATCCCTGACACTGGTCACTTATATGATATGTAGTGCCAACAAAAATGGTACAATTACTTACAAAATTTTCCAAAACCTTGGTTTTGGTCCATATTCTCTTGGGAAGTGTGGGATGTTGGAAAATAATTTACAAGATTCACAGTGTGGGCCGTGCAATACAGAAAGAAAAAGACCCAAGGCCATAGACACTTACTCATACACAAATTTTCTCTGATGTTATACATGGTACAAATAATTGCCTTATTAATTTCAGTATGAGTTGCACAGATGGCCCTAAATAAGGGTTTATGTGCACAAAACTGAAAGATTAAAGTTTCACCTCCTAGAGTTACTACAGCATTTCTTTGTCTGGACACATTTAGGAGAGTGTGGCATTACAGCTTCCCCCACCACATGTACAAAACACAAACTATTAATTTTGTGCATCTACAGTTATAAAAATCCAATTTTATGAAGACCTATTTACCATTTTTTAATTCAGTTTTGAAGAATAGGCTTTTTCTCTTATATGTTCACAATATCATGAATAGTCCTAGAAGGACAGATTGGAACAGCCTATGTACCAGTAAGAAACTGCCATTTGAAGATCTGGGAGTTATCCAAAAAATCAGATGGAAATATGTTTAAAGCCAGCAAATATACACGGTTATTCCCAAAGAAGGTGATTCTTCTGAAATTCTCAAAAATTTGTTAGTTGCATATATATGGGTTCAAGTGAAGACCCCACTAATGAATTCTAAGTAGACAAATGATATCAGGCTCACGTAATTCCATGAACTTAAAATACCTTGGAGGCTGGTTGAACAATAGAGAAAAATAACAAATAGCTTTGGCCTCTTCTGTACCTTTCTTTTCTGTGTGGAAACACTCCTGTGATAAACCTAAACCTATTTCTTGAATAGTGAGGATTAAAACTGACCTTCTTTTTGCACCAATGTATTGTTTCTCTCTAACTTCCCTTCTAAGAAGAGGATTTCAGTAAATAATTCCACCACTAGAATACCTAAGATTCATTTTCATGCATAGCCCAGGAAAGCTGAAGAATGCTATCAAACCTCCTGCACATGTTCTGAGCAGAGTAACCTCTGGCTCAGCACAGCAAGCACACTTTTAGCCCACAACATAATTGTTTTACAAGATAGTAGTTGTCTATAAAAATGTATAGTAGCTGTCTATAAAAATGTATAATCTAAACAATATACTCTTAAATACAATATCAGTGAAAGATATCTTTCTTTCCTGAACTATAGAGAACTCTGGTTCTTCAGTCTGTATTGAATATTTGAGATCCATTTGAGACTTTTAAGAACTGGCTTAGTGTCCAAAAGATGCACACATTGCAGAATCTGGTGGAGCTCTCAATATCATGAATAGGCCAGATCCAGCAACACTTAAACTACATAGGATATTGAATCAGGTCTAATAAAACAAGTTCACCGACACATTTGAAATCCATCCTCCCCTGGTCTGCATTTGCTAACAAGAAATACTGGTAGTTTCCTCAGGAGCTATAGGCAACTTCAGGTAGGTAAAGCTTGGAGGGAGCAGATGTTGCTGCATTCTTCTTCTAGAGGAAGATAGGAGGGAATAATACCTTCTCCCTTAATGTTTTATGATTATTCCCTCTAATATTTCAAAGGTAGCTTCCTTCTCGCAATACAGAATACCCATTTCTACTTCAAGGCTACATGAGCACCAGGTCTGATGTTTTTAAACAAGACTGAGTTACCCAAGCATGAAATAGCTGAAACAATTTTCTTAACAGCTGAAAAACACTTGGATAACTCAAAAATAGCTCAACCAATTTTCCTCAAACTTTCCAGTGCAGTACACCTTTGGACTAACACTATACCTGCTAAATTTCTCCCCTTCACATGTGTCTTTCCTTTTAACCAGTGGTTAACAACATAAAATACAGATTAAAGATCCAATCTTGGACATACACAGGTACATGATTAAAATCACTAGTAGAATATTGAGTCACTGTTGGCAGGGTAAAACCCTAAGAATGTTTGCACCATTTAAACTTCATAGCAGTGCTGTATCGACACTGCAGCTCATAAATATGGAATGAGGTAAAGTCCACTATATTTTATAAGGCTGTAACTTTTCATGGTGTTCTTATATTACTCTCAATAACACTCTAGGGCAAACCTAGTTGGCTGAATTTTCAGAGATTGCTTTCTAAATCTGCTCATGGCTGCTATTTCACATCATCTGGGCATGTAAATTGGAAATGTTTTTATAGGAGCAGATCATGTGACAAGTATGAATCGAAATGGAACATATTTTTGTATGCAATCATACTCTGAAATGAACAAAAATGCTCACAAGTCAAACAATAGCGTTCACCTTTTTAAATCTAAGGAAAATTTTAATCCAGAGCCTGTCAAGCTTTCTTCCAAATCAGTGCAGGTATCATTCCCAATTCATGCTCTTACCTGTGATAAGTGAACTATGTTCCCCTGTACATTTTCCTCGCTCTAAAAAACATAATCATCTACTCTGTGCAAATCTAGTACTGCAAAACACATGTAGACCCTCACACCCTTATCAACCTCTCCTGGAGTTCAGCATCTATTAGACATTTATTAAAGTTAAGATATGTGGATTATTATATAAGAATTTAATTTGAAAGTCATTATTTTATTTTATCTGTTCTCCTCATCAGTGACACTCAGCTTCTAAGAACAACATAAGTCCATTTAGTAGTCAAGTCAGTACAACACATCTGTTTTTCTCAATACAGAGGGATAGCACTGGACATCTCTAACACATGTGCAAATTAATAACAGCTTCCAGTATTGTTCTTTCTCTTGCTTGGTCAAGCACAGAATGTCCATTAAAGTGGATCACATCTTGTACAGCTGTAGAATACACAATAAACTGATCCTTATCCACATTTAAGAAAAGTCCTAATTACACTGACTCCACCAATTAATTTTTCTTCATAATCCCCATTAGCTCAAACTTGTTGTTTTAAGATCAGACAATCACAGAATGGTTTTGGTTGGAAGAGACCTTACAGATCTCCTAGTTCCACTCTCTGTCCTGGGATCTCTCCACTTGCTCCCCAAGGTTGTCCTTTATGGCACTGGGGGACGACCACCACCATTCCTGGCCCCACACACATCTTGTCAGCTGCTCTCACAGGAGCTGCCAGCTCCTGGGGGTTCTTGGATGTTACCTGGAGTTTCCCAAGCTCAGGAGATCCCCCTGAATGCCACAGTCCCTCCCCCAGCTTTGGAACACTCCTGTGTGAGCACCTCTGCAGAGGACGGAGGCTCCTCACAGAAGCCATCCCTTTATCCCCCACCCCACCCAAAACCTTGACCCCCAAACACAATACAGCATCCTAAGACAAACCCCAATATGTTCATTCCTTGTTTCTTCCTGGGCCATGTCCACAGGCTTCCAATCTCTCCTGTGGTGTGCTCAGTTGACCCAGCTCTTGTTTCGAACTCCAGTGTTCAAACTGGACAAAGTCTCTTGTCTAAAGTTTAATGGGCTCCAGTAGAGTCAAAGAATCAGGTTTCTGAGCTATATTTCATCTTGCACATTTTTTCAGAACATGTAATAATATTAAAACAATATTAAAATGCACCTTAAGCCCTCCATCCCTTTCCATGTTGTGCAGATCTGCTCCCAAGCAGCACTTCTTCCCAATCAGTAACACTTGCCTTTGTGCAACTAATTTCTTCCTGTGTGCAGCACTTTGCATTTCTTCAACAAGATCCAGTTTTCTGTGCTGTGTCCAGGTTTGACAGCACCATTTTCATTTGCAAACCTGTCCTGTAACATACCAACAGTACAATGCCATCTGCAAAAACTTAACAAAGATACTTTCTACTTCACCATACAACTTATTAATAAAAATAGAATGTTGGAGCCAAGACAGCCCTCTATCACAGCAAAAATAATTTGAACAATAAATCTAACTAATTCTTCTTGTGCAGCTTTAGCATTAAAAAGCTACTTTCTTCAGGCAATAGAGGATAGAAGCCAAAATTAGAGTCATCTAGGCAAACACTCAGGTGGGCTCCTCATCACACAAAGGCCCAGTGGTTTAAAACCATCAAGAAGCAGTGTAAGCTCACCACGTGGTAAGTTACTTTTTCCATTTTTCTAAATACTCTGACAGCACAGAAACAAAACATGATAAAGTATATCCCAAAGCAGATCTTGTATGACGGTGAGTCAGTCAGTGTTATATTCATTATTGGGCTGAAATTACTTGAAACAGAACGTGCTTTTGAAGAGAGGAAAGAGAATAGGAAAAGGAAATGAATGATTCAATATATTATCTCCTCAGGCTGTAATATACAAAGCTGGCAGCTTCAGCTTTACCAGCACTTTAATTTCAAGAGACAAAGGTCTCATTTCTATTATTATTCCACTCACTAAAATTTACATTTTAACCAAGAAAGACCCTCTGTGCCAACTCGTGTCAGAAGTGACCAATTTATGTCCATTTAAAAAAAAAAAAAAAAAAAGGAGGGGAGAAAAAAA
>VZRX01008267.1:138071-245403 GCA_013398075.1 Notiomystis cincta
GAAGTGGCCAATTTATGTCCTATTAAAAAAAAAAAAAAAAAAGGAGTGAGAGAAAAGTACTAAGAATAATTGTTGAAATTCTGTCCCAGTTCAAGTCAATGGACTCTGTAGTCTCAATTCCAGCAGAGTGCACACAGAGGAATTGGTATTCTGTGTTAAACAATTAGACCAAATAAATCTGCTCTTTTGCTTACAGAAGTTAATCTTCTAATGAATACACAGAGGTAGAGCTACAAAAAAAATATATACATAAGATGCTTATCCATTAACATGCAGTTTGTGATTATTTCAATAATTATACAGGCCTTAATAAATTTACTTTTTTCCCAACAGATAAGTTCTTATCAGCTATCTCATATTGATATCTTTTTCTCTAAGTATATACAATGATTTAAATAGGACCTCTGGTGACATAAGGCAAATTTGGTAGGACAGTTAGCATTAGTGGCAATACCTGAGAGAATATCTGAGCTTTGTCCCTCAGTTTCCCCTACAACTGAAACATAGAAAGTGACACACAACCACTCTTCACAACATCATAGTCTGTAAAATCTTTGCAGCTTTTCTGGGCAGGAAGATGTCACAGATGAAAATTGAGAACAAAATTGAAGACATTTACTTGGTGTCCAACCCAAAGTATTCCACTGCCCTTTGGAGCATAACATTGAACATATGTCACAGAAAGCTTCCTACACCAGTGCTCTCCTTACATCACTCACATGCCCTAAGTACAGTCACTGGTATGCATCTGCAATTCTCCATATCTTCAGGAAAAGCCATCACCTGGAAGAAGATTTGGCTTTCTAAATCTGTAAATCTGCCTTTCCTTCAGCTGGAGATGGGATGCAAGCAAAGAGCAAAATCTGGTATTTCAATTGTGGGATAAGGAAAACATTCCTGAAGTTAGTAGAGAGCTTAAGTGAGTATGCAAAGCAAGCATAAACTTTTAGGATAGTGCAAAGCTGCACAATGTTTAGGGGTGCTCAAGAAGGCAGGAATCTTTCCTGAACTGAGAAGAAAGTAGGTGAAATATTATCTTCCCTACCCCTAACTGAGCATTAGTGCACTTGGTGTAGCCAAATAGCCCCGATGATTCCCTTTGGAAGACCTAAAATTCAGGGACTAAGGGTATTATTTTGACAGGTGGAAAAACATGCAACCATATTCCTGTAGTGTGGAGAGAGTCCTTCCCAAAACCAGGGCTTTGGGTGCATATTCTGGCTTATCCCAAAAGCTGAGATTTAAGAAATTGATATGAAGTTGAAACTAGCACTGCAAATATTCTAAAGACTGAGGTCTCTTGAAACCTAGCTCCAGGTCTAACTTCTGTGGATCACACCAATATAGCCCAATAATTTGGTCTCTTGGGAATTTTTGTGATATAATTAATATTTAGTTCTATCTGTGGCTCAAATACAGCACAGTATCATCATGTTATAAACACCTGTGCTGTTACTCCAAGCATTCACTCATTTTCAGTCTTGCAGGATCATAAGAGGCTGGCTAAATCAACTTCAATAGAGGTATTGCATTAGAGAAACCTAATAGGACAAAAAACCCTCACTGTTCATCCAAACCAAACTATAATACATCATGTTTGCATTTTATGAATTCATGAGAACTGGCCTGAGTAATGGACAAGGAAAATGAGCTATGTGAAGTATATTCATATGAAAGAAAATTTGTTATTATTAACAAGGGGACTGTCAATACTCTGCATACAAATCTGCTTTGGTTCAGGTTTCTTCCTTGAGGAGACCTGAGTATTGCTTCAAGACATTTTCTCAGCCCTACAGTAATTGTTAATTATTTCAATGCTCAAAATCACATTTTTAAACTTTGTACATAAGTAACATGTTTTCACATTTACACAGGCAAACTGACATCTGCACAGGCTACTGACATTATGTTTGGGGAGAAATCTGTCTTTTCCATATGTTTATATGATTGTTAGAACAATCCAGTATGAAATTAAAGCATGAAGATGATGATGATTATTGTTGTCATTGTTGTTGTTATAGGTCAAGATTTTAATCCTCTGTGGGGCTAGGTAGAGTTCAATGCCTTTGAAGGCAAGCTCACTTTTATAACAGTGCAGACAAAAAATGCTGGTTGCTACATCTGAAAGCAATGCCCCCAGTTATACACAGCTTATGACTTAGTTATGGCCTGAATTTTCAAAAGAGTCTAAAAAAGTCATGCTTCTTAATCCCATCACATTTTAATAGATTTGGCAGCCTATATCCTAGTGTGCAGGCAAGGTAATACTATGAAGGTTGGAAAAGCAAGAAGTCTAGTTGCCTTCAATGTGATATAAATGTGCTATAACTAATAACCAGGTGAGAGGCACTCACACAATCTGAAAAACTGCTTAGTTGCAAATATGACTAAGCAAGCTATTCAGCAAGGGATACTGGGATCTGACTTAGCCAGAGAAAATGTGTCTCACAGAGAAGAAACTATTAGTTTAGAAACATAAAAATGCAAAATCCAAAGTTATGTGGCCTAGTGTGAGGACAGAACTGGGAAAGTCAATAACTATTAGCTCTGAGTGCTAAATGCTTTAGATTTTAAATGAAGTGATTAACTATTCACAGAATCCAGAACAGCCACATGATAAAAGGATGACAACCAAAGGGCTACCATGTGTTCAGATATATAAAACCAGTGGAAGCTCTGAGTACAGCAGCTCACAGTCAGCTGCCTTGGCTTCCAGGACACCTGGACTCCATCAGGAAATATCTCACCTCTAGTTCATAGACCTGTGCTTGCTGCCTCCAGGCTCAAGGGCAGTCTGATACCTCATCTTTGTCCTTTGGAGCTCAGAAGGCAGCCTCATTCTGCTGACTGCCTGCTTAAGCACATCCTTTGGGGAATGTGCATTCCACACTGACCAGAGCCTTTGTGAGCACAAGGCACCTTGACCCTGGTGACACATTTCACAGGGAAAAAAGGAAAGATGTAAAAGTTTATGTTTAAGGTAAATGTCTGTGGGTAGAAGTCGTCAGATACAAGAGACAGCCAGTGCTAAAACATGTATATAAATATAAATATAAAAGGAATCCTATCCTATTAATGGTATGCTGTCTGCCAGTGCTGGAATATCTCAGCTGAAATACAGAATCTCAGAACCCTGCATTTATAGTAACTCTGACTCAGACTGTAGAAAAACTTCTGTCTCTTCTTTTAATACATGAGTATAAGTGTCTTGATCTAGTGCAAAACAAATGAAGAATCAATGGCTTGTCTAGAGTGACTGCCCTTTTTGTTATTAAAAGACTCTCTGGGTTTCCCACTCCTCTCCTTTGTATTACATATTTCTGGCAAGAAATGCTTTTATTCTAACTCCAGCCAACTCATCTCAGCCCATGCTCCCTAATACACATTTTAAAAAGCTTTTCTGTTTTTCTAATGTGCCATATGGTATTCATCATAAAAGTAATGCACATTGATGCAGGCAGGGTGGTGATCCTACAGCCTTTCTATGGGGATTTGATCAAGATCAAAGCACTTTGGAGCACATTACCAGAAAGACTGTAACCACAAAAATAAAGTATTTTCCTGGGCAGACCTTAAAGAGCAAGCATCCTTCCTTCACCTTCTCCTAACCTTTATTCCCAGCTGAGTCCACCCAGTGCTGCTAAGGATGAGTTTCCTACTGTATTATAGTCCCTGTGTTATAAATGCTTCCTGTCACCAGTTTACCACCACCTTTCACCACTCCCTTTCCTTATGTATTTATTCCCCATCTTTCTCAAAAGAGGAGGACCTGAGAGAATGAACTAGGACATAACTCAGTTGCTTCTTTCCTCTTTAGCTCTCGACAAAATGGGTAGGGAAAGCATGATGACAAGGAAAAACAGTGCATTTTTCAGTGACTACTAGTACCCTGCACCACTAAGACATCTTTGTTCTAATAATACCAAAAGCAATTGACCATGAAAATGCTACAAAAATCTTGTACTGAAGGAGAATTCATTGTTTTAGTGAGCAAGTTGTGCACAAAGAGACACAGAAGTTATATTAGTGTGAGATATGAGTCGAAAGCAAAATAAGAATGCTTAGGGAACTATGACTTTATTTTCATTGCTTTCCACAATCTAACTTTAGTAAATCAACAGCAGAAAAAGAGCTATTTCAAATTATTAAGTTTTTCAAAAAATTAATATAAGAACACTTGTATCTTTTTTCCCCTTTGTATTTAACTGCCTGTACATATCTCACCAGGTCTTCTTTTGCGAAACCCCCTGTACCTATTCTGATATATTTGACTTTGATTAGTCTAAAAGAGGAAACAATACACTGGCAGGAAATCATGTATTTTGCAAATAATACCCTACCAATAGATATCTACAGAGTGCAGTGCAACTCAATTATAAAGAACTAGATATAAAGTGCAGTAGTTATCAGATGTACTCAGCAGGCTGTTAGGAATTTTTTAATTGAAGTTATATAGGAAATTTTAATAGATAGAAGCATTTTAATCAGGCTGGGGAGGTAGCTGCAAGACTTGGGTGCTTCTGTAGGGTCACTGGGCCCTGGAAGATTTGAACCCCAGAACTCATATGACTTTTGCAATAGAAAAATGTTTTCTAAACTATCAGGCCTTTGCTCTCAATATGTACTGTTTGCTCACTCACAGCAAGTGTTACGGTCCTAAGGGGAGGAAAAAGCAAGGGACCTGGTGTGAGTCAGATATCATGTCAGGAACAAAGAAACCAATGTCTGCATCAGTCCAGGAACAAGATGAAAAGTCTTCTAGGATTAAACAGCAATCTGAAATCAAGAGCAAGAAAATCAAGAGGCAAAACAGGGGTATATACATTCACTTTAACCAGCTGTTGACAGTTTTTATTTTCATGTAATGTGGCACCTGGTCAGGCTTCTGCAAACCCAAAGCTGACACTGCTTTTCAGATCTGTAGCTGTCAAGGGAACTCTTACTGCCAACCTTCATGATAGCCACAAAGCAGTCACAGATAAAAAGGATACCAGTTGAAATAATCTACATTTCTTTGTTTTATTTTCTGTTGCCCATGCTGTATTTTCCTTGGAATACCTGTCAATGTGGCATGAGAGGGAGTGCTCTCTCCAGCCAGGAGCATCTCTGAGGCACTCAGCCCTCACAGTGCCCTCCAGAGCGCTCCCTCATTCAGCCAAGTTGTCACCCAGAAGCTTCTCTATCTAAAAAGCTGTGAATCAACCCTGAAGCACAAGCCAAATTTCCCCTTATTCACAGAGACCCTCAGCATTTTCAACAGTCAAACAGAACAAAGATCTTTCACATTTACACTTTGATAGCATTTCACATTTGCAATACCATGGCACCACCCTACCAAAGACCTGGTCCCTAGAGGATGCCTGTGTATTTATCTCTGTAGACAGAAATGCAACCAGAATACTTGCAATATTTCCAAAATCTACACCCACAGATGTAGATTGCTGCCTGACAAATTATAGGAAAACTAGAAAAACTGCACAAGATTGAGGTTAAAAAATCTGAAGGAGGCCTATAAAAAGTCATCAAGAGCAATCTGAGGAAGGCAGGAGGAAGTAAAAGTCCTGCCTCAGAAATTAAGTGTCTCAAGGGGTAGTAACACCTTCTCTCTCAGAAGATGGGGGAGAAGGAAAGAAAAAGGAAGGAAAATTGTCTTAACATCTGCATCTATACATATCATGACAGAGGACAATGGCAGGGTAAATAACACTAAGGAGTGACCATGGCCATGGCACCAGACAAACAAGAACACAACCTAATTCCTTTTCCCCGCTTTGCCTACATGGCTGAGCAGGGCAGATGCCTGAACAGGCAGATCCCCAGTCCCATCCTCACAGGAATGCTTTAGCCAGGATGCTTTCAACAGCCAAACCAGAACAGTATTTGTGTTCTCTATCAATTACTGCAGGAAACCTGACACACATCACTGTCTAAAGGGGATATGTTTAATCTCAGCAGGTTCTGAGGGATTCCAGATGGTCCCAGGAAACAAGCAGGTACTCTATGAAACTGTTTTCTTAACTATGATTCACAAATAATAAGGTCTGAGTCCTCTTGAGTAGCTGCCCTTGCTGCTCAAACTCTTTTGGTTATTAGTCTCCTCATGTAGCAAGTAGTCCCTGGGTTGCTCTTACATGCACCCCTAGATTTTAGGGTTTACCTATAACCTGGATAACCTGCCTCAATACTCAACATATTTTGCTTGCAGGTGCTTTTACTAAATAGTTTTCACACAGAGCAACAGAGAAGTATTATGTGCCTAGTAGTTTGCATCTGTTTTATGGGCTCAGTGTATGAAAGGAAGAACTGTATCAGTCCTCCTTATCCTTTGCAGTAGTCCTGGCAGGTAAAAATATCAAACTGTCATAACATTTACATCCCAGGAAAAACAGATTCTTAGAGGAAAGTGTCAAATATGTGGGAGATGTTATAAGGAGAATACAGGCTGGAGAAGAGATTTGCCTCTGGGATATGAGGAGTTGTGCAGTAGGGTGTGAGTTGACTGTAGGAGCAGGTGAACAGCCCAGCTCCACCTTTAATCTGAATTCAGGATTGCCAAAATCTGTTCTCCTGTCCTTGGGCAGAAGCAGCAGCTGAAGCATGAACCTGCAAAGGTAGAGAAAAGTGTGATGTTTAGCATTTATATATGATGTTTCACATTTACATATGATGTTTTGTATTTACATATGTTGTTTCACATTTACATACAATGTTTTCTATTTACATACAATGTTTTACATTTACATATGATGTTTCCTTACCAGCACAGGGGCAGGATATGACTAAGAAATTGGTGTGCATTCTTGGATAGTTTGTGGAAGGGGTCTTAACAAGAGATCTCTGGATCCCTCATTGTCCTGCAAGCAAATTGTGAAATGCAAAACAGGTAATTCTCAGCAGTGCTTTCCATACCAGTGTCAAACCTGACAAACAGCAGGGTCAGATGACCTTGAGTCAGCTGGGGGCACATGTAGAAGAAATGTGGTTATTACAGCAGGACCACAGCACCCTGGCAGCAGAGGATAATTAGTGCACAGCACCACCAATATTAAATCATTCCTAAAGGAGGAAGGAATCATTCCTCTTCTGATTATGGTAATTGTCTTCCCTCTTGAGTGTTCTGGTACTGTCCTAGATGCCTCATGTGGCAATAACACAGATTTACCAGCCAATATATTTACATACCATGCTACTACTTACAATGACTTGTCATCAGCAACTTGTGACACCACCATGGCTTGTCAGCACATCTCTTGGGCTGAGGCTTGATGACAGCTTGGCACAATTTACTTCCAGAAGGCAGCATCTATATGGTGAGCTAAGCTGGGGCACCAACAATACCAACAGCACAACCATCCTGACAGTGTATTACAAACAGTGGAGCATAGTTGTGCCTGGAGCCATCCATCATCACCCTGAGATGAGACTCAGAATCTGGTGGCATGTGGCAGGCAGGCTTAAGGCAACAAAATGTGGGTGAGAACTTCAGTACAGAGCTGCATTGTGGCTCAGTGTCATGGACAGAACAGAAATGTCTGTGGCAAGTTGACAAAGGAGCTTTACCAGCAGATTTACAGAGTTTGTGAGGTGGGGTTGATGAGTGGATAAAACTAGTGCCTCTGTAAGAAATTATATGATCTGAAACCTGGAAATACCTCAGCTGAGAGAAATCTTATGTGTTTGACTTTACCAGGAGAACTCTGGTAAACTTTACAATTAGTATGGGCATGAGAAAGCACCACTTTGTGGTTTTAAATAATATTGTTGGCTGTTTACAAAACTTATGTGTGTTCAGCAAGAAATTCTTCACTAATCTATCAGAAAGTGTCTTAAAATGTGTACCCTGTATTCAGGTTTTATATGCAGCAGACACAGTGTTTATTCCCTGAAATATTTGTTAAAAAGACAAAAATTCTTGTTTGTGCTTTGGAGTGGCCCTAAACTGAAAATGAAACAGAGAGCTGTCACAGCACCTTTCTGACAGCTTCCCTAATAGCATTGTAATAGCATGAGCAATCCCAGCCAATTCCAGGCTGAAAGACAGCAGCGTGTGAGCTGTGGAGAGGGTTAACCAGAGGCTGATGGGGAGATGTGAGACAGGAGAAAAGAAAGAAACTCAAGGATTTGCCTGACATTCTGAGGTGCCTTCCTGCAATACAGCATTTGCAAGAGACCATTTGTCTGTGCCTGCAGGAGAAAAGTATTCCTTAAAATTCAGCATCCAGGGCTGTCAGCCGCACTTTTGATGCCTGTAGCTCAATAAGAGACACCCGCCAACCTCCCAGCTCCTGCAGATGGTACCTTCATACACTGTTTTATCTCTAAAGGTCTGCCACTCACATAAGTTTAGTGACAAAGTCAAAATTCATTCAGCAAAGCAATCTTCTCCAAGTTTTCTCTTCTCCCTATCTTTCTTTCATTTCTTATTCCATAGAAATGCAGTTTCCGTTGAATCATCGCTCGCACCAGTCTTTTCTTTGGGAATTAGACATTGAAATACAACTACAAAATGACAAGTTATCCAAGAGTTCTTGCTATTCAGAGAATTTCCTTGGCAATTAGAACATTATTAAGGTTCTCATAATTGAATTGCAAGAAATATTAATCTTTCCTACATTCCACCATGCTCAGCATCTTCAGAATATTTTACCATTGGGTAAGGATGACACATAAAATCCTATTTCATTTTTAGTGAAACAGACCATCTCAGGACCAAATTCTTTGTCTTTTACCTCTTACTATTAAGAGGAAACAGGTTTCTATAATCCCCTTGTGCCTGAAAAAGTGTATCACTTTCTTCAGTCCTGAGACTTTCTTTCCTTCAACAGGTTTAAAAAAAGAAAAAAAGAAGAAAAAAATCCACAAAAAAACCCCCTGCAAACACAAATTAACCACAAAAAAATCAAGAAATTAAGAAAATATTGAGGAATTAGAAAGTAATCTAAAAAAGTCTTGATAAGGCTCTCAAAATTTATAGAAACAGAATAGTGACTTTTTTCTTTTTGAAAATAACAAAAAATCATAAATCATTTCCTTGTTCCATAAAATCTCCTGATAACCCTGATGTTTGGGTTCTGTATTTGGCACACAAAGTACAACAGATAATAAGTCTGCAAACTAACTTCTAAAACTCTGTCCTGTGGCTTCTTCTTCATTTTAGTGTGCACTTGACCTTATTTGTCTTAGGCATTATGCCAGTAGTTTTGCCCAACATCCCCACATTCTTTTGCCCAGTTCTGTCATCACTGTTGACATACTTTGCATGTGACTCCCAGTTTTTCCTTTCTGTCCTCCAGTGTCAAGAGGAATGATGTCATAAGCACGACAGATGTCCCTTCCCATCTGGAATTCATAAATGGATAATATTTTATTTCCACAAAAATAGTTCAGTGCTGCCTGATTGCTTGGGTTTGTATGAAAGTCAGATGGTTTTGCCTCCACACACATTCCAGCAGCCTCTGATGATTTCCATAATGCCAGCCCTGTGAAATGTCCTTCCTCAACCCTCACTGCAGCAAATGTAAACTGCAGTGACCTACCAGCTTCTTGGGGGGTTCTTACTGTGTTGGCTGAAGTGCTGATAGCTTGGTTTTATGGAGGGAAGAGTTTGAAATCTGAATTCTTTGTCTGCTTATTACTGAAATGGTGATGGTGGCCATGGGTTTGACTGAGTTCTTTACATTGTGCTTGGCTCTCAGACTTTTGGGAAGGGCACGGCTCTGAAACAAGGCAATGATTGCCCAGCCTGTGTCTGGAAAAGACTGAGGCTAACTACTTTTTTTTTTTTTCATCCTAAAGTATGCAGAGATTCTATTTTTTTATGCAGAATCAGGTTTTTGCTACATTTTATTGCAGTCAACGCTCGTGGAAGGGCAGGGGGGAAAGGTATGAACAGTTTGGGAATATTTCAGATTTACAGTATTTCTCTACAATGATTTACATCACTCACAATTCCTACAGCGGATGTAGAAAGCAGGCTAAAAATCTGTGCATAAAAATTTAACATCTTTGAGACTACCAGAGACTCTGAAGTTAAGACCACATGGAAGAACAGGCACAAAGTTGGCTTTGTTGACACCCTGCTGCTTTTCAGTGTTTTCTTTTCCCAGTGGGAATACACAGCTCTCAAAAGCACCATGAAAAAATATGGCATTGTTTGCTAACATTATCCACAACCTCAGTAAACAGGGCAAAATCCAACAAGCCCTGAGACTGTATCAGACCACATCAGTCTCCTGAATGAATGGCAGCCCTTCCAAAACACAGACAAATCCAGGTGGTAGAGCAAGGTGAGAAAAATCTTGTGCTGTCATTGCCTTTTGCCATCACATCTTTCAAAAACAAAGCTTCCACACAGAAAGTTGTAATGTGCTGAAATGAAGCTGGTAGTTTTTATAAATATATATATATATAAGAATTATGAGACAAGTGAAATCTGAAATAAGACCCTAGAGAAATACAGTGAATAGCACAAATATAATTTTAAACAGATGAGGAACTACTTGCATTTTTAAAAGCTGTGTTGAATCATAGCCTGAGTTATTATGTGAATTGGGTGGAAATGTACTCTGTATTTTGGAGGGCTTTGAAGGAACTTAGACACAGTTCATAAGCTGCTTCACTTAGGTGTTAAAAATTGTTCTTCCACATCTGTGCTTCTCCCAGAGAAAACAACAAAGTCAATGGTTTTCTTGTACTTCTTTCTCCCAAATGATTGAGACAACAGAGTAGGATTTTAATGGATAGTCACTTACTTTTTTTTTAATCTCCCTAAATGAGCAGCTAAATTTGGTATAAAATGACCTATCCCTTTTCTTTGTGTTTATAATGCTTGTTTATAAAATGATGCCAAATTTTCTGCCCTTGAGCAACATTATTTTCATGCATGTAAGAAAAAAGTAAATCATAGGCAGCAGCAGTGGAAGATTCCACAGAGGTCTCCACCAAAATGCTATAATATTGACATAAAGGAACAATTTACATGGATAGAGGCATAATATGTTCTCCAGACCAGCTGCAATTACATTTTTGTTTTCTGCTATAAGGCCTTTCTGCCAATCATCAAGCTAATTTCAACATTTCTGAAAATATCAGATTGCAACAAGCTTAAGTTACTTCTGACTTAACAGAATTAATAGCTACAGCTGAGGCCACATCTAGATGAGGTTAATAGCTTCTGTACTCAGAAGTTTCAGTGCCAGTCTAGGTAACCTGATTTAAAATAAAACTTTGCACCCAGTATTCCTTTGCACTCCAGGGAATATATGGCAAGGACGTCCTGACTGGCTGTTCTCACCTCTTAATGCCCCATTATGTTCTGTAGCCCAGATTCAGCCAAGGAGAGGCCAGAAAAAGGATTTCAAATTCCTGGGAAAGTTCACTTTTCTCACTGATGCCTCAAAAGGATTTTCACTCTGTCTCCATGGGGGAAATGAGGAAGAGAATTCTTCACTCTTTTGAACTATTTAAAGAAATATAGGTAGGATTAATTTTGATTAGTATATTATACTATTTCAACATTTAAATTGATTTTATTATTTACAGTACTAATAGTAAGACTTTTGACTGTGTCTGTGCATGTATGTCCATGTACATACTCACAATCCACACATATAAAAATGGGCTTTAGCCACAGGCATTTCAGGAGACTGAGGAAATGTCCCTTTACTCCATAACATGAACAGACATAGATGTGTGTGATAAAAGCTTGTATGTTCAAAAGGTACAAATTATTTTTGTAGGATAACTCTCCCTGCAAACATCTGACCACTTCAACTTTTCAGTCTCTTCTTCAGAATACAGCCTGAAAGTAGCACAGGGACTCCCAAGCAGATGGCACAAGTATTCCAGAAGAGGATACTCTGCTTTTTTCAAAAAAAATAATAACATGCTGAGATTTATTTCATTATCACAAGAGAATTAAATATTTCCATTTCAAGCAGCTGCTGTACCTTCTCTGTTTGCAGTCCTTATTCACTGTTGGTGCAAGCCACTCAACCAGTTAAACACCAGCTACAATTCTTATACAAGTGCTAAGGTAACTAATTAAACCTGATGAAAGCAATCAGTTTGTAAGTGTCAGAATGTTCTTTTATTTTTTTTCTCTTTCTGAATACAGGTATAAAGTTACCAACCCTTGGTGGTGGCAAGGCACTCAAACATTACACTAATGTATAAATTAAACAAGATGTGAGCTGTAGATTAAAAATCTCAAGTGTCAATTCCAAGCCAAGACCACAGACCAGCCAATTTTCTATTTCTGGCATAAAAACTTACTATTTCCTCTTAAAATTTTATTACATGGTATGAAATCAGTACTATGTAGAGGTTAAATCTTTTCACTTGAACGCAGCGCCTTCAACATTAAATTATGTTAATTTAACACAAAAAGTTAGCCATTGAAAAAGGGCAATATATTCTAATAATTTTTTAAGTTTAGGATTGGATTTTCAAAATCTATATTTGAGGTGTATTATTAAGTAGTTGAGAAGGGAAAATGCCAGTGTGGAGCTTTGCACTCTGTTCAGCATGGCTATGCATTTATGCAACATGTAAGGACATTTTTAGGAGCCCCTATTGTTTCAATCAGGAAAAATTGTATAATCTTGCTTTATGAACTTAAAAATACTATGGACTTTAGCAAAAAAAAAAAAGTTATGTTTTTATCAGTCACTTGTCTAAACCATGGTTGGATATTTTTTGGTTCTAAAGATAAAAGAACTATGATTACAGTTTGTTTCAAAATTTTAGATTTAAATTACAATGGAAAAACATTCCGTGATTTCATTCACCATAGTTCTCATATAAAACAGAGCACTCTTTCCATATGTTTAATTCTCAGTTTCAAAAAAAACATCCATCTTCAAAACAAAGAAAATCCAGGCTGATTGCACTAATTGATTTCCTTGGAGTAAGTGATTGCATAGCACAGCGAGCTGCAAAGTAAAGAATCGAGAAAAAAAGAATACCAAAACCATGTGCCTTATTTACAAAAGCTGATTTATGGAAGCAACTTTCCAAGTCTCTTGTTGTTCTGCAACATTCCAGGCTTATCAGGAAAATCCAGCAGCTGTGCTGCCTGATGATTTTTTTGCTGGTTCGACACATCCTGATGTGTGCTCGTGACTGTGATGGAACATTGGGACATCAGAGGAACATTGCTCCAGGAAATGTTGCTGGGTGGGTACCGCAGTGAAAAAACAGCAGGGGGACAGATGGAATGAAATTCGTGGAAATTTAAAAAGTTAAAAAGTGGCAGCAGCTCAGCACATTCCTCTGAAGATCAGACCACCATGGGGCAGGTGCTACGTTATAATTCATGTGTGTGTTTGTTGAGGTGCAGGTCTAGTCCGACACACAAGGTGCAGTACAAGATGCAGTATGAAAACTCAGACCCTGCTGTCTTGGTAATTCCACTGAAGTTTGGTAAAGACCTTTTATTCAGTAGGTCTCATCCTTAATGTTCATGCTCTTTTGTCTTTAGAGAATTATAAAGAGCTTTCAAAATCATTCTCTTTACTCAGTCTAAGTGATTCTATGCTGTTGACTAAAGCTGCAGATGCAGTTCTGCATTTACAGAACATAATAAATGAACACTATAACACTATTATAGAAATAAAGTGCCTCTTTTCTGAGGGACTGTGCATTTCTAAGGCACTGGGCTTTCCCTGTCCTGTAGAAATGAAGAATGGAAACAAGAACTGCTGCAGGACACTTCCAAAGCTCACTTCAAAGCAGAGCTACAGCACTGCCTCTGGACTACCAAGATTTTTGGACACAATTATTTAAATCTTTTACTGTCAGTAGTATTCTGTGATTTTACAGTTTTATTTTAGCAGAAAATGATGGCCCTCATGCCAATTAATTACATTTTTCTTGAGGTGTAGCTGGGAGCCTTCCACTGCCAGGCTAGAAAATCTGATGATGGCAAGAACTTCTTTGGTCATCAAAGAAATGTCAAGAACAGATATGATGTATCTTAAGGCCCAAAACACAATATTACCACGCTCAATTTCACAAAATTCAGTGAGTGTACCTAGTTCTTGTGGTGTCTTTTATTCTATATCAGGTGTCTTTAATACTATAAGATCCATAATTTAAGGTTCAACTTATGTCTAAAGACTATTAAAAATCTCTTGCAGCACTGGGACAATAACTGAAGTTGCCAGAACCATGTAATTTTCATTTAGTTGCCTGTAGATGAATTATATATATATATCCTAAACAAAAGAAGAAGTTGGGGTTTTTTATGAACTTTTCTTTTTGGATCTTCTTCAGTACTCTGTGAACATGGTCAATTAGGTTTTCCAGGGAAGATTCCTTGGCTCTTTCTCATAGTCCTAGATAAACCGTAAATAGAAGGGTAGGTAAGGATTTTTTCTACATTGTACACAAACTTGTCCCTGCACACAGCAGAGCTGAGAAGGTGGGATACTTCTTGCTGTAGGCTCCCTGTATGGTCAGTATAAAGCAATTTCTCCAGAGAGCAATTTGCCTCACCTGAGATCAGTTCATACCTGAGGAATCAGCTGCTCTTCCTTGGCAGTCAGAGAGATAAGACAGATCTGTCTACAAAATGCTTAAAATTAAGTGGGATAAATCTAATGACTAAAATCACAATGTCTAAAATAACATAAATCAGATTTTTCAAAAACCTTTTAGCTGTCAGACTGACAGAAATGAGCATCCAAATTAATAGATATGAGACTAAAATTCCAGCTTTTTCTCACTGAGTAAATGTAAATTTATAGAATTGATATAACTGAGTACATTTCAGACACTTCTCAGAAGAGTATCTTCAAAGAAACCATTTTTTGTTTATTATTGGATGGAATCAAAGATTTAAGTCCTGTTAAGAGTGATGGAATTTACAGCCACATTCATATTAATTTAGTTTCATGTCTTTAAAAAAGAAAGAGATCAAAACACTTGAAATCCTAGTAGCTTGTCGGAAAAATGCACCATTGGCTGGGTCACATCTCCTGCTATCATTAAGCAGAATGTCATAGGCAGAACACTTTGAAACGATAATAAACCTCTCCTGCAAAGCCTAGAAAACTGAGTAGAGAAAAAATGTTTCAGGACAAATGAGAATTCAAGATTATAATGGGCCTAATTCTCTCACATATAATTTACCAAAATTCTCATCACAACATTACTAATTCAAAGGCTTTGTAAATAACTTGACATCTGAAAAAGATGAACAACAAGAGGAAAATGGCCTTTTCACTTTAATGCTCAATGAAGTAATTACGGTTGAGAAAAAGAAGATGAGTTCTCACTGGCAGATAAGGCAAATAATTATGGTGAGTAAGATAGGTTGAAAGAGGGTCACTGAAACAAAGGGCAGGAAATTGCAGAAACAGATAAATTCAAATTTGAAGTTCAATGAGGAAGAAGATACAATTTATTCATTTGGAAAATTATTCCAGTAATATTTTGAATATGTTTAGTTAAAATATTTTCATTTAAAAAAAAATAAATTGAGTGAATTTAGCGTACCTTCTGTGAAATGGAACACCAAATACAAAAATCTGCTACACTACTGAGAGCACACTATCGTTGGATTTTGACTCAGAAATAAACAAGACCTTGAGGTGACATCAAGTAAGAAGCTTTTCTAATCGTTTTTCTCTTCCAGACTAGTTCTCTAGCAGAAATTGCAATGTGGAACAAAAATGGTATCATTAAAAACCTTTACCTATTTGAAAGATCAGGATAATGCAATAGCACTGTGGGGTTTTAAGACCTGGGAGCTCGTCCAAAATTCACTGAGTCAAAAGAAATGTCTTCATTTACAACACTTGGTATAATTCAGTCCCTGTCTGGTTTAATTGCAAGATTCTGAAGTACTTGGATTGCTTTCCTGCAGATCAGTAGATCTGATTAACCATTGTTCCCCACTAAATCTGAGCATTGATTAAATTTATCCACTCCCAACATGCAGACATTCTGTAGAGTCTATAGTTCCACAGGAAACAAAGCCAAAGGGAACAATTAGGCCACCTAATCTGATTTCAGGTCTCTCTGAGAAATTTGTATTTTATCTCAGTAGCCTACATATTTAATTGTAATGAATGTTTCAGTCTTCAAATACCTGAGAGGTATGACAGTGTAGGGATCAAAGTGGACAAGGTCCACATGAAAGAAGAAAACCATTATGTGTCAATTAAAGAGATAGATCTGCAGGTGAAGAAGAAACTGAAAAGCAAAAAGGCCCTTTCAGAATAATCTAGGACAAATTTCCTTCTCAACTACACATCTCAAAACAAATATGACTCTGAATGTGTGAGGAAATAAACCACTCAGACACCTGTGAGAATTCTCTGTACCAAATCAGCAACCTATCCAATACCCAGTTGCTGCTTATTTCTGTTACTTCTGAGGGGAAAAAAAAGAAAAAAAGTCTAAAAACTTGGCAGCAGGGGAAAAATTCCTCCTTGACTCTTACAGATAATCACATAAAGTCCAAAAGCCATTAGCTTTGATTGTAATCATTGGCTTAATACAATTCTGCACAGGCCTAGAATAAAAGCATGATCAGGGAATGCAAATCCTTCTCCCAGCTGTCATTCACCCAGGCCAAAGAACTTCTTCAGATAGCCTGAGCAAAACATATTTTTTTCAGAAAGCCATTTAGTTTTGCCATAGAAACACCTAAGGTTTCTTCCCTGTTACCTTGTTATTCTACCAATCCATCAGACATTTCACGTCACAGTCTAGATAATGAATAAATGATGTTAAATAGTTCTTTAGGAAAAGGTTGTATTTTGGGGCAGTTCCAATGAAAACAACTCCTCTCATAAATGTCTTCCTAAGAGCTACTGCATTGTTAGATTTCAATGAGACAGATTTTCACTGAGCTCCTGTGCACCTTTATTACTACCTTATAATGTAAGCTTTTGAGTCAAAAAGTCATGAGCGTTATTCAAGTGCCTTTGAGAAAAGATATTTCAGGTATGATTGAAGACCATTTAAAATCATTACCAAGAGTACCTCTGTATCTTCCTGTAGAGTCACGTTGGCAGCTTTTTTGCATAAATGGCTGCAAGAAATGTTTATAATGGGGATAGCTCTGTTTCTCTTTCCTCCAGCATCCTACAAAAAAACTTAGGCTTTACTTTTAAAGCTGTCCTGCTTGGGCAAATAGTCCCCTGACCACCTGGGGGAATGAAGGCTGATAAGCAAGCAGGGCCACAAGACAGCAAAGTGATCAGGTGAGTACAGGAGTGGGAGAAAAAATCAGCATGACATCATGTAGCAGATACCAGAGTAAAACCTAGTTAGCAGAACTGTGAAGATACCACTTCAATGAAATTTGTGTTTTAGTAGGAATGGACAAACTTTAACCAAACTTTTGTTTAGGCAGAAGTATATGGAATAATATAATGGGCCTAACAACCTTCTGTACCTCAGAACAGAACGGACTTTGAATAACTTCAGTGCACTCAAGGAAACAGCCAAACCTTGCAACAGCCTGCTGATAGCCAAGAAGGGCAACCACGTTCAGAATGAGCAGTCATGAGCACTAACAGTGAAATAGCCCTTTCTGACAGCAAATCAGAAAACCTCAGTGGATATCAACAGAAAGGTATTCTCTACCCTCATAGAGAATATTGGAGGAGGATTTAGGAACTAGAGAGACTATGAGTGGCTCTGTGTCCCTGGAGTGGAGATTTGGGACTATTTTTGCAGCTCCAGGAGGAGACAGGGATCTGAAGAGACCATAGAGGACATGCAACCCTGCTCCAGGATGTTGCAGGGTTGGAACCACTACATTAACCACTCTGGCATTTCACCTGGGCCACATCACCTCTTCCCCATCACAGGGGAGTTGTCTAATTGTTAAAATGGCTTATCTCTGTGATTAAAGTGGATTTGTATCCAAATTTAACCACAAAATGCTACCAGTTGAAGCAATGTAGTATGAGCTCAGCTCTTATTACACATCGGAGAACCCTCACAGAAAACAGATGTTAGGAGGAAACCTTAGCACCTGTATTTTGCCACATTTTCACCATCTCTCTTCCCATAGCAAAATTTCTCCCTTCCTACAATAAATGTCTAAAATAGATAACATAAATCCCCATACACAGTGATGATTCACTTCCACTGCCCATGAAGGGAGCCTGAGGTATTTAGTTCAAAGGGACATATCCACACTTCCAGTCATCCAAAGTTACATGAGATTACTCTCAGCCTTATTATCATTGAGATTTCTTTCCACACAGGTGTAGCTGAAATTGTCCAGTAAGCCCAATTTAATACCTGCACACATACACAGCATGAATGCGTAGGCATTGATTTCTTAGGAAGCCAGGTTAAAAATAGGAGGCAATAAATCAGTGCTGAACTGTGTTCATTTCTTATCCTGTGTCCCATTATTTCTTTATGGTCTCTGAGGCTGCTTGGGCTAGAAATTCACAGAACTGAAACATTATCCTGGATATTGTTGAATGTTATATTATTTAAAGATAATTATGAAAATATTTGGAACCTGTAATCATCTGTTTCCATATGAGGAACGTTTACATGATGACAGCTTAGGTTGAACAGACTTTACTGCATTGTAGTTTGATGAATGCTTTGTTTGTATGTAATAAAAAAAAGACAACTCTAACTTCTGAATATATTTGAGTTGTGAATCTTCATAGATACTTCCTTATTCATAGATTCAATTCAATAGTTTCAGCCTCTTATTTGGGAAGTAGGAAAGCCCAATCTTAAAAAACATAATTGACACCATTTTAGTAATTATTGGGAAGTAGGTGGAATTGCACCTACTGCAAGGTTAGTCCATACTGCAAATATGCTAAAAAAAATTTAGTGTAAATGAGAATCTAATCTGAAGTGTTTCTTCTTTTTATTTTCTGGAGTTCTTCAAGGACATTTTTCTTCTGGCATTTAAAACTCCTACTAATGTTAGATTTCCCAGAATAGTGAGCTTTATCTCTTCAGGAAGCTGAAAACCTATGACCTCTTCTTGAATAATTTCCCAGGTGGTAGCATTTAATTTTTAATTATTTCTAAGTTTATTCTGGCATTTTTATGTCACCTGCAACAAAGCATCCTTTACTTTCTTTCTCCTTTCTAGTTTGTCACCAGTCACTTTCATTACTGGGGTTAAAATCAGCAGTTGCCAGAGCTTTACCTCACCCAACACAGACAAAGAAAAATGTCTGAATAGAAGTCTTCAGAGACAGGCACCTCCAGAAGGTGATTCATCTGCCCTATCTTAGATACCTCTCTTAGGGAAAGATGAATAGACTTTTGACTAGGATTCTGTCAGTGAGAAGTTTCATATAAATATCTTTCAGAAGTGTTTTTAACAGAATATTTTTTATCTAAGGAATATAAATTGCTTCTATTCCTCCCAGCTGATGTATCTGGCTGGCTATGAAAAGTGAGTTTGCTTATCTCACTCCAGCAACCACTGTATTCAAATGTTACCACTGCCATTGGATCATATTCCTCATTAGCACTCCATGGAAAAAAAAAAAAGAGAATGGAGCAATAAACATCCTACCATCATTTTATGCTATTTCCATGTCAACAATGAAAGAGGTTGAATGGATAATTATAGGAAATTACTGCTGTGTGAAGTATATATCTTAACTTTAGTCATCTAAAAATAAGAGGTCTGCTCAAAACTATCTACCCAAGTTGTATGCTCACTGAAGGCCCACTTGAGGATCATCTTTCCTGGCTTGAGGCACCTATTTTAAGATGAGTCATCTTATGCTGGGAGTGGCCTAGACCTCTGTGTTACAACATAAACTGGTTTCAAATAATTAACGTTAATTCAAAGTAGTTCCTTGCAAACTTTACTACTCATTCCATGGATTTATGGAGATCCAGACAACTATTGCATCCTGCTAACATTAAAGTTAAGGGAGCACAAGAATAGAATCAGTGAAATGAATGTTTCCATCTGGGTACCTTGCTGATGTTTTCTAGTGAGCCTCTGTCTTAGGGAACAGGACTTGGCAGGTTTGCTGTGAGCTGGGCAGGAGACTTGCCAACAGCACAGGTGTCTCTTCTCCAGCTTTCACATTCTCTTACTTGTTCCACTTTAGAGGCAAAATCCTTCTCCTAGAAACACACACACAAAAGACTTTCCCACCATTTCATGAGCTTTTAACTCCAATGATTTATATTGACAAATCTGGCTCCTAAAGGGCTAGCAATCGTTTAAAACGAGGAACAAAGTCTGTGTAATTGTAGGACTATCTACTGACCCCAGCAGTCAGAACTTTTATGAGAAAATAAACCACCGAGAGAAAGGAAGGAAAAAGAAGAAATTAAACAGTGGCCCCTGAGGTCAGGTCCAGTCTTTGTGTGGGCTTGCTGTGCTAATGGGCATGTTCAGCCATGGGCACTGAGGATAAATGCTCCCAGACCCACACCACCCAGCACAGACTCAGCAGATGTCCTGTGAATCTCCCCAGAGATCTTGACCCAAAAAGATAAGTAAGCACAAAATGCAGCTGTTCAGCTAGTTTTCTCTGGGTGTAGTTCTGAGGGTCTTCCTGGAGCATTATTTCTGCTTTATGTTAAGGTCTATATTCAGAACAAATGCCCCCTTACAGGGACAGGGGGAGTTTCTCATCCAGTGCAGAGAGCAGCCCATGAAGAGACCACCTGGCCATGGTCAGTGGCAGTTGCTGGCAATGCACAAGGGCACAGCTTTTGCTCTTTTTTTTCCCTAGATATAGTTAGGGTCTGCAATCAGTTTGCACTAGACTGGAGCTGCCCAAGGGACTCTCCTTTTATGATCAGGAGCCAAGGTTAGGAAAAGGGTGGAGAATCTCTGTAAGAGATGAAAGTGGTAGGACTTAAGGGGGAAAGAGCTGTTTCCCAGCTTATTGAGACTTTGTTCACAGGAACAGAGTAAAGAACACAGCAAACACTTGACAGAAATTCCCAGAAAGCAAAACCACTTTATTTCACAGAGCCTAAAGGGCCATTCCTCACAATAATATGTCTCAGATTTCTTTCCATATTATCGCATGTGGACCTCCTGAAAATGTCTTAACACGGCATGAGAGAGTGTAACATATTACTGTGTGACACTTCTGAGTAAAGTGGAATATATAAAAATTATTTTAAATATCATCTCTGCTACCAGAAAGACCTTGAAGCATCAACCTTCATTTCTGATCTGTGCATAACTCCCAACCACAACTTAAATTTAATCAACCTCATAACTTCTTCAGTTTCCTTCCACAGAGACAACCCAAAGCATAAACATAAAGCACCTCCTCCTGCTTTTCCTCCTCAAGGGTATCTTTACATGTGAGCAGACATTACATGCTCAGCTCCATGAAAAGTACTAGAATTAGATTTCTACAATATTTTTTATGGCTGAATCTGCCTTTGCATTCTGAAAGGTCCTGTTCTTTTCTTTTTATCAGCAATAGAAGCTTTTTGTATTGGCTGTGTTAATCTAATTTAATTCCCATCATAGTCACTGCTCCATAGTGACAATCGATGTCTAACTGAAGGCAATGATTTTTAATTCATTACATGTGTTCTTTTAACTTGTATATATGTATTGCTAACTTTGCTTTTCGACTGTTTCTCAAGAGCAAAAATTAAATCATCAGTGCTAGATGCATAAAATGTTTTTATATGGTTCTATGTTTCAGATTAATTTGCAAGTCAGAAGTTTCCAGTACATTGTGCTAAACAACACTATGTATTTATCTTGACAAATGATGCAGGAAAAACTAATAGCAATGATGCATATAGAAAGCTTTTCATCCAGAGATCCTGGAACACACGACAAACTTTACATGCTGATTACAGTGAACATTTGGTTTTGTTCAAGCTTTTCATTGGCTTTAGAGGATAGAAATGTAAATAGAAAGCTATGCACAGATAGCATCAGTCATTGATATACAGCCAGGTCTGGGGTAGGAATGCAAGGAAGAAAGGAATTCCTACTCGTAATTCGGCACAGGGCATGAGGAATATTGTGCAGAGAACAGTGGGGCAGCAGCTGTAACGACCTGGTGTGAATCACAAGCTGCTCTCTCACTTTCTTCACAGCACCTTTCTGAGTAAGGACCAAATAAAACCAAAGGATATGGGAAGAAAAAAGTAGTTACATGTGATCTGACTTTGGTTTTTGACTTAGTTACTTTAGGGTAAGAGCAGAGTGAATTGTAGCCTAAAAGCTGCATTACTGCCTCTGTATATTGCTATTTTGGAGGCATATTTTAAAGGCTGAGGAGGCTTTTGTTTGTATTTCCTGTCTTACTGAAGCTTTCATCTCCTATGCCCAAATGGTTTTTCAGCAATTTAGGCTGAGAAAAAGCTCGGAATGTTCTACAAACATGAGTACCTGAGGTCCTTCCAATCACCATGAGTTGAAAAGTCCATATGGCTTTTTTCTGTGTGCTGACTCTGTAGGACTGAAAAGGTTTGCTGTACTTGATAATGTGCTTTTTCTCTTAACAATTCTTGAACCCCTAGGAGTAATTCAACTAGGTCAGACATTTGCCCAGTATCCTGCTGTCAGTTCCCTGTCTCCCTAAATAGGTGATGTTGGCAACAAGAGCTCATGAAAGAGAACCTGCAGGAAGACAGAGCTGTATTTGTAGTCAGTAAAAAGCAGTAATCAGCACATCCCAAGCAGTTACCTTGCCTGGAATTTGTACCCTTGGGAAGTCAAGGTTTTGGACCCTAGAGAAGCTGATTTGAGCCAATCCAGTTTTTGGAATGTATCTACAAATTTCAGCTGCTTCCTTCTCTCATTTCCTCTGTCACATCTCATGAAACAGATTCTTTTTCTCCAATGTTCAACATAATCAAATATAATCAACAACTGGTTAAATTATATTATACAACTTTATTAAATATAATATGCTGTATGAATAGAACAAACACACAATAGAATGGGTCATATATGTGGTCTATTTTCTCAAGTGCTGCAATTACCATAATTAGGACCAATTATGGTGAGGCAAAAGTGCCAGAAGACAGTGATGTTTATGAATGCCTGGTTTGTGAATATATGGCTTCCTGGAGGAAGCCCTTGACCTTCCTCTTGACCTTCTAAAAAGTGTCATATGGATACAGCTGTTCACCCTTTAGTGAACAGAATGACACCAGACATAAAAGCACATAACCTATGATAAAATGCATGAAAATTATTTGCATGAAGCATTTATTCTATATAAGCTCAGCTATTCACAGAAAGATCTGAAAGTTTGGAGGGACAAGGAAGGGGGAGAGAGGGGTGGATTAATCAACTGAGAGCACAAACTGCAGAAACAGAAACAGTAGATGGGGAATTAGAACCTAATTGTTAAAATTCCTGTATGAATGGGATTTCATTTTATTTGAGGTTCTACAATTGTTTGGTTTGGGGAAAGGGGAGAAAACTAACAAAATGGAAGAAAATTGATTAGACTAACACCAAGGTACTTCATCTACTGTGGCTTAGCTTTTTTATTTCTCTTCCCCCCTACTTTTTAATGAACTTATAAATGAGGAATTATTGAATATTCACAGACAGAATCTTTAAAAGAATCTGAAACTATTGAATCTGTTGGAACAAGGTAATGTTCTCAAGGGAAACCAAATATCTCACACAGGATGTTTGGTCAGTGCCTGGATGGTGATGAGGAAATTTTGAGGGTCCTTGCAATGTCACCTTCAGCTGTTCAGAGTGAAACTCTCCAAGCCTCTGTTCTGATACTCAGTTCTTACACCCACTCAGCCTATGGTGTTACTACACAAAAACATCTCTTATCTATTTTTACCATACGCAAGGGACTTTCCCACCTGACCATTTCTGCACTCTCTGAAGGAGTCTTCACTGGCTATTTGAAATGTCTTATTGATGTCCAATTTGATCAATTCTGCACTGGGAATCACCTCAAGAAGCTTCAGGAATGATCAGATTCTCCACTCTCAGTGCTAATCTTCACATTTGAGATTGGTCCAAGCATAGCTGGAGCTGCCGGAAAAAGACAGGCTGAAATTCCCACCTGGAGACTTCCTGTGCCAGATAATCAGCTGCTTTGTGGTGAAGCAGGCTAGGGGTTAAGTTCACCTTGTATTGAGTCTCTCCACTGATTCAGATCAGTCTATTATCTAATCTATGCAGCTGGATGAGGAGTTCCTGGGACACCCAGGGAACTCATGTCTAAAGTGCACCGGGTTTGCACAGCGACAGGCCTGAGCTGCACCATGGCTGCAGAACGAGCTTCATATTTATAACTGTCACACAATTCTTTAAAAAATCTAGAAAAAAAATTCACCCTTTCCTCAAGGAGATATTCTGCTTCAAATCAACACAATGAAGCATTTCTCCAGGTTTAATTTTCTCCATTATTTTCAGCTAAAGGCTGAAAAGGAATTCTATCTGGTTAGATGATTTTTCAGGCTCTCACAAATGCCATTTTTCAGCAGATTTACTACTCATTGAAAAAAATCTAGTCTGGAATTACTTTGCTTTGTCTTATTATCCAAAACTACTTGTGAAGTAGATCATGTGCTGTTGGTCTGTTTCTCAAGTGTCAGGAAGTATAGTGCTTTAAATAAAGCATTCAGCTGTCATTCTCTATTTCAAGAATTTATGATGTGGACCATTTTCCTAACCACATCATTTCACTGCATCACACTTACCAAAGGAATACCTAAAGCATATAACCAAACTTTCCTGTGTATTTATACTTCAGCATATTGAAGACACAATACCACTGTTATTAGGATTCTGACTCTAGTAAACCTCTGTACAAATACTATGTGTGTTTTGGCTTGAGTAATTGTATATCTTGTTTATAGTTAGAGCACATTTTCACTTGCCATATCTTTTTTTTTTATCACTTCATTTGTTAATATTTTTATGTTCTTCTCATTTAAAGATTCTCACTATCCCAATTTTATGATTTATAATCTCAACATTTGGCCTAAAGCACTCAAATGAATGAAACCTTTCACTTCTTCTCAGCACTGTGCTCAGCATGTCTATGACAGAAAAGGTGGATGCTCTTTGTCTGTCCTGAGGTTTCAAGCAGAGGCTACATTTTACTGAAATTTCACTTCTTATTCCTGCTGCAGACAGAGCATTATTCATCTAGGGAAACAGATAGGGAGTTCTCCCATTGTCACAGGCAAAATTGTTCAAAATTTTATACAGATGCACACCCTGGAAGTCAGGTTTGTCCACTGCCTGTCTTCTGCCTCTCTTCTCTAGCAAGTCACAGCTTCCACAAGTCAGTTATTGTCCTTCCTTAGCCCATTTTGATTTAAAAAAAAAAAAAGAAAATAACAAAAATGGGTTAACCATGACCTATTCCTGTTACTTAAGCTAATATGACTTTGTGTAACTGAAATGGGTGAAGAAGCACTCACACAATCAGTTCTGCTAGAAAATAAGAGCAAGTCAGCATTGATGCACAGTAATCTCCTCACAAGCAGAGCTGGGCTAAGAAAAGTACCTCTGTTCCCAGCCTGAGCTGTGCTCTGCAGAGCCCCATCCACAAAATTAGCCATGCTCTGCTATACATTCCTACAGAGGAGTTTCAGCTTACTTTTGTGTTATTATGAAACCAGTAATCGCCATGACTGTGAAAACATGAGAGTGAAATATGGGACATTGCAAAGATAAACACCTGAAATTACAGCTCTGAGGATATGGCTTTTCCCTTACTTTCCAAAAAAATGTTAAGTCTGAAACCTAACTACCTCTATTTCAATGGGGGCATTGTTAGCTATTTTACTGCTGAACATTGTAACAAATCCATCTAACTTGTGTGCTAAAATTCCAGAGATGTTCAAAATCATCTGTGTCCTGAGATGCTGTTAAGGGAAAACTATTAAGCTATGGGAGCCTGCATTATATCCTTGGCATGAAAAAAATGGGAAATGGGCTGAGCACAAAATAAATAGAGTTCTTCAAGAAAACAGATGATATTGTAGACTTGTGCCTGCAAGTATTATTCTTCTTATGTTACTGCAACTTGAACTTAAATTCAGTTCCTGTTAAATCAGCTCAGAATTTTTACCAGCATAACAAAACTCAGGTGTCCTCCCACAGTCTCTGAATCTAGTTGGTCACAGAGCACACAAGGAGATGATCCCACACCAGCACTGATAACAGTTACCTCTCCTTTCTCAGTTTGCATCCTCAGGATTTGCACCAACATCTAATTTTAGGGAGAATGAATTCTGCTGTTTCAAAATGGATACAATATGTTGGCACCAATGGCAAAACAGCACACAGAAGCAGTCAGAAGTTGGACTATGGACCATTACTTGTGCTACCACTCCACTGTGCAGCATTCAAAAATTGTATAGAATAAAAAAGATTCAAGGCTTTATATTTGCCAAGTGTAAATACATTATTTATTAAGAGACTTCTTTAAAACTGAGTTAATAATCACTTGCCTACTGGACAGATGTTATTTCGTGCTTCTAGAGAAAGAGAAAATGAAAAAGACATCTTTCTGCATAAAGAAATATAGTATAATCTGCTCTAATAGTGACAGCTTTTCAATTAAAGCTGTTCATATTAGTAGAAGCCCATTTTACTTGTTCATTCAGCCTGCTGGCTGAATAAAAGTAACATCTACACCACAGTGGGAATGGTCTGAAAAATTCAATTTCTAGTAGCAAGTATATAGTGGAATTATAGCTTATAGGTTTCAGAGACAACGTGGAACATCATGTTTCAGGGAACCTATTGGGAAAGTAAAATAGCCTAGGAGCAGTGATATTTTCTTATAAACCTACCCTTAATTGTATCCATACTGGCCTTGGAGGCTGTGGGACAAAAAATCTTGATTTTAAGTGGGAGAAAATGAGCAACCTAGTGAGTAAAATCTGAGTTGTCTTAGGTGTGTTAATGCTGTTCTGAGTTACAGCCTTGGAAATGAGAGACTGAGTCCTCATGAATACACCATGAAACTACCTAACAGCCATTATGTCTTTTCTCCTTCTTTCTCCAAATGAATGCCCTGTAATAGAGAGCTCACGGCTCATTCTGTTTATAGGAAATGACTTTCACATTCAGCACGAGAAGATGTTCTCCCTAAATTGCAGAAACAGATGTAGGAACAAGCAGAACAGTTACAGATCCATGTTAAACCAATATGAGTGACTACAAACAGATTACCAGCAATTTATTTAAAGCATTGGAAAAGCTATTTAGATTGATTTATATGAATATAGGACCGAATGGGTTTTTCATATGAACCTTATATAACCTGTGCCATGTCTGGGGAGCAGGAGAGACACAGGCATATGGAGAGACACATGCAACAGAAAAAGTCATGAACTTAAAGAAATTATTTGACTTGCTAATGAATCACTGTTACCTGATCTCTTCTCATGCCATATTCTTGCTCATTAACAGAACTATCTTTGGATTTCCAAGCATTTCCAAGAGCAGTTTTATTACTCTCCACTTGTGCATGTACCATTCTCCCCTTATGCAAAAGTATATACAAAGAATTAATCTATTCAAATACATTCTAATTTTATATGCGAGAACCATCCATCAGTCATTGTGCTCATCTATGTTGCCTAGCATAAAGAAATATTTTGGCAAACAAGATATGATGGATTAGTGTTTCTTTGTTATATGCAATTTTAAAGTATTTAGGTAGTCATCCAGCACAACCCTACAGAAATCAGCATATTTAGAAGTCTAAACAAAAAAATTTCTTTGAACAAAAGCTGAGAAAATTAATAAAATTTGCATTAAGGACAGAAGGTTTATATCATCATAATAGCCATAGCATAAAAATAACATTATGTTAGTTGATATTCTAAAATATTCTTGCTATGTTAGTGTTTCTTACAAAATTCTGGGGATTACATTTCTCATCCTTGGGCTCAAATGGGCAAGATTTAGTTGTGTGCAAATTAGGAGGGTTTTGAAAGAGGCGACACTCTATGTTTCCTGAAAAATATGATTCTTAAAACACTGCATCTGCAATCATATTCTGGAAAGAAAAATGTAAAAGCTGTCAGAGTCTAATCATTGGGGTTTGAATCTGTTTAGCAAAAGTTTTTATAATGCATAAAAGAGCCTAATTAGCACAACTGAAAGGTGAGAGAAGCAAGAAATATTCTAGCCCAGTCCTCCTTTTTCTCAGTGAAAGGGAATGTGCAGCCAGAAAAAAAAAGTCTGCATAGTCTATGGTCACAATGGCTTTATTTATTTTATTTATTTTATTCATTTTATTTATTTTATTTATTTTATGTGGCACTTTTCATATAATCACAGAATATGCTGAGTTGGAAGGGATCCACAAGGATCATCCAGTCCAAATCCTGCCCTGTACAGGACTCCCCAAGTATCCCACCATGTGCCTGAGAGCATTGTCTAAATGTTTCTTCCATTCTGTCAGGCTGGTGCTGTGAGCACTTCCCTGGGACCCTGTTCTAGTGCCCAGTCACCCTCTGGGGGAAGAACCTTTTCCTAATACCAGCCTAAACTTCCCCTGACACAACTTCAAACCATTGCCACAGTCCTGTCAGTGTCACCACAGAGCAGAGATCAATGCCTGCCCCTCCTCTTCCCCTCACCAGGAAGTTGTAACTGCACTGAGGTCTCCCCTCAGTCTCCTCCAGACTGAACAGACCAAGTGACCTCAGCCACTCCTCAAACAGCCTCCCCTCAAGGCCCTTCACCATCTTTTTAGCCCTCCTTTGGATGCTCTTTAATAGTTCAATGCCTTTCTTATCTTGTGGCACCAAAAACAGCTTCCAGGACTAGAGGTGAGGCTGCCCCAGCTCAGAGCAGAGCAGGACAATCCCCTCCCTTGTCCAGCTGGTGATGCTGTCCCTGATGCCCCCAGGACAGGGCTGGCCCTCCTGGCTGCCAGGACACTGCTGGCTCATGTTTAACTTGCAACAACCAGGACTCTCAGGTCCCTTTCTGTGTCACTGCTTTCCAACATCTCATTCCCCAGTCTGTCCGTACATCCAAGGTTGCCGCATCCCAGGTGCAGATTCTGGCACTTNCCTGTACAGGACTCCCCAAGTATCCCACCATGTGCCTGAGAGCATTGTCTAAATGTTTCTTCCATTCTGTCAGGCTGGTGCTGTGAGCACTTCCCTGGGACCCTGTTCTAGTGCCCAGTCACCCTCTGGGGGAAGAACCTTTTCCTAATACCAGCCTAAACTTCCCCTGACACAACTTCAAACCATTGCCACAGTCCTGTCAGTGTCACCACAGAGCAGAGATCAATGCCTGCCCCTCCTCTTCCCCTCACCAGGAAGTTGTAACTGCACTGAGGTCTCCCCTCAGTCTCCTCCAGACTGAACAGACCAAGTGACCTCAGCCACTCCTCAAACAGCCTCCCCTCAAGGCCCTTCACCATCTTTTTAGCCCTCCTTTGGATGCTCTTTAATAGTTCAATGCCTTTCTTATCTTGTGGCACCAAAAACAGCTTCCAGGACTAGAGGTGAGGCTGCCCCAGCTCAGAGCAGAGCAGGACAATCCCCTCCCTTGTCCAGCTGGTGATGCTGTCCCTGATGCCCCCAGGACAGGGCTGGCCCTCCTGGCTGCCAGGACACTGCTGGCTCATGTTTAACTTGCAACAACCAGGACTCTCAGGTCCCTTTCTGTGTCACTGCTTTCCAACATCTCATTCCCCAGTCTGTCCGTACATCCAAGGTTGCCGCATCCCAGGTGCAGATTCTGGCACTTTCCCTTGTTGAACTTCATATGATTGGTGACTCTCCAGGCCTCTGATTTGTCAAGGTCTCTCTGCAGGGCCTTCCTGCCCTCAAGGGAGTCAACAGTTCCTCCCAGTTTTGTATCATCTGCAGACTTGCTCAGGATCCCTTCCAGTCCTGCCTCCTGGTCATTAATGAAGACATTGCAGAGCACAGGGCTGAGGATGGAGCCCTGTGGAGCCCCACTACTGACAGGTCACCAGTCTGATGTCACCCTTTGTGCTGATCCATAACCAGTTTCTCACCCATGGCATGAGGTGTTCAACCAGCTGAATGCTGGTCATTTTGTCCAGAGGGATCCTGTGAAATGTATAAAAAGCTTTACTGAAATCCAAAAAGATTCCATCAACTGGCTTCCCTTGATCAACAGGTGGGTTACTTTATCATAAAAGGAAACCAGTTTTGATAAGTAATCAAGTTATGTAAAGCCATGCTCTAAAGTCAGAGAAAGAGGGCTATTGAAAGGAACTTTGCCATCAACTATTCCAGTGCCTTTCAACTTTTTAGCTCACATTTTATTTTGTGCCTCATTTCAAGTGTGTGACTTCTGGGACAGCGAGGTGCTTCATGCCTCATTTGCTGCGGTAACGCTTTCACCACAAAGGAACATATCTCTGGCTGACAATTTCGTCTTATCCAGCCCTGGTCCGAAATCAGGATCTGCTATATCTGAATCATTCCAGACAGAGACTTGTTCTATCATTAGAGTGACATTCTTTTATCTAAAGTCTTACCTCAATAACCCATGCTACATTTTAAGCTATTATTTCTTGTCAAGTTTGTGGACACAGGAAACTGATTATTTCTTTCCTTTTGCTGGCAGTCCTAGAGAGCAGTGTTACCACATCCTCCTCAGTATTCTCATCTTTAGGCTAAGCAAAACAAATTCCTCCAATCTCACCTTAAAGGTCATGTTTTCTACATCTGTGGATTACCAGCACTCGCTCTGCTGGACTCCCTCCAGTTGGCCCATCTGTTACTGTGCACTGCTCAAAACTGGGAACAGAACAAGGTCTTATGAATGCTGAGTAAAGCAGAAGGAGTAAAACTTAGAGCACATGTGCCATAGACTCTAGTATGTGGCTTACTTTTCACAGTGTGAGTTTCTTTACTCACACTCAGTTAGGGATTCGGTGGCGTCTGTTTAACTTCTGCTTTGCCAAGAGCGCTCTCTTTCTTATATGTATGCAATTAATTATTCCTCAGGATGTGTTCTGCACCTCTCCTCACTGAGGAGTTGTGTCCTATTTTTCCCTGAGATTTTTTCTCTTCAGCATGTCAAGACACACATGAATCTTTTTGAATCTTGCTTTCAGTCCCTCAGATTTCTCCTCCTAAAAGCTTGCAATCCCCTTCCACGTTGGTAGAGTCTGCAAATATTACAGTTCTACTCCCTCTTCCACCTTGCAAGGTGATTAATGAAACTATTTCATACACTCCAGGAGAATCCCTAGAGCAAGCAGTCTTTCCTTCACTTTGAGAATGGGCCCTTAATCCCTTAATTTATTTTTTATCCCCAGAAGTTTTGCTCTCACTTTGTGGCAGATTTATAAACCCCATTTGCTCCTAAGAGTGTCTTGTTAGACAAGATCAATTTTTATTAGAGTCAAGTTATATAACATCTCCTCTCCTGGTCACTTTTTTTCCTTAATTATACATGCAAATTATTCTTGTCTGACATAATTTGATCTTCTCAAGTTATACTGACATGGTGCTTACCATATTGTTAGATTCCTAGCTCTATTAGTTTCACCAGTATCTTCCTGGTAATGGATGATCACCTGACTGGCCTTTAATTTATCCATCCTCAGAGATCAGAGAACTAAAGCCACTTCTTAGGTTTTATGTGGGAGATTTAATCAAAAACAACTGATCTAACTTGAGTCGCCTCTAAAGTTTCCTTTCCCATTCCCAAATGAGTTCTCCCCTTTAGCTGCTGTTAATTTGCCAGCTGTTTCTTCAAGTCTAATCTTCTTGATGGAGATGGATGGAAAAACTGCCCAAAGTCCTAACTCTTTATATTAAGATCTGTTATAATCTGTGTCTAGCCACTTGTAATCCCATGTTTATGGTGTTTATCACTTCTGAAGATGACTTAGGTCTTGAAAACCAAATTTCTAACGAAATCTCAATCTCTCTTGAGAAGGTACACACTGCTTGGATATGGAGAAGTTGCTTAGGCAATTTTGAAGACACGGTAGGAATACATACAATTGAAAGATTGAACAAGACCTCTCAAACAACATAAACTCTGCAGTCAGGGAAAGGAAAAACTTTGTAATATCTTTTAATAGACACAGCATTGAAGGCAGCTTCCTCAAAGAGTAGCCTACACAATTGGCTGGGAATCACCAGTGCAGATAAATAATGTAGATTTATTACTTGGCTCATAATTCAAGTAGAATAAACTGAATTACAAAATTGATGTCTCAAAAGACTTTTCTGTACCAAACTGTTGTAAATTCAGAGCATGTACTCCAAGGAATCAAGTGCATTTATGGTTGATAGAACATGGCTTACAGCTTTGAAGGTATGAGAAGGTGAATAAACTGGAAATGCAATTCTCTGCTCTCCAAAAAAAAAAGCCATGCAGAGTAAACAGTCATAAATACTAGAAATTCATCTGTCCCCTGAGATAAAAGTACTGATCATGGTAATAGGAGCATTATAGAAGGTGCAAAGTAGAGAATGGCAGAAGAGAAATTAATCAGTCTGTTATTGTCATTGGCTTAAGAACCAAGGAGCTACTGCAAGTTTTACAAATAAAGAATATGAAGTATTTGGAAAAGCGTCCTTTGAGGGCAGTTATCTGCAACTGAGATCCAAGAGAGCTGCAGAAGAGAGAAAGGCATTTAAAATGAAAAATCACATTCCCATATCAAGCAAGTTTTCATTCTTTCTGGATCCAAGTGAACACTAATGCCAAATGGTTTGAAGTATAGGGAGAATATCCAAATGCTTAAATCAAGGCACCCTTACATTATTTTTCCACCAATATAACTTGGTGTAACTTCCACAGGGACACAGCTCTGACGTATTGCAAATATATTGGTGATTGTAGTAACTTTCAAAAATACTTCAGAAGTGCCAAAGAGAGCTTGGAGAGGAAATTCCTATATTCAGTGGGAATTCAGGCAAACAGAAGACTGCATTTTATGCATTTTTACATAAAAACTTCCACTCCAAAATTTCTAGCATGAAGCAGATCCCCTGTGGTCACTGGGGTTTGTCTAAGAGCAATGATGACAACTCAGTAAGAGAATTTTCCCTTCTGGCTGCATTGGAGCTGCCCAGCTGCCTGCTCCTGAGGCTGGATTCAGCTCCTCATGCACAGCTGCGTGCCCACAACCTGCCTGTGTGCACATATCCTTTTGGGGAAAAAAATGACTGGCACACAGGGGAGTCCCTCCAGTAGCATCTGCTCACAAATTTGGAAAGTTTGGATAGCTCAGATTTCAAACCATGAGACAAGTTGCTCTAAGGAGAAGGTAAACTGTGCTTACACAAATTAATTCAAATATAAGAAAATGATATTTCCCTAAGGGAATGTGTTCATAACAGCTACTGTAATTAAAATTCTTTAAAGCTGAGGTGACAACTGACCAAGCAAAGCAAGCTGACATGCATCAGAAGTACTGTTTTTAAGAAATCACTCATCCCTGCCTTGATTAGATGTCAGCAAACACTTCTGACAGTAATTTTTCAACAGCACAGGAATACAGTTACTGGCAGTTCTCAGACTACCAGAGGATGAATCCACTTCTAGAAAGGAAAAGAGAGAAGAAAAAAGAAAGAAAAAAAACCCCAAACCAAACCAAGGATCCCTGACTTCGAGGATATATGGGCTTCCCTGGGAAGTTTGCTTGAGTGAGTACATTGGAGTCACTGCATGTAGCACAGAGCAAGGCTGAACAGAAGGAAAACAGGCAAAGCCTCACCCTCTCTCCAGAATAAGGAGCTTCCCCTGACTGCCAACAGTGTGATCAGGGGGAGGCCCTGCAGAAGGAGTGGAAAAGGCTGAACTGTGCTGCCACTAAGTGAGAGGCACAAAGAGTTACCAGAGTATGGCTCTGGTAGCTGCAGTGCCTGTGCTGCTGTTTGCTGTCCCCATTTGAACCAAGAGAGTGTCTGCAAATCTCTGTACCCAGTGTCCCAAACTGCCACACAAGTTTTGACTTCAGGTAACTCATTGTCTTGTGTGGGTTTGCCCCAGCTCTGCAGCAGCCTGCTGAGGACAGTAACATTAAAAGCCATTTGTGGCTGTAGTCCCTTGCTACAGCACTTCAAGAAATTTTGATGAAAACCTGCCCCTAGGCAAAGACTACACAAGTGCTGAAATACAGAGATAAAGCAAACACATCACAGGCTTTACAAATACATGAACTTTGGACAAAGCCTCCTGTTGGGGTCTAACACACATTACTATGCACTGAGGAAATAGATTTTGGGGGCTAATTTTTTTTTGTTTATGGAGTAAAAAAATACAAAATGCAATGTCATAAAAATATGTTTTAAAAAAGTTAAAAGATACTTCAGATAATGAATAAACTTTATGTTAGTGCTTTACTCATTAATTTGAAGTACATTCAAATGACCAAAGTTTGCTAGTTTTCCAATTGAAATGTCACTTTGAAATGGAAAATCACAATTTTTTTTTCAGTGTTTAATTATTTTTACACTTTCAAAAATTGCTTTAGTTTTTCAGTGGAGCTTAAATTTTCGAATACCTCTGTGTGTACCAAGAATCATTTACCATGGAATGGCACAACTTTGACAGGAGAAAATTGCCCATTTGCATCAGTTTGCCTTGTATATGCTGTTGGGGCTCCAAGAGGCACTTTGTGCAAGAAGAATCTCATGCTGGTGTGGTTATAGCACAATTCAAGCAAAGAGCAGCTTGTATAAACAGCAGATGCTGACCTTTCCACTCAGTGAGAGGGGGATTCATCTCCATCTCAACTGGTCACTCTGGCTCCATTTAGAGCCAATGGAGACAAATGAGTAGTTTTAGGACAGAATTCACAACATCTCTTTCAAACATCTAAATTAGGATGAGATTAAATGCATTGTAAACCAAGTTGCTTTCTACCCCAAACCATAAAAAAAAAAAAAAGCTGCTTTGCCACCCCTGACTATAAAATCAGGGTAAGCTATAGGTCAGATGCACATGTCTACATTTAGGTGAATGAATCCCACCCACCACAGCCCAGTGAAATCCCTGTGAGTGTCTACTGTGTTCACTGGGCACCAAAAGGGAATCAGTGCTGGTTAAGGAAGCACTTAGCTGTATTTATTACTCCCAAATCATAAGTGCATTTATTTTGTTTCGTTTTTTTTATGTCAAGTCACTTAGTCTTGCATATCACTAATTACATAGCATTGCATCTTAATGGCATTTGCATGGATGTAATACTTAAACAACCACTTTAAGAGGTCACACACCAAAAAATCAGATCCTTTCTCCCTTGTTGATTGTGAGGAGTCTACAGGCCTGATCCAGGACCCTAAAAACAATAATAATGTCCCCATGGCTGCAACCAGTGCTGCAGCAGACTTTAAAAGTGTGGGAGAGAGTAAAAAAATCACAACTTTTCTGTTTTGCAAAGCATTCCAGAAACAAATTCACTATTAGCACTCAAATATTTTGTTTTTTCCCAGAGCTCAGACATCCCTCCCACTCAGAAATAATTATTAGCTGGAAGCTCATTCTGGCTTTTACCATCCCAAATGAACCTGACAAGCAATTTCCAAAGGAATTTATGTGCTGCTGTATTTCCCTAGGCTATGTTTTAAAAGTGTGATCCCCTTTATTGCCTTTTGAGAGAGTTTAAGCAACTTTTCCAGTCCCTCTAGGGACTGTTGGTGGACACTTTGTGAACAGAACAAGAAGAGATGCCATCCTTTCTGCAGGAATTCTCATTACTTCACCCCACTCATTAGAGCAATGGAGAAAGGGCATCTGTGAAAGTTCTTTTAGATAATTGATGATTTACCTTACTAAGATTGTATTTGCTTTCCAGATGTTATTTAAAATAATATTGGCATAGTGAGAGCAACATGAATAGTTATAAAATACATATAGAATACAATTTATTGCAAACCACCCTCTGCCACAATGACACCTGTCCCTTCCTTTTTAGTTAGTTTTACAAATATAGAAAGAAAGCCATGTGACATAAGTGATCAGGCTATCCAAGCTAAAGAAGTCAAATATTTAAAGCTACCTGTGATTTGAACAGATCAGAGGTAAACCTATAGGCTCACATACGTTCACATGAAACCTTCAACAAATATTTTCAATTAATAAAAATAACTTCTTTTGGCCTCTTCAAAGGTAAGAATTAAAAGCCTAAACCTGTACAATGCATTACTTCCTAGGAACAGCTCAAGATCGTTAAGCATGAATGGTATTTGAATCTGCTCCATGGGCACACCTGTACATAATAAAGAGTTATTGCTTGTAACATATAATTGGAGAAAATAATAATTACACTGAAAATGACAGACTATTCCAATTATCATACCTAATCATACCTAATCACATATATCTTTATGCATATGTGTATATATATATATGTAGATATAGATATAAAATAATATATATTTCTTTTGTACTTGTGAATTACATTATTTTCAGTGATCAAAGATATGCAGAAGAAGTCAACTGATCTGGAGTGTTGAAGGGAGCTGAGCAAAGCCAAAAAGCAGTAGCTGAGTTAGGATGGGAATTCAGATGTGATAAGTGAAGTCCTAATCCAGAGCAATATGGACAACAATATTTCTCTTCTGTTGAAAAGGCTGTATGTGTTATTCCTACTGCTGCCATAAGACTGTTCCTGCAGGGCATCTAACCAGGGCTGCCCATCCCCACAGCACTGAACTCTCTTATTTCCCAAAACATGACAGTGAAACCCATACCATGAGGAGAATGTTCTGAAAGCTCTGACCATAAAATTGTTAGCAATAACAGTAGTGGGTCAGGACAAAAGTGGCTGCCAGGGACCATTTAACAGCACGGGCAGCCTTCAACTCAGCCCCAACCATCCCAACCACACACAAGTGTTACCTCCACCCAAGACTTGCAGTTTGCTTTCATTTGATCCACAGAGAATATTTTTGCTATAGCTGCCTCCAGGAGGGTGAGTCCTTTGGCTCAATCAACAGAGGTTTTGCATTTGATATCCAAGGCACACTCTCCAGTGGTGTCCTACATAGCAGGGTTACACAGAGATTGTGCTTCCACGCTGAGCGAGGCACCCTATGGAGATATCGTTTGTTTCCCCAGGCAAGAAAGTATTACACATATAAACGAAAAGTGCCTTCAATTGAAAAGGCATTTCACACTTTCCCCAAGTGCATGAGGGACACAGCTTACAGAAACATAATTTAATAGGATTTTTTAATGAGTCCTATGAATAATGTTTTATGGCCAAAAAAGAAAGTAAAAGCCCATTGTACTTTGTGAAAGGCCAAAGAATATGTGAGTTCCCAAATTAATTCATAGGTCTCCCTTGAAGAGCAATCCTTAATGCCCTCTATTAAATCGCATTTTTTTATTTTGAGAAAATACATTTACTTATTCCTTTGCTAGAAACTTGAGAATGACATCACCAATCACTTGGTGTGACACCTACATGCCAGCAACATTGGGTTATATAGAGACTGACAACTGAAACTCCTTCTATACCTAGGAAGAGCTTAATAAAATTGACTTAACAGATATTTTTTATTATTCCCAAGAACAGTGTTGATAATGAGATTTTTTAGCTAACCACACTTCACTTGACAAATTATGAAGAGATCAATTTTTCTCCCATTAGCCTCACCCTCATCAATGGCTCAGCTGAGGTCAACTAGCCCTTCACTTGTAGTTAATGGTACACAACCTTTGTCTACTGAATTTTCTCTATCAAAGCCTAAAAGAAGAGAAATCAATGGCCCTTATTTCAAATTCAAAGGAAAATACTTTAAATTAAAAACTCATCTCACTTAAAGACGCCATGAATAAATTTGGGAGATAATGTCTCAGTCTGATGACAACTCGATACAAAGGCCATAATCTGAGTGTTGCTGAGCATTTGGAAAACTCACAGTTCAAAATCTTAGTTCTTTGAGAATATTATTGGTAATTTCAATGACATCTAAATGTCATCTTGTGATTTTATCTGGAGATTTAAGAACTCAGTGGTGGTTTGTATTGACGTAATAATATCTAGATGACATATTCCAAAACTTAAAATACTTTAAATAATGATTATTTCATTGTCTTTTTTGTACTGCTGTATGAGGTTCAGAGTGTGTGTTCTGCCCACCTCCATTCCCTTACCTGACAGAATTCGCCATTTCCACAGTACAGACTGTGACTTTTAATAGAAATATATAGGTGGATGCTGAGTCCCACGGAGAGTCATGGCCTCAGATCCTCTCTTTCTACCACACACACCAGGCCATCCATGTAAGACATGTCAGCATAGAAATAAGGTGTCAAAAAACAATTTAATGATTTTATGATAAGGACCACCTTATTGCAGGAAGCTGGTCACAATTTCACACTCTTGTTGGTTTTCAAGGGGATTTAACCACCTCTCTAGGCAGAATTGTTAGCCATTAGCTGATTATAAGCATCATAATTCAGGCCAGATTCATCCTTCCAAACTTGGGACATCTCTCAGGATGTCCCTCTTTGGTCCACAGCAAGCTAAAAGTGCAATCCGACCTTCTGCTGGGTGGGGTCAGCCTGGTGTCCTATCCATTGGCCATAACCAGGACCTAGGGTGGTCTAGTAGTGTTCTTAAAGAGTCACCAAAGCTTGGATTGGAGGAATCTGGATCTCCAACACCTCATGGCTCTGAAAGGAGCAAGGCTGCATCTTGCCAAATTTAACATTAGGTATCAGTACTGACACAGCAGCCTCACAGCCAACAGAGGAACAGGAACAGGCAATTTTTACCGATCCAGGTCTATTCCCTGACTCTCTCTGTGGAGACACAGAGACAGTAATCCAGTCTTCTCTTCCTCCTTCACAGAATCATAGAATAATTAAGATTGGAAAAGACCCTTAAGAGCAAGTTCACTCATCAACTCAGCACCACCACCATTAAACATATCCTCAAGTGCCATATGCACAGGATTTTTGAACACTTCCAGGGATGGTGACTCCACACCTCCCTGAGCAGCCCATCCCAATGCCTTGCAACTCTTTCTGTGAAGAAATTTTCCCTAATATCCCATCTAAACCTCCCCTGGTGCAACTTGAGGCCATTTCCTCAGATGAAGGAACTAATACAGGACTTCAGATTTGTATTCCTGGAATTGCTGTGAGATTTGTAAGTTCAGCCTGAGCATCTCTGCAGATCTAGCCAAAGGGTGTATTCTTTTAATGTCTGCTTCAACTGAATTAAAAAAAACCCTAAGACTCAGGGGCTCTTCCTCTGGATTTTCACTCAACTATGTCCATTTAAGCTCACACATCCTATCTGCAAGATTCTTTCAGACTTCAAAAGATGCTGAAAATTTAACTGATAATTTACACAAGAAAGGTCTATAAGAGCTGCATGTAATAAGGACAATCCAGATATAAAAACCATAGCAAAATTTTTTGGCAGCCAAACTAATAACTGTTATAACTCTTCAGAAATGCCTAAGGCTTTTTAGGACCACAAGTGCTTTCCCATAGTTTGTCCTTTAAATTTTTTGCATGCATTATGACTACAAAGAATATATTATATATAGGACTTAGCTAGTAATAATACCAATACTTGGTCCAATACAATCCTTTGGCCACAGTGAACAGAAATCTCTTTTTTATGAGATAGGTATCTTTTTTATCAGATAGATATTTGTTTGTATTAAATGGACCAGCTCTTACAATATTTTTTATTTGGAAAGGATGTTTTAGTCTGATTATAATCTTTTGTGTTAATCATCTCTCCAAGATATTCAGACATTACAGTACTCATTATCCTGAACAAAAACCAAAGACAAGAGTGACCATCAGGCCAGGTAACATCAACAGCTTGCCATGTGTGGATGGACCTGGACTCCATTTTTATACTGGTCACAGGAAGGATTGTCCCAACTCAAAATAATTCAAGGTCCAAAGTTCCCATCCAGTAATTTATTTAAATTTTCCTGCTCCCACTGAAATCAATACCAATTACAAACTTACATGACCTTGTGGATCTGGTCTTAGGTAGTTACAGTGTTGTATCAGGAGTCAGACACTAATAGAAAAATTAGAGATTATTATTTCCTATCTTGTCTTATATTTTTTGGTTTTCCTCAGTTTCGTCTTGCCTTGTAATACAAGATTAATTGCTTCTACCCCAAATATTGCCAATAACAATACCATAACTTTTTTTATAAAAGAGTGGATGGATGCATAATAGATCTGTTCTTAATGGACTACAAGTACATTGAATACTTAGGGATTTGTTTAACCTCAGATGATCACTACATGAATAAAGTAAATTTTGTGGAGATAATTAATCGGCTTCAGGAAAAAGAAAGCTTGCACCTTTATTCATTATCTTACTGGAAAGAGCCAATGAAGCATGAATTGATTACCTGGAATACATTATCTTTCCCAGATGCTGCCAAATATGCTTCCTTCTTCAGTTAAGTAGAATCAGGACTTCACGTGTTTGGACCGGAAAGACATTGAATTTGCATTTCAAATTCATGCAAGAATCAATACAACCAAGGAACTTACTAAGTCCCTATCTCAAACTTATATAATCTGGCTGTAGCTTGAAATACAGGGATATCCAGAATTAGAATGAGGCTAAGGCGAAAGAACTTCAGTCTGGAAAATAATTCTTGGTAAATGAACTGAATTCCCCCTACACTCCAGGATCCATGAGAAAATATTCAAAGTAAACTAGAATCCAAAATGATACAGAAATTTGGTCAAAATATTAATTTCCCTAACCTACAGATTTAAAGTCTGTCAAATAAAAGTGTGGCCATGAGCATATCTCTCCCTGAGCTATGATGGATCAGCCTCACAGTGAAACACATCCAAGTTGTCAAGCCCTGTTTTTGTCTATGGGCACACTACCTCTGGGAATGGAGTGTTTTGAAATAATTCTTATGGGCCAGACCCAAATCTCACTATTTTTTTGTTTGTTTCAATATAATAATCTCTATACTTTTACTCACCAATAGTCAGGACAGCACATTCTGCTGAAACAGCTGCAGTGAGGAGGCACAGAGGCAAGTCTGACATAAATAAGTAAAAGTGAGGAACAGGTTAGTGCTCCACAGAAACAGCAAGCTGCAAAAAGCATGTGGACCCCAGTCTCTGTATGAGTGGAGGCAGAACTTATCACAAGGTCCACAAAGAGTGGCAGTTTTTCATTGTTCTAAAGCAAAAGAAAACTGTGGAGCACAGCACTGAAGAGTAGGCCTGGCTGGAGAGGATGGAGAGAAGAAAATGGCATAATCAGAGGATTGAAACTACCAATCCCCCTTCTTTCCTCAATAAATCTGCATTTGTGTATTTTGTAGCCATATAGTAAAATAGTCATTTAAAAAAAAAGTCTAAAATATTCTATCATTTCATGAAATGCATGTTTCAATCCCAGATATGACTAAAATTTTCAGTTATCCCAGAAAATTACCAAGTGTCATAGACAGACACTGTGGGATGTGCCAAAAGCTAGTTTCTCTTGGTTCATGGGACATGAAAAACATTGTTTTTATTATGTTTATTTTTAAAGCTATAGCACTGCCACCTCCACCACTACTACATAGCAATACACATCACAGAGTTAACATTTATTTTCAAAATTGAGGCTGTTTCAGAAAGTGACTTTTTTCTGTCCATTTTACAAAATAAATGCTTAAAAAAAAACACCCTAAAAGAGACCACAGGGGTTCAGAGAGAATAGGAAGGAGGTTTGCTGAAGGCATTCCCCTTTCAGTGATAAGCTGACAGTTTAACCCTTTCTAGTTCTGGGACTTGCAGCCCACACTCACCTGCTAAGGAAAGGCTTCCTGCCAGCAGCATGTGAATGAGCAACCCACAGGAGCAGCTGGTGATGTGCTGGACTCCACCAATGAGCCCCTGAATCAGCTGGAGACCATGGTCCATCCCTGCTGCAAAACCTCTTCAGTGCTGCTATTGTGGCAGAGTACTCACTGCCTGCCGAAATCAGGGAAGATCTATTTGCAATAGGGGTGGAAGGAAAACAGGTCTGGATCCAGTGACAGGTTCTGCAACAGCAATGCAGATTGGGGAGACTTTGGGCCTTATGATTCCTTTTTTATTATTATTTATTTTTAATTGATTATGGAAGAGAAATGGAGCTTCAGATGTGACCTGAGACCCTGTTGCACACCTGGAAAAGACAGAGTGAGTTGGCTTTATCCAGGTCAATCTCACCATCTCCCAAATTCATAGACTCATAGAATCATTAAGACTGGGAAAAACCTCTAAGGACATCAAGTCCAACCATTAAGCCAGCACTGCCACCTCCACCACTAAGCATGCCCCTCAGTGCCACACCTAAAGGTCTTTTAAATACCTTTGGGGACAATGATCCCAATGCTCCTTATCAGACTTGTGATCCAGACCCTTCACCGGCTTCATTGCCCTTCTCTGGACACCCTCCAGGACCTCAGTAGCTCAGAGTCACTTGTGTTCACCCTTTCCTAGAATTTTTGAATCCTAAAACGTCCTGATAATCTGAAACTGAAAATTAACCCACTACTGCCCTGAAGCACCCAAAATATAAGCAGGATTTTGGTGCTGTGTGGGAGCCAAACAGGAGACTTCCACCTGAAGAACAGTTTCTCCTTCACACTCCAGTGAACAAATTGAAAAAAAATAACCTATGAAGGATACACATATTAAAAGGAGACAACTTACTCAGAGATATTTTCAGTGTAAAAAAGTTCCCAGAAGGAGCGTCAACAAAAGGGCATGTGGTCCCATGGCTAGGGAATTTCCAAAGGACTGAAAAATGCATGACTGCTCTTTTGCTCTGTATCACTGCTGTTGTTTATTAATTCCCTGAATCGTAAGAAGTTATTTCCCACATAACCACAGTGTGAAAGCACATGGATAATGCCAGGATTCACCTTCTGTCAGTTTATGAAACCAAGTGAAACAGGCATATGATCCAGAACACCTGTAATGCCAGTCAGCTGGCAAAAATGCCTGAAACCTTTAATTATTTCATGAAAGGACTGATTTCACAAGATGACAGTAATAAGCACAGACACACAGAGACATACATAGATTTTAAAACACTGCACTGTATACTTATGTGTATATATATGCACGGCAAAGTAAACACGCAGCAGCCAGTTGTTAAAGGAATTGGTTATTTCCCAGTGCCACCAGCTGTCTCCTGCCTCTGCAGTGATGACTCAGTGCAAACCAATGAGCCTTGTGCTATGGAGAACAGTTTGTCTTTTTGAAGTTTGATTTGTCAGTGAGGATAATACTGCCTTAGTTTTGCACTGTCCTCCAAAGTGTTCCTATAGGGCTCCCCAACACCTGGAGAGCGATGAATCAAAATCATTCAGGTCCCAGTCACAGCCACGGCTGCACATCACATAAAATGACTTTTTGGTTGTTGCTGTTGTTGTCGTTCTTTAAAATGTCATTTTCTACAGCATGAAAAAAAAACAGTTTCTGAAATTTTCAATCCATTTCTCCACTTCTTTCCTGAACTAACTTGGCAGCCCCAGGTTTCTTATCTCATGCTTCACAAATTAAATACAATGAAAAGACAAGAGCTTTTCATTTCAGGAGGGTGATATCATATATGCTTTATTTATTATTTTATTTTATTTTCACTTCAGTCACAACTTCTTATATTTCATCTTGTTACATTTTAGGCTAAAAGAGGTAATCTAAGATGACTATGTGGTTGTCCCAAGCCGTAGCCTGTCAGATTGCTGAATTATCAGTAACTAGTCAAGCAGCACAGTAGAAACAGATCACATATGCCAATTCCTCCCTTCTTGGTAACCATTTTCCAGTCACTGGAGGAAAGTGCACAGTCCAATCTCTCTTTTGCATGATCAAAGTTAGTTCAACTCTATAGTTTAGCAGATGCCCTTGGGCACCAGGTGGTCCAATCAATTATATCAGAGAAACCAATAAGTTCTGTATCAATCTGGAGATTCTTTGCTCTCTAACTTGTTAAAAGAACACATTCCCTTTTCTCTTCTCCTATTTTAATGAAATTTCAGACTGCCAACCTTCTTTTAAAATAGTCTCAAGGAAAATACAGCAATGAAACTGCTTTCTAAAAGATTGTCTAGAAATCTAACATCAATTGCTGGCATCTGGAAACAAAATGTGGGATGAGAAAATATGCTGAAAATATCCAAATATCATGCACATTGACATCTGTGTATTCAAGTTATTCCAAACAGAGCTATTCTGACTTACACTAACAGGAAACCCTCCCCAGATTTGTCATGTCAACACAGATCAGAAGGGAGCACAACCTGTGCTGTCAAAAGCACTTAGAAACACCCTAAAGACAATAACAACAAAATTAATGTCACATAACTACATAGAGAAGCCACAAGTCCTTGATGAATTGCCAAGGGTTTTGGTGTTTTTGTTTTTTTTTTTTTTCCTTTTGAGAAATGAAAAAACTGTTTGCAAATATTTTAGTGATATCCACCTTTTTCACAATATAACTCTAATTCACAATCACTTGGCCATTAACCTCGGAGTATTTATTAACAGTCATACCCCTGGACAGAAGTGATGTTTTACATTTAATGAAGTGGACAGAAAGCTCAATCATTTGCATTCCACAAGACTTTCTTTGTGCATTTAGCAAGCATCACATCTTCTATATTCCTCAGTTATACCACATGCAAAGTCAGGATAAGACTTTCCCCTACTCACCAAAAACTTGTGAAGATTAATTTATGATTAGTGAGTTGTTTTAAGGTGATTAGCTGAAAAGGAATGGATATGTAAATTATTTCCAATCTTGTTTAGGCTACTGATGCTAAAAACTAGAATGCAGCATAGACAGATGAATATAGATATTTTTCTGTGTATAGCATTACAAAATCCAGATTCCAGCAGCTGCAAGCATTAACAGAAGTAATGACGAATGATCTGCATTTTCTTCATTAAGGTAAGGGTTGTATATTACAGTCTAATCAATAATAGAGTCATGCTACTAAAAATGAGATAGATAATTATTTAGGGAAGCAAATAAATGGAGTCTTAGGGCTCTTTGCTACCACAATTTAACCTCCTTGTATTTTGGCTTTTAGCATATTTTAAGAAAAAAATTCTCAATTCAGACAGAATAAAGTCTACAGCCAACTATTTCAAAACTCCCTATCCTCGAGGAGGATGGCAGCAGATTTGTATGCAGTGACAGCCTTAACAAATCACCTGATAATGGAGTGTGGAGTCTGCAAAAATGTTGCTTTCTTCCTCAATGGATAGCTTTCCTAGTGCATTCAGGGATTATGCATCTACTTGTTGGCAACAGTAAGTTGCTGCTTTTCACTCCCTTCAGCTTTGCACAGGCAGCACAGTAAAAAGAATGGGAATGAACCTATTAGTACTTGTGCATCATAAATACATTTGTTTACAGAGTCCCTTGTGCTTTCAAGACAACAGAGTTGCATGATTAAATGCAAAATAACACTGTGGAGGAAGAGAAGCCAGACACGCAACCACCTTGAACTTTTCCTCCACTCCATGAAAACTATATAAAAAGCTCCCAAGGCAGAATTCCCCACAGATATTCACAGGTCAGAGGAGAGTTTTACAGCCAGTTTGCAGCCACTTTTCACACAGGTATAAACAACTGCATAGCATTAAGGCTGTGCTGAGCACATTGTGTTGCTATTATATAATGTGTCTTCCAGAGCTGTTATTGCTTTTGATGATGCTCAAGAAACAAAGAAATAGCTTTGTTCTGAAAACTCAAGCAGAATGCTTGTGCCTAGCAGAAGCAAGGGAGGCAAGATAAACTCTGAGCTCTGTGATATATCTAAAGAGTTGTTTTCCTGGAACAGTTGCTTTTGAAGGACTTAATTACATTTCTTGAGCACCATCAACCCCTAAGTATAGTGTCAGTGTGCATGTGAAAGCAAACAGCCCCACAGCACTGGATAGCAGGACATGCTTCACCTTCACAAGTGAGCATTTCAGGCAATCCAAGACTGGGTTGTCCAAGGCAGAGAGGCAGATGCTCACTGCTGACCTTTGCTGTGTCCCACCACGGCAGTGAATTAGTGCTGCTTTACCTTCTCTCGAGAGCAGGCAGCACTGTTATGAGAGATTTGAGGCTGGAAAAGGCTCCAGGCTCCTGGAACCAAACCCTGCATTGCTCCTCAGATTCTAGATAGCTTTAAAAATTCCTTTGTGTCCAATATCTAGAGTAACCTACAGGGAAAGGTATTAAAATAAAGGACCTAAGTTGCAGAGGCCATTCATGCCAGAGGAGGGATTTCTCTTCCCTTTAAGAGGCTGTTCTGCACTGTGATGTTAGAGGGGAGATCAGGTTAGCAGCAGATGTGTGAAATTATGGGTCATATGGCTGCTTTCTCTTTCTACTCATCTGGGCAGGATGGCACATCAGAGCCAATTTCTCTCCTCAGGTCTATGTACATATAGACCAGTATTTTCTTCAGTCCAAAGGGTAGAATTTAGTTCTCCTTTATATTACCTCATATTCACAATCAAAATGTCAGCAACTCTTTGCATAGGATTTTCATCCAATGTATAGTCCCTGTGACCACAGAGGCACCCACACCCACTCCACCTCCAATGTCACTGAAAGCTCAAGAACTGTGCTTTTCAACCCTACTGTGGATGTCTTCCTCCATGAAAGCTGATGTTGAAAAGTCCCCAAGGACCTGTCAATGAGATCCTGGCTTTGAGAAATTGCCACAGGGCAATTCAGAGCAAATTCTGTAAGTAATTCTGCTGCCTAATCACAGGTGCCCCAGGGAGTCTGGGGCGTTCTGGCACTGGGACAGCAATGCCACAGGACCAAAGGCAGAGACTTTTATGACCAACAGGACAACCCTGTTGTTGGAGAAACAGATGGAATACAGGTCAGATATGCTTTCATGTAAAAACACACCTGAATCCCACCTAGGGTGGTCAATCTTTGCACTGATTTCTTCACTGGATTAGGTGCCCATGGTTTTATTTGGAGTGGGAGGTCTACTAAAAATAGAGTTAAGAACCCATGGGTGTTTTCTAAAAGACAAGGGAATATTGCTAAAAAACACACTCACCAATCCTTTGCTGTACCATTAGGTGTCCATACAGCTCCAAAAATATTGGTCAGAGTATGAAACTTCTTACAGAGTAAGTAACCAAATAAAGAAACATTTTTACATGGTGAGAAAGCACTGCATTTCCTTTCTGTGGTTTTACATAACACTAAAATAAATAATAATTAATATTATCTTTACATCTATTGCTCCATCTTAATGTATCTCATTGTCTTACTTTATGTTATCCAGTGTTATCTTGCTATAGATAAAAATAAAGTAGTATAAAGCCCCCAGGTACAGAAGTTCTAGGCAAAGAGTCATTCATCACTATCATGTATTTCAAAGCAGATGGGCAGAAATTCACCAGTGGGACAGTTTAAAGAGAGTCTCTTGCTTATCATTTTCCCCTTCAGTCACATGGCATTATGAAAGATCAAAACATGGAGCTCTGAAGAATTCAAACCTTCAGAAAGCCACACCAAAGGAGAAGGTGAAATATAATGTGATTTGCCATTACAGCCACAAAGTCACAAAGTAGTAAGAGAGAGAACAAATCTGAGTGTTTAACAGCATCAGATAAGTAGGGGAAGCAAGGGGGGGGGGAGAAAGAACCTTTTAAATTACCCTTATCCAGATGTGATCAGATTTCTGCAGAAAACACAGAGCTGAACCTAGTTCAGTTACAGCACTGAAATTACAGTAAATGGGGTTACTAAAGCTCTTTTCTTTTGAAGACTAGTAGAAATGTTCACTGGAGCCCTGAAATCCTGCACTGATGAGAGGTTTATTAGCATATGGATGGATGCATGGATGAAAATCAGGTAAGTCAATTTGTACTTATAGAAGGAGGATTATTTGGCCTAATAAAAGAGAGACAGAGTTTAGGACTGGGCTCAGTGCCCTGATTTTAAGACAAATTGACCCAGACTTCCAGATTTTCCACTATGTCAAAGAAATTAAAAAGGCTATGGCTTTCTAAAAATAAATGTGTTACAGATAATATATGGTGTTGATATACCTGTCTATAGAAAAACATCAGACAGTAGCATATTTCATGACTTAGGAAATTCTGTGGAACAATTATGTCTGCAATTACATAAGTCTGTGCTATTTTGACTTTAGCCTCGTTTCATTATATTTTAGGTTTTAACCCAAATCATCATAGGTTTTAATGACTTTAACAGATATCTTTCTAATTTAAACCAATGTCAGCAAGAGCTAAATAAGGTGCTTTGTGCTCATATGACTAAAAATAGATTTCACAGACCCATTCAAATATCTTACCTTTACAACCAAGGAGGAGTAAAGTCAACAGTTTGTGCCTAATAGGAATGCAAGAGAATTAATTGGAAAGACACTCTTCACCCCATGTTGGATGACTGCTAACCAAAAAAAGTTTGTCAACTCCTTGCTTTGTAATTCTCCAGTTGCTACAAATGAGACAGTGAGACAAGCAGAGTTAGAAACAGAGTTTATCATATCGTGAGGCCTGGTCACATGAAAGATATTGCCCATGAAATAAGATTAGAGAAGTGGTACAGCTATGATAAAAATCCACGAGCTGCATTTGCACCAGGATTACTGTTTTCAAAGAAAACTAAGTGGCTTCAAAGCCATCAGCTTGTAGGTAGAAAAATCACATTTTTCAGTTAAACAAGGAATGGATGTCTCTGACTTAGTGAGATGTTGCATTTGCTCATCCCTGCTCCCACCCACTGCTGAACCATGAGCTTCAGTGTTTACTCAGATGGAGTAGAGCAGCTATGTTTTCTGCCCATGTGAAACACTCAGTTGTAGCTCTTGTCTCAACACAGTTTTCATGCCTGAACTTTTTGCAAGGAGTGCAAAGTAAAACACAAAACACATAAAAACACACAAAAACATATAGACACAACCCCACCTATGCCTTCATCTAACATCACCATCCTTGTAAATTCTGCAGAACTTAGGTGCAAAGATTGTTAGTTGGGATCTAATCCTGCTGTAATCCACAGCTGATAAGTGACTGTCAGCAAACACCCCAATTTGTACCCAACACGGCCATTAGGAAAGGTGTCATTAGGCAAGAACAGCCTATTAATGGGAAACTGTAAATCAGGATCTATCTGAAATATGTGTCCTCTGAAGGGTAAATCAGCACAGAAATCTGCCCTAAAACTTGACACCACGAAACGAAAAAGTTTTCAAAGGCATCTAAATGACTTCAATTCAGCTTTCTGCCATATCCAAACAGTGACATAACTGGAACAATTTAATAAGCTACTAAGCCTTAGCATTCATTTCCCGTCCCCCTCCCCTCCAAGAGTTGTGATCCTGTCAGCTGAGAATGGACAGAGAAAGTGCTTCTGTTACCCTTCAAAGCAAAAATAGAACTGCTTAAACCACCCTCCAGACATGTATGCAGTTTCCAAATGTTTACCCAGATCCACTTCCTGGCATTTGTTCCTAACATGTTTCCAACCCGTTTGAGACAGGATTATTTTATCCAGCTTTTTTTAGCCCTGTTTCAGAGTAGCAACCACAGGTTTATTCCATGTGCACAGCATCTGACGTGGCACTGCCCCACATGGTGGTTCCTATGCATTGCTGTGATCACAATGCCCAAGTTTTCACTTTCCATAAGGACATGGCGCCAGCAGAGACTTGCACAGCCATCATGCATTAAAACCCCCTCAGTACTATCCCATCAGTGGGCATCCACAGAAAAGGTTTACTGCAGAAGTGCTGTTTTAAGCAGCCTGATTTTTGCACACAGTTTGAGCATAATCCTCATGAAGGGACAAGGATGTGTCATATGCCACACTGCAGTCAGTGTGGAGCACAACAGTATTTGAAAATTACTTCACATATTGTCTGTGGAGAGCCTGTGCTATCCAGGTACACTAAACAAAGCTGAAAAGTAGAAGGAAACTGAATATTCGGTTTTGCAACAGTTTGGGTCTGTGAAAGATTACTGTGTCCATGTTATTCAATCTCAGTGCAGTAGCTTTGCAGGGGAAAAAAGTTGCAATAAATTTGGAGAAAGCCCTATAAATCTCCAAAGTTGGAAGTGTCCTTAACCTAAGACAAATGAACTCAGATTCAACTCTCCACATGAAAATTCACAGAAGAATGACAATAAGACATGATTTAATATGATGGTGTAAAACATTTCTCTGGGGCATCCCAGGCTGACCCAGTGGTCTTCTGCCCAGGGAAGCAGAAATTTGGTTTGATACCCCAAAGAGGGGGGAAGGATGGTATTCCACCAGCAATGTCTCAATAACATGTTAGCCTTTCTGAAATACTCCTCTGCACATTTATGATGCTCTGCATCTGTTTCTGAAGCACTTTTTGCCCTTTTGTAGTACTGTATATTGCAATAAAGCATTTAGCATATTAAATCTATTTTAAGGCCCCAGTTTCAAGCTTGCAGGGACTCTTGCTGGTGCTTCAACCCTTCAGGACAGTCTAGGCCCATCCTCTGTGACTTATCTTGCTTTGTTGTTGGTACAAGAGACAGTGCACATTTGTACTGAAGATGTGTCTCAGCAGATTATATCCCTTCTAGAGCTGTAAGAACAACCTGTATCAACCTTTAACTTGCTCAGTGCAATATCCAAAGGCAGGCTAAAGAAAAAAAAACCTTTCCATTTCTCAACTGCTCCTTCCCTGAGGCAAGCAGGAGTTAGCAATGCCCTTCAAAGTATAGATGGTGCCAGGATGACACCATTCAGTGCAGGAAAGAAGTCTGATTTAGTCTGTGTAATGGGTAACAGGACCATATCTACTGAATTCACAAAGGAGCCAGTTCTAGTTCTTAGAGCACTAGTTAGGGACTTAAATTCTTTTGAATTGATTGCACTTAAATCCTTGATATTCCATAGACTCGCTGTGGAAACCTTGGCAAGTCTCTTAGGATAAGCTCCAGCCTAGACCAGGCATCTACTCTGATGCAGCTCTTCAAAGCATCAGCTGTTGGCAGCAGCAAAAGGGGTTAAGTGGGAGTGTGACCCCAGCAGAGCAAATCCTGGGCAACCCAGGAACTGGAACAGGTTCAACCCCAGCTGGTAACTCAGCCCCTACAGCTGCTCACTCCTCAACAGTGAGATGGGGGAAAGAACAGGAAGGGTAAAAGTAAGAAAACTCATGGGCTGAGATAAAGACAGATTGATAAGTAAGCAAAACCCACACATACAAGCAAAGCAAAACAAAGAATTCATTCACCACTTCCCACAGACCAGCAGGAGAGCCACCCTCAGGAGAGCAGGGCCCCACCATGTGTAATGGTGAGTTGGCAAGACAAACATCTTCACTCTGAACATCCCCCCTTCCTCCTTCTTCCCCTCAGCTTTATCTGCTGAGCATGATGCCTCATGGTATGAGATAACCCTTGGGTCACTTGGGGACAGCTGCCCCTGCTGTGTCCCCTCCCAAGTCCTTGTGCAGCCCCAGCCTCCTCCCTGGTGGGATGAGGAGCAGAAAAGGCCTCAATGCTGCATAAGTACTGATCAGCAGTAATGAAAACATCCCTGGTTTTGGCAAAATTCCAAAACACAATCCCATACCGGCTACTGTGAAGAAAATTAGCTCAATCCCAGTCAAAACCAGCACAGCTTTATGTTCAGGTCAAAATCCATTTCACTGAAATTAGGTACTGAAAATTTGTCTTTTGCATCTAAGTCATTCACCATAGGCTCCCTGTTTACTGAAAGCACCCAGAATGAGTGGTATCAACATTTGTCTGTGCAAAACATTGTGGTACATTTTTAAATACCAAACAAATGTTTAAACATCACCATCTGGTTGTAGATATATCAATACAAACAACCAAACATGATACAACTAAGAAAGTGTATTAATCAGTGCCTGATGATTAATTTCCACGTCATTTCCCTGCTTCCCTACTGTTCAGTTATTCCTGTGTCTTTTAGACCCAGACTCCTCCACTCAGGGGTGCTTCCATATGTGCAGGTGCCCACACACACAAACACAAACACACAAGCAGGCACATCTAATTACTGCGAGGCACAGTGGGATTCCAAGTCTCACCAAGACCTTTGATTCACCCACATCATAAATTATGAAAAATGAAAATAATGGAAAATCCAAGGACAGAGAAAAAAACCCACAGGACAAGAGTTTTCCAGATGCAGTGTGCCCAAAGCTCTAATCAGAACCCAGGGCTCACCATGTCTGTCAGACAGCACTGCCTCTCGCTTCAATTACAAGGCTGGGTGTGAAAAGTTGGATGAATATACAAAACCACTCCATCTTTCTGCAGCTCCATTGGCTGGCTCAGCCATACTTTGCTGAACACAGTAAATCCTGCAAGCCACCATCCGCTAAGGAAAAATCCTGAAGTATTTCAAAGTGCAGAGAACCAAGTGACTCAAAGAAAAGCACATCTTTCAGTGGTTTCATTAGTCATATTTCCTCCCATTGTACCTTTTTTAATGCAGTGAAGGATCCAGATTTCAAAGGAAGGGTTTCTCATTATCTTATCCCAGCCTGAGAAAGAGAGGAAGATAAAGCAGAAGTCAGCTGGAGAGATGTGTTCTCCTCATTATCCTCAACTGTCCTTTACTATTTTGTTTCTCATCCTCCCAGTCCTCTGCCAGCTGACACTCCTGTTTTGGCAGAAAAGTTGCCTGTGTAAGGATCAAGAACCGAAACTGAATCCCTCCCTAAATTTCCCTGTTATTATCTATTTGTAACAGGGACTACAAAAATATAAACCTGACAGCCACAAACTGTGTGGATAAGTGTTTCTCGCCTCCTCCATGGCTTCTTGAAATATGCTCCATGTGAACTGTAGGAGAAACAATAGCCAATAAATCTTTGATAATTGTGGAATACTTCCATGCAGTGTATGTCTGGAATAGATATAAAGCCACAGTCTCTTCCATAAACACTAGCAAGAAAAGTATTTTATCTAATGCTAAATGAATTTACCAGCAACAACCAGCAATAAAATATATCTGCACCACCCTTTCATTCTCACACTGCTGAAAAATTTCATATACACACAAAAGAGACTTCTGTAGTTTACTGTGTGCACATTTGAATTTGGCTTTCAATGGGAATTAAAATTTCTGAACTCAAATGTCAGAATCATCATTTAAATATCTGAATAGCTAATTTTCCATCCTTTCTATATAGTTAATGAGACAGGTGTCTTCACTGTCACCTTCTCAGACAACTATGTCAAAATTATTTTTTTAATTGATTTAAATATCAGAGTTCTAAACACAGAGCAAGTACTGAGTTCTTGAAAAAATCATCCAAATCCTTTTTAAAAAGATTTCTTCATGAATCTAAATATAAATAGACTTCATTCTGGCAGCAAAACTTGATAGATGCTACAATGTAGGTGAAATTTTCCTTTTTGAGAGAACGCCTATACTGATAACCAAATTTTTCAGATTCTCTGACTTCTGCTCTAAAAATGGAAGTGTTTTATGCAGTATCATTTCCAAGAAAAGTGAACCAATTATATTTGACACATTCTGCTTTCCAGCTTGCTCTTCTTTCTTGGAGATTCATGAAAAGGAGATGTGTGCCACACAATGCTCTTCCCTGCTCACTGACTGCATTGTCTAATGGAGCAGCTGATGGATGTTCTCAGATGGTCAGATTGATTCCCCTGAACCACTGCAGATCAGCAGAGCCATAACTCCCCCCAAAAAGAACAAACAACGAAGAAGTGACACAGATGGCACCTAAAAGTTATCTGCTCTCTCCAGTGCCACCTGATAATGAGACAACAATCACAAAGGAAGAGAAGCCAGCTTGATAGCTTGGTCTAGCACAAAGAAGTCAAGTGTAAACCAGTTTAGTCATGAACCCTGCACATTCACCTCATGACAAGGAATGGAGCCCCATTACCTGGGATGTAAATGTCAGCCCTGCAGATGACAGTGACAACCCTCTAAGCTTTTCTTTTCCTCATCAAAGCATTTTAAATATGTTAAGATATTTCCTCAACAAGCAACACTTGTGTGTTGGAGCCTCATATCACCACTACTTCAAAGCAGAGGGTTTTGAAGCATGTTCTTGGCTCTCACTGGGAGAAATCACTCATGTAACAAGGATGCAAGGTGCATTTGCAGCAGGTGTCTACACTGCATCATATCTATTCAAATGAATTCAACACCCACTGATTTACTTTGCATATTAAGTGAACAAGGTTGTCATTTTCATTTGCCTTTAGCTTTCCCCTGCAGATGATCTAGGGCATTTGCTCTGTCCCCTTTTACAGGAGCACGGTGTGGATACAGGGATTTGGATTATACTTGGAGGATGTATAGAGGAGGCACTGCAATCTCTCTGCTTAAAGAAGGTTAAACAATGTTCCCTCTCTGCACCTTTCAGACAGTTATGTTACTTTCCTCTAAGCCACTCAGAAGAACATTTCAGTAGTTTATGGAAAGCAATCTTCAGCTTCTTTGGGCTTACCTCTCCTGTGTTATTTCCACAGAGGTCCATGTCTCCTCTGAGGAGCCAATGCAGCCAAAAGAAGCTTGACCAACCACACAACATGGCAGTACCAATTATGAGGGCTCCTGGAATTCAGAATACTTGTGTGAAGACTTGTATGAGTGTATGTACAGTTTCTAACAGCTTCTCATACTTTCAGAGGCTGATTTTCAAAACACTTCAGTAAGATTTTAGTTCTGGAACCACAGAATCACAGAATCACAGAATAGTTTGGGTCAGAAGTGAACCTAAAGATCATCTGGTTCCAATCCCGCTGCCATGGGCAAGGACATCAGGGAATCCTTTGTTCCAATGAAGAAATAAGAGGAAGGAGGAAAGGAGTTTGTTGCTTGTCCTGGTTTAACCTTGGTAGGCTCAGCATCCCTGCAGCAGGATGGGGGAGAGAATCAGAAGGGTAAAAGTGAGAAACTTCGTGATTTAAAATAAAATCAATTTAATAAATAAAAACAACAAATAGAGAAGAAAAGAAACAAAACCTACTGATACACAAAACCTCAGAGTGCTTACCAGCAACCAACCAAGGGCCAGCTAGTCCCCCAAAAATGTCAGCCCCAACCAACTTCACACAAACACACACACACACACACACACACACACACACACACACACACACACACACACACACACACATGAGTTTTATTGCTGATCACATCATTATATGGCAAGGAATATCCCTGGGGTCAGTTAGGGTCAGTGGACCTGCCTATGTCCCTTCTCAACTCCTTGTAACAAAAACATCTCCTCTTTGTCAATGCTGTCTTCATCACAAATCCAAAGCATAGCACTTTAAAAGCTACAGTGAAGAACTGCAGCTCTATCCCAGCTAAAACCAGTTCATTGCTGGATCAAATATCCTGCAGGGATCAGAGCAACAGGAACTTAAGCATATAGGGGAAAACTAGGAGGGTAAAGAGCTTAATTGTGTGAGGACAAGAAATGGATTTTAATTCTAATCGACTCCTCTTTACATGAAAGTGCCTCTTACATGCAATATTTTATCTGTAAATGCTAGAAGATGAATGATGGTGATACAGGTAATGGAATTCATCTAAGTTACCTAAAGATTTGGAGATCCTGTTTGGGCTACTTATCTGCTTCCTCAATAGCCAAAGGAGAGGGACTGACAGTGCCAGAAGTCAGGTCACCTCACCTCTGTCAAGGCTGCTTGCTCTCCACTCTCTCCATGTCTCTGCTTGTCCTTAGTGACTGCAAGAGTAAGCTAAAAAAAACGACCTAGGCTTTACTCCTAGGCTTTAGACAGCTGAACATAAGTAACTGAAATGCCAACCATACCTTGGGAACACCATGGGAAAGAGTCATTAAAAACAGAGGTTTGGAATGGTCTGGCAGAGAAGCCTTTCTGTGGTGCTTAGGTGGCAGCTGCATGTGGCACTGCATGTGGCACTGAGACACCACTGTCCACTGTGGAAACTGATTTCCAGATGGTGCAGACACACCCAGTCCCTCTGCCACTTTTCTAGGCAGCAGCATCCTTCCCCAGGATCAGAATCCTGTGCCTTTCACACGAGCACTGATGGGGGGCAAAAAGTATTACTTGGGGGATAAAAAAAGTAGTAATCTTTATTTTAAAAGAAATATTTTTATTTGGCAGCAGGACCCTGTGGTTCCTGAATCCTGGCAGTGGAGACTCCCTTGTGAATTTTGGAACATAAGTGTCTTTGCCAAGTGTACAAATGGCCTTTGTTTCTGCAAGAAAACACCTGTGCATTTCTTCAATGTTTGTCTGGCCACCCTACTTAGACAACAGGTGGGAAAACATGCACACAAAAGATGTACATCAGTATATGCATATTGAACTGCCCCCTATATAATGTTACTATGCTGCACTTTCAGCTTCTAAACTAACAGAGAAATTGAGAACTTGACTTTCAGCTGAATGGAAAAACAGACCAAATGTCACTCGTTTCAGAAAGAAATAAGAAAAATGCACTTAATTCAAGGAAACTGTATTTGATTAATGTATTCTGAGAAGTTCATTGTTGGTGTAGCTTAGGCAAGATGGTCTATAGATTCTGGAGGAAGAGATTTGAATACACTATTAAATACAAATCAGATAACTTAAAAAATCAATTTTCTTCAAGGGAAAAAGTTCTCTCAAGCCAAAAGAACTTCAACTAATTATATCAAAAAATTGCATGTAATGCTCTGTATATGCACAAGTATAGATTTTTTTGTCTGTTCACAGAAACAGGCGGGTAGAAAACTATGGGAGATGAGCACAGCTCAACTCAATAAGTGAATTTTATGGCCTTTTGCAGATATATGACTTTGACCTAAACTGGGGTTTGATCAATTTCCACATTGTCATCATTCTCCAAAGAAGATGAGAGTAGCTATAACTTATAAGCAAAACCCAAAGCAGAAAATGATCCCTTATCAGATGGAACAGAGACAGCTCAAAAGTGAAACCTGGTCATGGAACAAGAAATCGTATGGATGCACCCAAGCCTTAATATTAGATACATTTATTTATGATGTAGCACTTCATGTTTTCTTAAATGTGACAGCCCAAATTACAGCACACTTTTCTGAGTTTGATTTCTGCTGAACCCATTTCCCCCTTCATATAACATCACAAGGGACAAAAAGGATATTCACCCCAGAACAGTTTTCCAGCACCCTCAATCACAACAAAACGAAATGGAGAACACATTAGTAACTATATACTGCTACCAAGATCTCATTGCCACTAATTGTCAACACAAGTCTCATTAAGGAAGTCATCTACACCTCTGTGTCATTAAAGATTTAATAAATATGACACCTGCAGATGGCAATCTGAAAGGTGCTACAAAGGTCCTGAATTTCATAGGATCAGAGCCTGTAAACTGCAGATGGCTCTGCAGGCTACACTTTACCTCAGCCATAAGCACATCATTGCACTACTCAGGATATTTGGGAAACAAATGATCTTTTGAAATTTCAAGGAATGTCTCAATTTCACAAAAATTCAATTGATTTTAAACGTCAAAAACACTAAAGAATATAAATTCTCTTCTGAGTCTGGGGCAAGGATGATGTCCTGGTCTCCCCTTTAACATCTACCCTGCAAAGTACAAATGAGAGCCTAGGATCTGTCATTTACTAAAGTGCAGACCTTAGAAAGCTAAAGGAAAGGAAGCCTTAAATTTCATAAATAAAAATTTCATTTATTAAAAAGGAAAAAAAAATGTGGGTAAAAGCTCTTTAGCTATCTCCCTCAATGGTATAAAAGTGGTACTTTGAATGAATGATGCCTGTTATGTATTCTAGGGAGCAGACATATTGATCCACCAGAGATATCTTGCTATTGCTATATAATAATATTTTAAATCCTTTTATTTCCTTCTTAGAATTCAGCCCCACATATAAGAGAATATACCCCTAAGGACTGGACAACATCTGGTGCATATATAGGGATGAATCACAAGATAGATATAAAGAAAGAAAGATCTAAAATCCCTTGACAAAGTAGCTGTTTCAATCCTTTAAGAAGCCTACTGAAAGTTGATCTTAAATGTGATTTTAGGAGCCAAAAATTTTTCTAAACGATTTATTTTCTTTACAAAAGAAAATTTTTTCTTCAAAAATAGAGCTGCCATGTGGATTCCCACAGCAGTGGAGCTATTTTCTTTCAAGATATGGTTGCTTCTTAACACTGTAATTAAGTTTGAATAATGCTGCCACAGTAAATCATGCACTTTACACAATTACTGTACAGAATGTAAAAGGGAAATAAAGTATGATGTGAGCTTTGTTAAACTTAAAATACACTTGACAATCACTTTACTTAATTAGATACATGTGCCTCCTGAAAAAGTTGATGTACTAAAGGTGATGTTCACCTTTCCAAGGAAAATAATCCTCTCCCAGAGCCAGAGGCATATATCCCACCCCTATTTATTATTATTACAGTAACACTTCTGTACAAAGCATCACCAGCCCAGCAGCCAGGGGACATTTTACTACTCCCAACTCTGTCAACGATCAGCTCTGTGTTCTTGGGCTGGTTGTGCCAGCTCAGTGCCTCTGTTTCCAGATCCATTACTTGCAAGTCTTTTCATTTTGGAAGTTATTATAATACTATGTACAACATAATAGCTAATAATAATTACTGTAATATACATAATTATATTATGTGCCATGTAGAGAATAGTAGTTATAGTAAGAAAACCTCAATACTTTGAGGAAATTAACATTTTGTGGTTATAAACTAACCTAGATTTACAATTCCCCAGGTTTCATGAGGTTCCTTTAATAATTTTAAATAGTGTTTTCTTTTAAAGGACACGTAAGAGTTCTTTTTCTTTGTACACTCACAAGAGATTGGAATATGCACAGGGCTCAGACAATATTGTCCTTTTGTGCAGCTTGGCAGAGCTCCATTTATTTCCATGGGGTTGAGTCAATTTACATCAGATGAGAATCAAGCTTTTGTTTTCTTCTACCTTTTAGATACTGATTTATTTTAAGCACCCATAGTGATAAAATAGAAAGACTCATCCACTGTTGTTTCATATCTGTGAAAATCATTATTCTTCAGGGGAAACTGCAGAGAGCAAGTTCTGTTCTGGACTCCTCCCAGCACAGTAATGCCCAGTGAGGTGGTGGGTTTAAGTGTGCTGCTGTTGTCTGCACTCCACAGAGCTAAGGAGGAAAAGAAGCAGCAGCTCATGTATTTTCCTTCTCCCCCAAGCCCAATTGTACTGAAAGGGCACCAGATGTACAATTAAAACAATCTGAAAGCTCTTTTAAGTCCAGTAATGTGCTCACCTTGTCTTGTAATAAGTCTCTCCACCAAGATTACAGAGTGGCCCAGGACTAGTGATCCCACCTGCACCACCCAAGGGTATCCTGGATCAGTGAGAACTTTCCTCCTGTCTCTCAACACATCTCCCTGGCTGCTTCAAGTCTTCTTAAAATGGCCAAGGTCTGAGCTATTCTCAGAACTTTTGAAGTCTCCCATGAACATCTTTAATATAGGTTGACCGTAGTCAGAAGCATAAAGAGCAGCCAAAAATATACCAAAAATTTTGATATTATGTGGGTTCCACATAAATTAAATCTTCCATGCTCCTAAGGTTAATTGCTCATATGTTACTTTCAATTATAGGGTCATCTGAAAAAATGGTCAAAACCCAATTTAATTCCACTTTTCCCCTTTTTTATCCACATGTGTCACTGTGACAAATAGTTCCCTCAGGCTACAGTATCTAAGTCTTCCAAGAAGCACCACTTCATGGTAGTATTTATTATTTAATAATCTAATTTAATAATTAACAATTGTCTTCAATGTTAGTTATTAATATTATGAACACTAAAACTAATAAAGCCTTATTCCTTAAGGAATCATGTCTTGTGGTTTTGCCTCCTGATGTGTAACAAATTGCATATTCCAATTAAGATATTTGTTCTGTTTTGGATCATAGAAGGTAATCTTCCATATGGCTTCTCTTGTGTCTGGACTGTAGTCACTCCAGAGCCTTTCCCTAATTCAGATTGTAATCAAGCCTTATCTGTTTTGAAATTCCCAGCACTCTGTAACCAGGCTTGACACTGCTCAGCATTTTCAAGAAAATAATAGAAAATCAGGATAAAGAATAACAAATAGATGACGTATCATGGAAATTTAGGGATCTCTTTTCCCAGGAGAGGTCTTTCCTCTCTCTGGAATGCCAGAGAGAGAAGGAAAGGAACGATGAACCAGTTCAGTTCAGGTTAATACACAATTTTTCATACCAGAAGGTAAATCGATAAATGGTTGCCTAGATCAATTTTCTGTCATGTCTATGCAACATACTGAGGAAATGTAGCAAGGGAAGCACTTGAGGATGTGGCAGGTAGGAACAGAACTGGCATTTTGATTATTATATCTGGAGAGTTTTGAATTACTAGATTTGAGGAGGGGGGAGGATTTTCCTTTCCACAAGTGAGCCTGAGCTGTGCATTCACCACACGTACACACCACTGCATTGGTTGTTTATGCTCTCTGATTAACTGTAAAAAATGTTATACCATTTAAGTGTGAAGGTCTCCACTAAAATTATAGAAATGTATTTACGGGAGAGTCAATATGTACAGCAGTGGTTTATTAAGGTCATTGGTATAAAATATATGACTGATGCAATGACTGTGTATCATTACAGGGCTGAAGGTACAGTACCTTGACAGATGTGTGAGCCTTTCCCAGGCAGGGCTGGGGATGATGGTCAGGCAGTGGATGTGCTGCAGCCTCTTCTGCTGTACCTCCCCTGAGCAGAGGTTATCACAGCAGTGTCCTGCCCTGTCAGGTGCCAGCCCACAGCACGACAGGTGGAAGATTTTGAGTGTCCAGTCTCTTAAACCTGCATTGTGCAACTCCAGCAGAGCAAAAAAATTTAATGTCAGCTTATTGGCAAGCCCACTGGTGTGACCATATCCCAGGTGGAAATCACAGCACCTTTTGTATTAGCCCAGGAGCAAAGAATCTGTTTGAGAGAAGTCAGACCAGGGCTACTATCTGCTTCTGCTCCCCTTTTGCACCTGTAGGAGGAGAGAACAAAGGGGAGCCTGAAAACATTCCTGCATCCCAGTGGATTCATGCTGGGTTTCACTAGTCCTCTACTATCTCTCCATATTCACCAGTGATTTTGGTTAACAATTACATGTGTGTTTTGATAATTACAGGTGAGAATTTTAAAATCCCTTTTAATTTTTTTTTTTTTCTAGAGTAGCCTGTAACAAAGCTGAAAAGAAAAGGCAGCTGGGTTTTATTTGTGTACTATATAAAGCTGCTTCTTTGGACTACTGTCAATTTCATATGATACAACCCTGCATTCTGAAATAAAAACAGATATTTCTAGGTATTTTTCTTTTCCCAGAGCTGAAAACCAGGGAGAGTTCAAATGACTGGTCCAGATGAGCTCTTAAAAGTAAGAACTCCTGGAAAAAATTTCCAGCTTGCACTCTGATGCCAAATTTTGCAAGCATCCTGTTTACAGACTGGGACACTCAAGTGAAATCAGACCAGTGGGCCATGACCGAAGCTAAAAATAAAATTGCAAGGAGACTGTGTAAAGCTACAGCTCTAATCCCTACAGGAAAAGGTAGGGCACCTTCATAAGAATTTTAAGAACCCTTCTCTCCTCCTAACACAGCTTGAGACTTAGCAAAGTACTGCTTTTAAGAAACCGTCCCACTGGAGCTCAGGCCAGACACAGAGGCAGAGCACAGCCTGACTCCCCTGGCCTGCCCCCAGAGAGAATGAGTTCATTACAGCAGGCAAGGGGGAGGTTTGACAGACAGCTGGGCATCCAGCACTCCAGTGTTAAAGCCTCTGTTCAGCAGGATGCTTTGTTTGAAAGCCGTGTTTGTGAAAGCAGCCTCCGACCACCAGCATCTGCATTAACTATCAGTTTTATGAAGTACTAACTGCTTGCAATGTCATTGACACAAAGCAGGCTTAGCCCTCTTCCTACTTGAAGGAGAAAGAAAAAACAGCTCCTGGGGTTATTAATTTTTTTCCAAACATATGTTGTGAAAGGCCTCACAGCAGTTTGAACAAACTCTCAGAGCTACAGCTAGAGGCATGCTGAGACCTTCTCTTTTGCAAAGAAAAAGCTGAAGCCTTTTTGCTTTCATCAGGAGAAACAATGAGCATGGATCAGGCTGAAGTACAGGTAAACCTTGTCTTGTCTGGGCTGCCATGAAGGTAGAACCAAAGACCTTAGTAGTATAATAGGTGTGTTTTCTTGTAGTAGTAAATCCAGGTACAACACACAGGTTAATACAGTTTTACTACCAGAGCTCTGGCATCTACACCTCTCTCCAACAGCCAGTCCAATCTCCAGCTGCTCTGTGGCTGTCAAATTAAAATCATCACAGAATAACTGAATTATTTGTGTTGGAAAGGACCTTAAAGATCATCTCATTCCCACCCCCTTGCCATGGGCAGGGACACCTTCCACTAGACCATGTTATGCCAAGCCCCATCCAACCTGGTCTTGAACACTTCCAGGTATAGGGCAGGCAAAACTTCTCTATTGTTCTCTTCCAGCACATCACCACCCTTAGAGTAAATAATTTGGTCCTAATATCCAATCTAAGCCTACTCTCTTTCAGTTTAAACCAGTTACCTGCTGTGAAGCACCACCAATTCATACACCAAGGCAAGGTATTTCTATTTTTATTCCAGTTTGTGCAGGGTGGCAACCCAGCTGGCTCTCTGATTATCAAAACTTTACACTATTTATACATTTTAACAAAGGCATAATCATTAATTTGTTACAGAATACATAACTTTTGTATTAATTAGTACCCAAAGCCCTCTTTGCTAGTTCCATCTCTTGTTTCTCATGTTAATTAGTCCACAGGTGCAGTTCTTCCATCAATTTGAGTCAGAAGGCCATTCTGAGTTGGTGGTCAATGAGTCTGTGGTTGCAATCTCCCACAGCTGGAATTACCTTTCCCCCAGTTATGGCTCGTTCTTCTGCCTCCACACTTGGTGGCTGCTGTCCAGACAGCCCATTCATCTTGGGTTTGCCTTTTCTTCATTAAAACAATGTTCACAATGCAATTGCTTAATCATAACTGCCCAGCTATAGATACTGATTAACAACTAAAAACAATTGCAAAGTTTGATTTAAATCTTGAGGGACTCATTTTACACCACTGTCACTGAACGTCCTTGTAAAGAGTCTCCATCTTTCTTGTAGGCTTCCTTCAGGTACTGGAAGGCACCTATAAAGGAAAGTGCTCTTCATGGAAGGGGAAGTAATAAAAATAAGATTCCTGCCACAGAACTTCCCTGCACACATACCCAAAACTCTTGGCCATTCAACTTATATGATTTAGAGATTCCTGAGCAGTGTTGTCAAAGCTGTAAATATTTGGGCCCCTCTAAGAGGATATTTTTGCCTTTCCCATGCTTAAACCTAAACTCAGATCCATCTGCAGACTTGTAAAGCCTTTGTTACTCTTTCTGTAAAGGTGTGTTTGGAATCAGTCAAATCATTGCCCAATACACCTGTCCTCCACCAAGGGAACCTTTACTTGCTCCTACACACACATGAATACAGCACACACAGCACACAGAATGTGCACACAGAAATGTACACTGGATCCCACCTGAGGGAGGATGCTCTTTATCCCCATCTATGAGGAGGCCAGGCAAGCATGGCCATTCATTGAGAAGATCCCTGACCACTTCATGTGCAGCTTCTCTGCATTAGGACTAGGACAAGGATGGGCTGCAAGATAAGAACCACAAGAGAAGGGAAGTGATTGGGATGAATTGTCACTTTTCAGCAGCAAAATGTGGCCATCACAGCCAGCTTCAGCATCCAGTCTCTTGGTGGACTCTAGTTATGCTCTATGGTTAATGAAGAGACAGCATCTGTACTTAAATCCTAAGACCATCAGGTTCTGCACAGTCTCAGGGCTGGGCACTGGCCACAGTCATATCCTCCCTAAAACTTGGGAATTTCCCCTCGATCCTCTGGCTCCCCTGGAGCGAAATCTCTGCAAGTCAGACACACTCCAGAGCCCCTCCAGAATTGGATCCATCGTGTTTATCCTAGACACCTATCTTACAAACTGAACCACCCACCTATGTTTCTGTTGACTGTAGATGACTCACTGGATGGCTAAACTCAGCTGAAATGAATTCCATCTGAAATGTTCTGCAGGATTAGACTCTATTTCACAATTACATGGTATTGTAGGAGTTTGAAGTGTTTTATCTAAATTAAAAAAAGAAAGAAAGAAAGAAAGAAAAAAATCAAAGAAAAACTACAAGAACTCATGCTTTTAAGCTTAAGTCCCTAAATACACCAAAGCTGTGAATTTTTTCAGTAATCCATTTTCTGCAGTGTAGGAACATGTTGACTTCCTCTATTAAGTATTATAATTGGTAAGAAAACGAAACAGAACAGAACAAAAGGTCTTTGGCTGCTGTGTTAGCTATCACCTCCAAGAATAATTTTGATCTTGCAATTCTAATAGCCAATCTACAGCATAGAATTTATATAAGACATTTTTGCCTGGTTTATGAGAGAAAAATCTTGGCATTCTCATAAACATCCATGTATGTGTCTTAAAAGTAATGTTCATAATTTACATAAACTAAATAAGGTAAATTGGAAATTTCAGCTCTCAGGCAAAAAGTGTCTAAAAGGCAATTTCAGATTGATCTAAATGCCAGAAGGACTAAAGTCTACTAAAATATTGTCCCTTTCCTTAAAATGATAATACCTCAAACCTGAGCACACACACACAAATACACATGCTGCACAAACTCCTGTACCTGTCACCTCCTCCTGTTCAAATCCAGATAATTTTGTGCCAATGTACTATTCTTTCTGCACTCCAAGCATCTTTTCTAGCCTAGTCAGTTTAAAAGCTGGTGCACTGTATCTTCCTGCACCTCATTTTGATTTCAGTGCTGTAAATTGTCAGGTAGACCCGTAACAAAAGGTCACACTGTCGAGTGTTTGCTGTCTGGACCGAGCCAGACCTGAGCTGCTCCCAGCCATATCTCCCCTCTGGAAAGCTCTCAATTATATTGCTCTAATGCAGCCTGATTCCCAGGTCTTCTTCCAAGATAATGCTCAGGTCAGTCACTCACCATTTTTTTCTGCCATGATGTTGCCAAATCTGGAGTATGCAAATCCTTTTTTATTTTTTTCCCCCAATGTGATAATCATTCTCTTTTTTCAGGCACCCTGCCTGTGCATCTGCAGCCAGATAAAAGGAAACCAAACTGGATCAAAAAGATGATTAAACCAAATGTCACTGTTTCACACCCACCTTGACATCTCTTCAAAAGGCTGTAAATTATCAGAGGACTCGGCAGGGGAGAATTGAACCTGGACAAATAAAGATTCACCGTTCAAGTTTTTCAGGTGTTTTATCAAGTTCTGACTTGGCAAAGGAAAATTAGAGAAATTCACTAAACACAAAAGGGTTTTGAGGGTTATTCATGGGATGTTTTATGTTGCTTTAGTAGCTCATGGCCATTATTTTAAAAATTACATTAAAAGCAAGCAAAGAAAAGAACAGAGTTTAGCCCTGAGGTTTATTCCTGTTAAATATGCAAATGAAATTCACATAGATCTCTAAAAGGATATTTATTGTGTTGAAAATAATAAGTAGAAGTGTTTCAAAATGGTTCTTCTTTCATATCCCTGTACTTATGAAAGTCCATTTACTGTAAAGGACAGTTAGTAAAGGTGTGTTTTATTTCAGACTATAAATAGCTGAACTTTGCTAGTTCTCTCAGAGGGACACCATGAGACAGTTGCTCAGATCACACACACTCAACGTTAAGGAGCATAAAATCCCAAGCCCTCCAGACAAAAAACTTTCCTTTTTTTTTCTTAAAGGTGTTGGGCACTCAAGCTACGTACAGACCATGTACTCCTCTTCTTCTTTTTATAAATATAGAGTGTCTGATTGCATGTTCATCCAATGAGAATCATCATTCAAATATATTTGAAATTGAAAATGAACAAATTTCACTGAAGGTTAAATTTTAAATACTCTCTCAAACTCCACCTATCAGGGCTACACCCTGAAGTGCTGCAAAGCAAGAAATATCTATTAAGAATGGAAGGGGGGAAAAACACCTTAAATCAGAAAAGATAACAGAGGATTTCAAAAAATGTCTTAGTTCTGTCACTTATTTCCCATGTGGTCTTGGTTCATTGCCTATGTTTTTACCACAAATTTCCAATAAATAAACCAAAACATAATCCCATCTGGTTTCTGGGAGGTTTAGTGTTCATAAAATAGTAGCCCAATCAATCACTGATGTTACAGGAATACCAGATGTTGTTAAGAGTAACATGAAAAATGAGCAGGAAAGCAAGCAACTTTTCAAGAAGTGTGGGGGTTATTTTGCCTTCTCTATTTGCTAAATTCCAAAGTTATGTAATTAAGTCCTCCAGATGAGTTAATAAAAATACTACCCTCATCCTGGTTTCCATTTCCGATGCCAAGGACACTTGCTATGCTCTGTAAGAAACAAGACAGGCTGGTGAGGAAGCAGCTCACTGTACCCTGAGGTCTGCAGCAGATGCTGCCAGGCTGACACAGAAAAGAAGGGAATAGAAAAGCACTGAAGGTCTTATGTTTAGGAAACAATGTCCCCTGACTAAACATTTCAAAGTAAATAAACCAGCTGACTAAACATTTCAAAGGAAATAAACCACCTGTTTTTGAAGATATGGGGAAAAAACACACACAACATTTTCAAGATGAGAGGCAGAGTTCTTACATTGAAAATGAGCAAAATTTCCTTAGAAGTCTGATGGCATTTCCCCCACGTGGCAGGAAACAACTGGCTTGGGACAGCCAGCTGAGAGCCCCATCACAGCTGCTCAGAATGAAACTTCTCTCAGAGCTTGGCTAGGAGGATACAATTTTCTGAAAATGAAATCATAGAGGACTATAGGAGATATAAAGCATTTGTAAAAACTCCAATGTACATCATCAGTGGATGGATGTTTGTTGCTGGCACTAAAAGCACACAAAGAAAGGTGTAAGTAACCAGGTGGGACCTGCCTGGCCAGTAGGTTTTGACCTGACAAGATAGAAATGGTGGGAACAGATATCTCAGCTAGTAAATGAGAAACACAGAGTTGTGGAACATCCTGAGTTGGAAGGGACCCACATGAACCACTGAGTACAACTCCTGGCTCTTTGAGGGCAGCCTAAAAGTTAAACCATGTATCCAAAAGCCAGGAGGTGTAGTTCAAACACTTCTTGAACACTGAAAAACTACTTCATGGAAAGGGTTGTCAGGCACTGAAACAGGCTGCCAATGGGAGTAGTGGTGTCACCATCCATGGAAGTGTTCAAAACTGTCTGGATATGGCACTTGAGGACATGATTTAGTGGGAAACATTTAGTGGTGGACCACTATTCAAGGTGGCTGACAGCTGGACTTGGTGATCTTAAAGGTCTTTTCCTACCCTAACATTTCTGTGATTCTATCAAATATGAGATTTCAATGGTTTCACCTTGTAGTGTGAAGGGCAGACTGTCAGAAAGACACAAAGGCTGATGCTTTGTAAGCCTACAGGAACATGAATGTAACCAGAGAGCATGAAGAGCCACTGGGCACTGAGAGCAAGGCTCAGCTGCTGAGACACCCAGTGCTGCATGAGGCACTCAGGTGAAGACCAGAGCTGCAGGAGACCTGCCCCCTTCCAGCCCCAGAGCACTGCTATCCTGGGCATCTCATATGGCACCGGTACTTCCATTTATGCAACTCCTTCCTTGTGAACAAAACACCCTTGGGGGGAAGGAAAAAAAGCTATAATAAACACTCTCTGAATAGCCACTCAAAGAGTGGAATTAGAGAAATCCTGAAGAGAAAAGACAGAAGTAATGTCAACTATTTTAGGAATGTTGATGACTCAGCCTAGTACTTGCAAAGCCACCTTAATTACCTGGAAATTTCTATCAGACTGCAAGGCTCCTAAATAAAAGGGGTTTAGAGACTTTTTTCAATATCCTCTCAGTAAGCCCACACATAATAATAACCTGTTTGAACCAAAGTCAAATTTGAAACGTACTCAAAATACACACCTACCTAACCATGATTTTATTTTTAAGTTTAAACCATCTTAATAACTATATTTTCTTTCCATAACACTTGAGTCTTAGTTGCAGACATAAAGAAAATTGTACCAGATAATTTAAAAGAAGTGAGAAAGCAATAGTTCCTGTGTTAAAGAGGTTATAATCAGAATATAAAGCAGGAGACAGAAGATGAGTTTTCTCTGATGGAAGGACACAGGAAAATGATAAGGCAGAAGCTGTTCGTTTTGAATGAAGATGGAGTTAGTGAAAATAAAGTCAAACCTTCATCCCCTTCAGCACCACAGAAAACACTTTTTTTAAGGGTATTTGAAAGCAGGTGATGTGATAATTTAGGGTATATTTCTGTTATGTTACCATGAATTGGAAAAAGCTTAAGTATACTTCAGAATTCACCATTTTGAGGATGAGGAATGACATGAAGGGCCAATACAAAATTATTTCAGAAATACAAGTGGTAGTAAAAAGACCAGCGGTGGGATAAAGAAGAAAATGAGCAACACAGGCAGCTAGTTCCTGGCAGCTCTGACAAAGGGGGTCTAGTGGAAAGATTTTAAAATATAACACACCTTTTATATGTTAATTCAGAAGTGAACATGCAGCTTTTACAGTAAATAAAGTAAGGTCTCATATAGGATCCCTTCTTACAACTTCATTTTTAACAATGAGGTTAATATACCTTTTAGACACATGAAAAACTTTCTTGTAATTAAGTTTAATATCACTGAAGTCAAAGGAATCCTCTTCATTTATTTCGGAATTAGATTTGTTCTTTATTAAAGAACACTTGCATTTTTTTTAATTCAATAATTTAGTCAGATTTTTATTGATTTAATTTTACAAAGGACAATGAGCCACGGAAAAGGTATTTTTCCCCCAAAACTACTGAGGTTCACTATAGGATCAAAACAGAATTTGGAGATTTTTTTTTTTCCAAAAGTGCTATTTCCATTGTAATGTCAAATCATTTTGCAGCATTGAACTCTTGAGGTAAAACCTGTGGCACTTACTGAAAGTGGTGCACATAGAATGTAACTTTTCTCCTTGGTCATCTTTGTTCCTTAAAACACTTGGGGAGCCAGAGGAAAAATACATCCCAAAAGTCATGCTATCCATTCTTGGAGTTCTTCCCAGAATAAAACTGTCAGAAGGATCTTGCTGTTTCCCAGTGCTTTTAAGCAGGTGTGGAGCTCAGTGCAGAGCACATCCAATAATGCAGAGCACATCCAACCCCACCGCAGTCTGCAAAGAGCTGCAAGGCTTGTGACACCTGCAAAAGCACAAGTCTGCAGAAATGGAAAGCACCTGGCTCAAAAAGTTTTAAGCCCTGTTTTTCAGAAGCTTGGGGTAAACTTCCCTGGCAAGCCAACAAAACTGAAATCCCAGGTACCTTCAGGTGGGGCTTCCTCTGCCAAGGAAACAACAGCACGAATGGCAGCCCCAAATGAATGTTTGCAGTAGAATTACACTTTTCTTACTCTTACCACAATTATTTGAGGCATATTAAAATAGCACTGAGAAGACAGACAAAACTCCTTAGCACACAAATTTTTAACAAAAAGGCATAATCTGACCTCAGCCTAAACATAGAGAATATCCAAAGAGTGAGCAAAGAGGGATGCTGGGGATGGGAAACTGAGGCAAAGAAAGTCTAGTTCACTTGCCTGAGGCAGCCAGGCTTAGAACTGAAATTTCCCAACTCTCACACCAATGTCTTAACCACAAAGTTAATGCTCTACTGATCTCCATTTTATCCTTCATAACTTTTAAAAATCTCATTCCTATCAGGCTTCATTTTCTCACTGCTTTGACTGAGCACAAGGGTGAACCACTGCAGGGTAGGCAGGTAGATGAATTGTATTTGAGTTAGACTACACTAGGAAAATATGTTTGTCCTTTAACAGTGAAAGATGTATTTTTCATTCAGGCAACTGAAAAACAAATTCTTTTTTATTACATATTGAATGTAGCTAAAAGTGAACATATTTTCTTATACACCTGTGCTCAGAGAAAGCAAAGGCTAAGTAATGTATCCAGCCAGTTCATCCTATGCAGCTTGTTAGGAGCTTCCTCAATTTCTCATGATTCCTTCTCTCATAATTTTTTCAAAATTGACAGAGACATTTGTCCTCACTGAGAGCCAAGCCCAGACTAGAAATGCAGTTATTTTAAAGACTAGTTTATGTTGAGTTTTGCAAATGTAACACTAAAATATTATATATCCCTGAAATGCAAGGCTGTTCACAGCACATTATTAAAAGAAATTTTGTCATAAACTGACAAGCAAATGTTTTATTAAACGTGTTGGAATTCATTGTTAAATAACAACCATGTTCAACATTTATATCCTTAAATCTCTGCACATACATAAACCACCAAATCTTGCAACACGAGTGGATCAATTTTTCTTTCATTATTATTACTAAATCTGTTTTACAACATGCAGCACTGAGGCTAAATCTCCCACCTTCCATTTGTCAAAAGGTGCAGATTTATTGCATCATACAAAATTAAATGACATGGATTTAAGTTTAAACAGCCCTGACTTGCCAGGTATGTGCTCCTATGCCATGTGTCATCTCCTCTCTTCTCCTCTGGTCCTTCTCTCCACTGACCAAGTCTGCAAAACATTCAGCTCTGGGACCAGCTGGGATATTTGCTGTAAAGACAGAAATTTTTGCTTCTCCTTGCATATCCAGCATCCACTGCTTGATAAAGCTCAGATGGTTTTGCTGAGAACAGAATGTGATCACACCACATAAAATCTTGGGGAGTGTTTAGGGAGTGCCTCATTTCTGTGGGGGTGATGCAAGACATGAATTTTAGGAAATATGTTCCCTAAGCCTGGCAAAAAAAAAAAAAAAATAAAAAAGATTGCCAAGACCTGGTATATCATTAATTATAATTATCAGTTGCCACATCGTTTCATTCACTTCTCCTTTTGATCATGCCAGGAACAGAAGGAACCACATTCTGTCAAGGCCTTGCATCAAGAGAACAGAGAATATTATTTTGTATTCAAGCAGTTCACATTTCAGGGCACATGGGCTGAACCCTTAAGAACAAAAATTATGGTGAATCATATATAATTTATGCACTCATATTTTAGGCTGGGTTTTTTCCCAAAGCTAGCACTCAACATACCATTTCCCTGAACATCTCTGGTGCTCACAGTGCTAAACACTTTTCTGCCCACAACACTATTTTTCTTTTTTCTTTTCTTTTTCTTTCTTTTTTCCCAAGTCCTTGGTGCTAATATTTTCCAGAGTGGCTTTGTCTCTTTCCTATTGTCCTTTCTGTGTTCCTCTTTGCCCCTTTACACAAATCTGGGATTTGCCTAGAACCAGATGATAGTTTGTGGTTATCTGAAACCTCAGCTTGTTTCCTCCAAGGTGGTCCCTGTTTTGGCAGTGAGAAATCCATTCCAAGGAGTGCTTGGCAGCATTGGCCTCACTGATCCTTCTGCTTTACAGGAGCTATTCTTGCATCTCTTAGTGTCATCATGGGCTTCAGATGTCCCAAGAGCTCCTCAAACACCACTATATTTTTCAATTTAATACTTCAAGGAAGATGCCACTTGTCCACTTGGATTTGCTTTTCCAGTAAGTCCAGTGGGATCACTTTTGCTCTGCCTTGCAACTCAGCTGTGCCTGGGAGCCAGAGCCAGGCTTTCTGTGATGATAAACCATTTGTGTGATCCCTGGCACGTTCAGCTACTGCTCCCTAAGAAGTCTGGGCTCTGTGCAGCCTTCCTATTCTGGGAATGAGAGAACTTCCAGAGTCCAGGAATGATATGGGTGTGTCCAAATATTTACATTAGGTCTGAAGGGAAGTTAGCCTCTAGGATCTGGAGCTTTTGGGATAACTAGTATAGGCCTAGTTTGTTATTTATTCTCAGAAAGTAGAATATAAAGCTCTCAGCAAATTTAGAAGCAACATTATGCAAAGAAATGAAGGTTCCTTTCTAGGCTGTCCCAGTGACTCTGCTCACATCTCCCCTCAAATTCCCATCTTGGTGCAAGATTTGTTGCTGCACTCTCTTCTCTTGTTTCCAAGAGGTTCCTTGGTTGCTCTCTAGCAGCAATAAAGCTTCCACAGTTTACAAAGTGTGCTTGGGCAGGGGGCTGTTAGGAGCACTGTTAGAAGCCTGATTTGCTCCACTCTTCTCATTCTTCCTTGTTTTTTCCCAGAGTAGCAGCTATTTTAACCACAGCTTTAGCAGTGCCATTCTTTTCACCAGACAGGTTAATATGCACTGTAAAACCTTCTCTCGATTTTGCCATATTTTGTAAATAACATAAAAATTCTCAATCACACAACAGTTCAGTTCTCTCCCAGGCCTTAGTATAGGCTTAGCTTTTCATGAACCACACAGGACACAGCATTAATGATGCACCCAGAAGCCTCCTCAGCTGAATGATTTACCCAAAACAGCACCTTTTAACACTTACAGGAGACTTGGTGAGCAGAGCACTATCAAACCCTGACCATTTACATTTACAATAAATGGTTTCACTGTGCAGTGAAACCTCAATAGTGTCCCCCCCCCCCAGGCTCTGATCCACACTTTGTGTTTGTTTTACTTTGGGTTATTTTCCCTTTCTTATTTTTCCCTAATATTTTTATTGAGGGGCTGGTCTTTCTAATCTCAAATTGTTCCAATCCCTAATACAGTATCACCATTTTTGTTGTAATTTTTACTGCCCTAGATTCTGCTCTACCTTGATACTTTGCACATCACAGACTCCAGAAAGTCTATGTGTGGCATAATCACCTAAGAAGTGACAAAACCTGTATCCATCAATTCAAAAAAGAATGGGGGGATCCCAGATAATGATTTATCCCAAGAGAAGACAGGTTTCCAAAGCAGGTAAGAGGACTTGCCTTGTCTCTCAAAAGAAGCCTAGGTCATACTTCACTGGCCAGGTTTTAGATACTTAAAAGTTAGATTAAATGAGCCACAGACCTACTGCACAGAAGCCAAAATGACAGATTATGACACCATGGTGCTGGGCACTATCCAAAATTATTTTGGCCAGCCCAGAAGAGTTATCATTTTATCCTCTGAACTTCAGAGAATTGGTTTGCCTGAGGTTTTCACTGTGCAGGAAAGTAGCTTTGTTGGCATGCTTAAGTGGGAACAGTAAGGGAGATTGGAAAATTGGAAAATTAATTAAGAGAGTGTCAGTGGGTAAAATACAATAGAAAGCCAACCTTTAAGCAACCTCAACAGCTATGGGATACTCACTTTATCCTAGAGCTACTACCCTTAAAAGCAGGTGCCTGCATTGCTCCTGCTACATTGGGAACTGCCTTTTCCCATTGAAATGGTGCATTTCAGTACAATCCCTCCTGCTGCTGTTCCTCCTTCAGGATCTGCAGCAGTGACTGGTGTCTCCTTAAGTCAGTTTCCCCTCAGACAGAGTGAGCTGTAAGTAGAAATATTAGGAGCAGAAGAAAGTAGAAGGAGCAAGCAATGAGAGAATAAGGCAACAGATAGAAGAGCTGTCTGAAAAGGGATCAAAATGTCAGCAATGAGCAAAGAGAGTAGTGATGTTAATTATGAAATAATCAGAGAGAAGTCACATTTTTTTTGCCTAGATATTTATTGCAGTACAGAAGTACAGGGTCACAAAGCAACAGTGGGGTAAGGACTGCAAGATGTATTCCTCTACAAGGAAGCAAGAAGGAGAGATTACAAGGAGACCCATGGACTATGTGGACAAGCAATAAGAAAGGCAGGACAGCTGACAAAGCCAAAGGTGAGACAGTGGAGAAATTGCAGCTGTAGAGAGAAAGAAGTAGAAAATATTACTACACCTCCTTCCTTCGAGTTGTGTACATCAATAAAACAAGTGACAGCATCTCCCATGCCAGCTGCACAAGGCCCACCAAAGCCATTATCTCCCACTCCCAACTGGGAGCCTGGTCAAATGGTTGAGGTATTAGACTGGGACTCAAGAAGACTCTCAATTTCTATCTTGCCTCAGGTCTCCTGGAAATCTGGGGAACATCCCTACCTCAATTTCCCATCTGTAAAACAAGGATCAAAATACATCCTCTGTCTATCCAAGATGTCATTTCTCCTTTCTTCATCCAGCACCTTGCATCATGGGACCACCAGTTGAAAGAATGGCCCTCAGTAAAGTTCAAGTAATAATATGCCTTAGATGGAATTCTTTGAGGAAAAGGAGGGCTTAATTGTACCAAGATTTCAAAACCTATGTATGCGCAAAGGGCTTTTAAAAATAATTGTGTTTATTTTTAATCTTATTTTCCAGCCTTATCTTTCAAGCAGTCAGAGATAGCACCAATATAATCTGGCAAAAGCAACAGTAATTTAATGGAAGGAGTAGATAAAATGTCCAGATGCATGTCCAGCATGTAAATCGAAGGAACTTGCCAGATTTAGAGAAGAAAGGTGCAAAATATCTTAATGAGAAATTGTTAAGACTTGGATAGTTGGTATGTCTCCTGCAGGCTAGGAAAATGCTAGAAACAGGAGAAAAAGATCAATATTATTCCAAAGTAAAATAGTGACAGGGAGACTTGGGCTCATAAACACTCTGAACTGAGGATGACGTGAGCACCATAAACAAGTCTTTGTCCAGAGAGTGCTCACAAAGTTCGTAATACATATTCTAAATCAAGATGCACATAAAAATTGCTGATGGACAATTCCACTGGGAGAGACAGATCAAGAGGTGCCTGTGGAGCCACCATAAATACAGCTGCTATGGAGAGTCCAGAAACAAACCACCACCAGGCACAGTTCAAGACCAAGCACATTAAATGTAAGACTTAGGGAAAGAATCCAAAAGCAAGAGCCAACATATGGGAGCCGGTATTTATTTCTTGTACTGCTGTCTGACCTTGGACAAGTTATTTTGGACTTAGATCTGAAAAGTACTGACCAGTCTGTTCCCAGACTAACAAAGCCATTAGAAACATGCCTTGCCAACACTGTTGTTTCTTGCAGGCAGGGAGAAGGTGCTGCTCATCCCAGGGCAGAGCCTGCCAAAGTACTGTGTTATGAATGGAGAGGGTGGCATCTGCTCTCAAAGCTGTATTTGCACTGGCTGTGAATCACACCATCACTGTGGGTAGGCACTGGCTGATCACACTCAGATCTCATCTGCACGAACAGCACTGAAATCCTGGATGGGCACCAGGCTTCTACAGAATCCCTCTGCCAGCTTCACTTTCATCTCTCTGCACTCAGCTTGTGGATCTCATATCCCAGCTCAGGGACCCTTTAGAAGGCTTGCAAGTACCCAAGCTGTGTGCAGACAGCTGGTTGGAGCCTCTTTGCTTAGTGTGACTGCTAAGTGTGCCTCTGGTCCCAAGGAATGTTACCTGGGTGTCCCTCAGGGTTCTTCCAGACTTTGATAAACCACCTCCATCATAGCCTCCATGAAGGCCTCCCCCCTGTTCATCTCCCAAAGTCATAGAATCATAGAATAGTCTGGGTGAAAGGCACCTTAAAGCTCATCTATTTCCAAACTCCCTGCCCTGGGCAGACACCTTCACTATCCCAGGTTGCTCAGAGCTCCATCCAGCCTGGCCCTGAACACTGCCAGTGATGGGGCACCCACAGCTTCTCTGCACAACCTGTTCCAGTGCTCCATCACCCCCACAGTAAAGAATTTCTTTCTAATATACAGTCTAAACCTACCCTCTTTCAGTCTGAATCAATTCCCCTTGTCCTGTCATGCTCTTGTAAATAGTTTCTCTTCATTCTTCTTGTAGGCTCCCATCAGATACTGAAGTCCCATGAAGGAAACATATAACTAAGCACATTTAAGCTCAGACTGTACATTTTCTGGACCAGATTCCTCCCTGATTCATATCAATTCTACTGCAGTATAAGGCTATTGATTTTAGTGGCAGTATTGCTGATTTACACAAGGTTGAATAAGAGGAGAGCACTGGTGACCCCTGTAAGATGGGGATAATAATCTTTACCAACAACCCAAGGGAAATGTGAAAGTTAATTAATTAGTATTGTAAATCTCTGTGAGATCCTAGCAGTCTATAAATGAATTCAAATGGTACCAGAGAGAGAGCATAAATTTTTTCTTCTTTCAAAAGTTTAAAAACATGGACAAGGAGGAACAAAGTGGAGAACAGATCCAAACATTCAAATTTTGAGCATTGTGTGCATTTGAAGCCCCATTCCAGTAAAATGGTTTAAGACACATATAAGATATAAAGTATCTTATAAGAAAGCAAGATTCCCTGACATTTTCTTTAGAAGAAAGTGCTATCAATACAGCCAAAAGAAGTTCATAAAAGGGCCTGTTTTAAGTTTAGTCAATTAAAGATGTGAGCAAAAGAACTTTAGACATCATTGACCCAGATATTCTATGGCATTTATATTCATAAAAGAACAGAATATGGACACAATGAATTGCAAGAAAAATTCCCAATACACATGGTTAACTCACTGTTCTGCCCTTCAGTAGTGCAGAAGTCGGAAAGGTGATGGAGTCAGATGTAGAGGGTTATTCCCTGATCAAGGGAGGAAAGTGTGCTATTTAATAATAATGAGAAAGGGAAGAAGATTTTTTAAAGCTGTTGGAGTGTCAGGCTGATGCTCCAATGGAGCAATATTTCCCAAAGGCTGCATTCTCTAAGGACAACCAAGTCCATTTCTGACATCTTAGTAGGGCACCACGGTTTATTTGCACATGCAAGTATTTAAATGGGTGTACACATGGTTTGCAATGAATCATTGGGATTAGCTACTTCTTCTACAGATCTAAGGACTACAAGTGGAACAGGGCTCTTTTTATGTTGTGCTACACACAAAAAAATGGCACAAAGACCAAAACTAAGAATGTGCTTTTCCCAAGAGGCACTGAGAATGTCCTCATTTGTGCTCTGCAATCTCATTCTCTCCACTGACCCTAAGAAAAGTAGTGAGAGATTTGTTGAAAGACTTGAGTAGCCAAATTAGATCCCTTCTTAAGAGATCATGTTTGCAAATACTTCCCAAGAAATACTAGGGGTTTTAAAAGGCTTATAAAATATGACCTGCTGGATTCCTTAGGTAGTGGTGGTGGGGTTTGTTTTGGTTTGTTTTGGTTTGTTTTGGTTTGTTTGTTTGTTTCTTATTTCTTATCACCTGCTGTCCTCAAAGTCAGCAGGAAGCCAGGTAAGGGTTTTAAGTGCATGTGTGAGCATCAAAGCAATCATCACTGGGAAATCAGTTCCTCTTCATTTAGATTACTTCACGGTTTCCATCTGATTCCAGTGAATTTAAAGAAGCAAAAGAAAACACCAGTCTCACTGAGTCCCATACCATGAATGTATTTTCCTAAACACGGTGAGAAAACTCAGCTGTAGATCCAAATAAGAATGTAGGACAAGCATTGCTAACTTAATTTGCAGCACCACGTTCATAAGCCAACACTTTTGCTGCTGGTTTTGAATGTTTTTCCCTCTAAAGACCCCTGTAGCTTCCTGTGCCCTGGCATTCCATTACTGCCTACTTGTAGCTGGGCTCTGTGACTACAACTGCAGGCACAAGGGCACTACTTCCACAGTCATCTCTCTGCTGTAATTAATAGATCCCTTCACAAGTGACCTGGCCCCTGATCATGCTCCCTTATGTATATGCAAAACTTTTGTGGATGAAGCTTTTCAATAATTCCTGTGTTGTAAAGAACCATTTTTGGATAAATTATAGTCAGGCAGTGTTAAAAAAACACCCCAAGCAGCAGCTGAAATCATCAGCATTTTTCAGCTCTCTCCTGTGCCCAGTGTGCTATATCAGGTATAACCCAGGAGAAAAACCAAGCAAACCATATGATAGCTAAAGATGTCTTTTGAAAAGACTTTGAAATAAATAAGCTAAGAGTATTTTTATAACCAACAAAAAGTGCATTATTTATTAGCACTGATCCCCTCAGCCACAGATTTCACCTGGATCCTAACCCCCAATTCCCTGTGATCTCTGTGTTTCTTCTTCCTTGAGAAGGAAATGCATTTGCAAAAGCAGCATGAGCAAGATTTTCTGATATTGGTCTGTCTGAGTAGCTACACAGACCAGGCTGGGCTCTAGAATGTCAGTCAGACAACCTTCCCCCTGCTCCCTACTTGGAGATCTGAACCCACTCGTGTAAGTAGACATCTTTATGGTCTACCTGGATAGAAAAACATCTCTTCTTAAGCACAGTGTCTAACAGGACTGGAAACCAAAAGCAGGGTTTAATATAATGTACCTGTGACAGATAGTTTATTCAGTTTCCAGGGGTGTCTGATCTTCCTAATGACAGGCAAGGGAAACTGATGAACTAAAATAAAAGTGAGATAAAAGATATAAAACCGTTGCAGAGACAGTTTAAAAGTAATATATTGCCTTAGGCTAAGAGAAGCCCTTATTTGACTCTACTACAGGAGTAGAGAAAGTGTGCCTATACAGGACGTCAAATGCTGCTCTGTCTCCTTAGAGGTGTTGACTTTAACCCTTAGAAATCTGTGAAGGTCCAGATTCTGAAAATTTCTGTAGTGGGTCTTAGTGTCTCACCTTCCTCATGTATTCTATGTTAGCACATTATTGTTTCTTATACAGCAACAGTGTCTAGAGGAACAGTGCCTAGGGGCCAACCAGCTCAGCATTCCATGGTGCTCTGGTCAGATGTGGAAAATTACAGTCTCTGCCCCAGACATATAACAGTGTAATTGTTTATCTTCATTATAGACCTCTTATTGAGCCTAATGCTTCTCAAGTGCTTAGAAAGCCTGCAGTGAAATGTAGGTTGTAACTGCAAGGACTAGTACCACGGATAATAGATTACTGTGATTGAGGTAAAATCACAAACAAATACACCACGTGGTGCATTAAAAGTAAAGAAAAAGCCAAGGATTCAGTAATCAGCTATCATCAAACTAAAGAAAAATACCTCTCTCACCAAGGAGTGTGGCTAGAAAGTGATGGGTGGACTTCAGTTCAAAAGTTCAATTATACAATTTCAGATTCAAAGGAAACTTCAACTCAGCCATTGCCTGGTGATACGATTACTGAAACCTTGAAGGAATGAAATTGAGTTTGAGCTGAGTGTAGGAGCAGTAATTTACCAGGTGGAGTATTCAGAAAACATTAACCCTGTAAATGCCATTGGCAAAGCAGAATTGATTAATGCACTGGTGTCTTAGTTCTGAAGGGAGCAGTCAATTTCTAACTCATAACACAGAAAAAGTATATTTTCAAATTAAGGAGTTAAATTCTGTCCAAAGCCAGAGGAAAACTTCTCTGTCTTGAATACCTGATAGAAGAATTACTGTCCTGATCTACTCAGAAGTCTATCTAATTCTGGCTCCCCAATGACAGTAAACAGCATCGCCAATTTTGGAGGAAGAAAAATAAATCTTTTAATAGTTTTGCTGTTATAACCTGCCCCAGTGAATCCCCTTCTTATATAAGTCATAAATCAATTTATGCTCCAAGTTACCAAGTTGTTGGCATTGTCAAAGTCTTTTTTTTTAACTATTGTGGTTGGGAGCTAAAATTCAATTTTTGCTATGATACTCATGGGTATTCTTCCTGTCCACATTGCTAACATCAAACCTTGACATTTAAGTGTCTGTCTTCACATAAGCTCATGATTAAAATTGATTTCATTTTGCATTTGCATGGCAAATTTCCACCTGCAATGCTAAAAATCTCTATATTGGCATTGATCTTACCCTCTAGCAAAGGTAGAGCAAAGCAATGATTGCAGTAATCTAGTTGAACATCCCACTTAAAACACTGTATATCAGTTTAACTCACAAGTTCAGCACCTGATCCAATACCTCATACTTGAGCCAAGGATTTGCTTCAGAGAGAGATCCATCCAGTCATGAACAAAAAAGCTCCTTATCCTCAACTTTAAAAAGACAGTAGGTTTAGATTGGACACAAGGAAGAAATTTTCTGTGCTGAGGGTGGTGAGGCACTGGCACAGGCTGCCCAGAGAAACTGAAACACTCCCCTGGATGTGTTCAAAGCCAGGTTAGATGGGTCTCTGAGCAACCTGGTCTAGTATCAGATGTCCCTGTCCATAGCAGGAGGGTTTAACTACATTTTTTTTTTAAAGATTACTTCCAACCCAAACAATTTTATGGTTATATTTCTGATTATGGTTTGATATTCCAGTCATTATGTGAAACTCTGGTGTACAGTATTTTATTCTTGAATACTAGCTGTCCAGCCCCAGTAGGGGAGGACAACTGGCAATAAGATGAGCCTGAATTTTCTTACTTGATTCCAGTGTCCTGTGAGAGCGATGAAATTCTGTGCTTAAGTCCAACTTTGGAGTCTCTCCACAGCAGTTTGTAAAAAGGACATTTCAGAATTGATTCTGAATCACAGAATGCCAGGTTGAAAGGCACCTCAATGAACATCTGATTCAACCTGTCTTGGCAAAATCATGGTGTAGACAAGATGGCCCAGCACCATGTCCAACTAAACCTTGAAAATACCCAACTTTGGGATAAAATTCCAATTTTTCTTTGCACGTGACTTACAAGAACCCCCTTTGTTGGGAGAAGCAGCTGGAAATGCCATGTGTGTCATTATGTGTCCTGGTTACACAACTGAATCATGATGCTGCTTAGAGCAGTCAGGGAAGTCTACACAGACCTTGAAATGCCCAGCCCCTGGGCCACTCAGATATCAACATCTTATGCTACTACAGGCATTTCAGGGCTCCACCTGCCAGTCCAGAAGGTTCCCTGTGGACTGCCACACTTCTGCCAGCCTGTGCAGTAGCTGTGGATGCTGTGAGACATCTCAGAAAGCACCTCATGCAGGGCTGCCAGCTCTATAGGTCGAGATTCAAACACAATGTGTGAACAAACTGTTAAGGGCAACAGACCTGACTGACCACTGCCCAAACACACACTTTCATTGGCATTAAGATTTAGCTCTCCCCAAACGAAGAGATAAGACTCAGCTGTTCCTGTGGGAATTAACTGTATGACCCCTTGAAGATGACAGCCTGGGGCAGTGACCACGCCTTTGATGCCAGAGGAACTGCCAATGCAAATAAATCCTGAACCCTTGGCGAACATGGAACTCAAGGAGAAAAGCTCTTAATCTCACCAGACAGCTGGGATAAACATTTATAAAGGAAACATTTTCAAAAGGCTAGGCAGATTATAAAGGCACCAGGAGTCACTGAAATCTTGTTAAACATTGTTCACTGCATTACTTTAGATTTTAGTTTGAACTTACACTGTCAGATAAATTCCATTTATCTCCTGAATGCTTTTTGCTCTGTGTTTGTTGCTAAGAATTCACACCTTCACTGAAGATTTACATTTCGTCCTTGATCAAGACAAAGATAACGTCCAGCTTCAATCATTCTAAGGCACCTTTCTTTTTTTTTTTTTTTTTCTCACTTTTCTGGGTTAGTGTTTCTTGGTGTGACACTGAAAACACAGGCTGTGGTGTTCAACCCTTAGTGTAGGAGAGAAGGATGATCTTACAGGTAAGGGACTGAACGGGTCCCCAAAGAGAATGAGTCTCTCAAACACTTCCAAAGACTTCCAGCTTGACCTTGGGACCACAACATTACTCTCCTCATGGATCTATAAAATAACAAAATAAATGCTTTGTCTTCCCCTTCTGCTGACCTTGCCTTTTCCTACACAAAAGACCAACCACAATGGGAAGAAATTTTAGTGGAGGCTCCTAATCATTCTTTCAATATAGCCTATTATGAATTATCAACATCATGGTAAATTTGGTGATTTAACCAATGCAATTGCTCCACTATAATTCAGAAACATAAAGACCTAAATGATATTTTTGGAAGAGCTGTAGAAGAATTCCCTTGAGCACTCCCACACTTCCATTTGCTATCCTATCTCACTTGTCATTAATTACAAACTAATGAGTGCCATTTTCTGTTCTGCATTGATACTTTACTTTCTCCTCCTGTGGGGCCATCAACCAGCACTGAAGGACGTGTGCAGACTGAAAGCATTTATCAGTGCCATCTCACAAAGCTCAGCTTTTCAGATAAAACAAGACTTTATTACAAAATAACCCCTCTTTACCAAAAACTAATTTCACTGATAATCCCTTCAGTTAGGTGCAGTCTGTACTAGAAATTAATTTTACCTGTACTCTTACTTGGATGCTGATAAGGATGACCACATGCCCTGTTACATTTACCACAGCCCTCTGTACATTTTCCTGATGTGCTAATACCATCTTTTGACCCAAACTATTCCTAAGTAAGTTTGGTTTCCTGCATACAGAGAAGATTGTTTTGCTCCAAGCTCCTTGTTATAAATTATCTTTGAGGCAATGGAGTGATTTATACTAATAAATCTTGACCATTATCTCTGTGTACTTAATGACCGTCTACAATAATTACCTGTGATATTAAATCTATACTTTTAAATTGTTACACTAGTTGCTTGCGTGGTTTTGTCTTGGGCTTACAAGCTCATTAACTCATGGGCACAGTGGAGACATTAGCAGGAACCAGGAACCACTCCTGGAAAGCTGTTTGGACAGAGTGATCTTATTTTGGGTGCTTACAAAATCTGATAGCGCAACCATGGTTTGTTCTCTTCTACTTGACTGCCAAGTCACAGAACAGTGCAGGGTGCATTTACCAGCATACAGAACCCCCTGACAGCATCAAGGGAAGAACTGAGAGTGTGTCTGAAAAGGTAAAATTATCTAATTGTCCCTAAAACACACTGTAGATGGGCTGTAGACCTTCAGACTGTATGTTCTGTTAGGTGATGATAGAGTAAAAATGGTTTTATACCACCTGGGAGATGGATGGGGATATGAGCTATCTCAGGAGCAATCTAAAATAGACTTAGGACTGCCTGGACTATCCAGGGCTCCTTGTAAGCTGGTCAGATGCCCCACACCTTCATGGTCTCTGTCCCTTAGAGCCAACTTTGAGAGGGACAGAAGCAAGAGCACCTCCTGTTCCTACACCAGAATTCCTCATTGCCCATTTTGTTTCTGGAGCTTAGACTACAGACTCTTCCCTAATGCCAAAATTGAGAAGGAAATTTTTAGAAAAGTTAGAAAGCTTTTCTTTGCAAAAAAAAAATAAAATTAAAAATCCTAGAACCTAAAAGTGATTGAAACTCAGTGTCATAGCTTCCCTTCCCACCAGTAGACATACTGAAGTTATTGGTAAAAGCATTAATTAATCACACAACTTCAAAGCTCTGTGTCAGTAATAAAATAAATACGGACAGTACAGCCAGACTGTTCCTGAATATTGGATGTGTTATTACAGTAATTAAGGTGAATAGTGATTACCTGTCTTGCTTGTTGATATTTTCTTGGGCAGATAACTATAGCTACACTAAATGACAGTCTAAGCATATGTTTGGAGCATCATTCACTGATGCATTAACTGCTTTCATACAGCAAGAAAAAGCCACACACATTAAGTTCTAATGTGCAATATTCAACTTGAACTTCAAGGAACAGTGATGGGAAATAAATTGTTTGCAAACTACAGTGTTAAATTCAGTCCAACCATTTTGTGGCTTTATCACTCCACCACGAGGGTGAGATCATTGTTTACCCAAGTTCTGAACTATGGGTCTTCTTTGTAAAAATACAGCATATTGACAGAAGTGAGTTAGACACAGTTAGACAGGCTGAGTATGGTTAGTATCTGGCAGTGCAAAAGATCAGAGAAAAGAAGATAAAATGACAGCAGATTACCTTTCCCCCAGGAAAGATGGTTAGAGGGAAATTAGAATCAATTTGAGTCAATTTGAACTGGATTGGAGTCAATTTGAACAAAACCAGACTTTATTTTCAAAACGGAGAATGGATGTTCCAATTAATTATTCCAAATTACTCTAGTCCAGCATATTTTGCCACATCCAAGATTCACTTCAGAAACTGGCAATATTTGGCATTTCACATGATTATCTTTTACTTCAGGATATCAGCTTTACCTCCAGTCCCCTCTCCTCCTCCCAGATTACAGTCCCCTCCCTTGCTCCTGCCGTACCTGTGTTGTCATTAACAAGAGCAGCCAAACCTCAGCTGCCTCTCCAAGTGACTTTGCCTCCCACTTCCCATTAAAAGACAGCAATAAGCATATGGTAATTCTTTATATGCCCATATAGACTTCCCATCCCAAATTTCTCAGTAGCATTGTCCTATGTTCTTAGATATCCTCTTCTTTCCACTACAAATGAGTCTGCACTTCATTCTTGTGAGAAGAGATGGATTAGATTAGACTGAGTTTATGAAGTGCTTTTTTGTCCTTTGGGAAACAAGACATTATAAAAAGTCAGGGGTTTGTATTATCATTAAAGTGATGAACCGAATTATCATTAAAATGTAGAAATTGCCAATGGATAACCAGAGTTTTTTCTATTAGTAAAATCCCCATTTTATAGAAGTTGATCTTGAGCCAGTTTTCAAATGTGCAGCCTCAAATGTACAGCACTCGTCGAAGAGCTCTAAAGATGACACTGCCTGGATACACCAGCACAGAAAAACCACAAAGGACTCAACTGTCTTCTGAGCTGGGAGGAGCACTTAGGTTATATCAAACTTTTATAAGACAGGGAAGCAGGATCCCAGCACATGAATGCTAAAGAGCAGAGGAGACAGAGTGCTGAGGAACACCACAGTTTATCCCATCAGGCTCAAACAGAGCATTACCTAACAAGAAGACTATGCACAAAGAGAAAAGGCTTAAACCATTCAAGTATCAGCAAACCCTATTTATACCTCAAGTTTCTCCATGATCTTGAGAGGCCACAATAATTTGAGCCATTAGAAATAAGAAACAGACAGCAACCTGTATCATGATACAAAGGGCAAAGTATTTCACAGTCCCTTGGAGCAGCTTCTGAGGCCTGAGAGAGGACATGTCACAGCCCTGGGGAGGAAGGTGGTAGCACATGACTGGGGCATCAGTGGAACCATGAATGGTTAGATTCTCCACATGCAGAAGGAAGAGACAAAAGGACAGATCAGGTACTCCTAAACAGATGTAAGATAAGGGAGAGTAGGAGGGCTGTGTTGTTCAGGCAGAGAGTGAAAATAAAACAAGGTCTTGTATAAGTAATACCTAGAAGGGTCAGGCTCATCATTAAAGGATTTCCTTGGAACTCAGTTTGTACATGATTTTGGGCTCAGATCCACAGAGCAACATGGACTCCTTGTTTCTGCTGACTTAAACAGAAGGCAAAATCCTCAAAAGACCAGACATAATCTTTCTCAACATCATTTCTCCATCTATAAATCTGGGATAGCAGCACTCTGCTGGGATTTTAGGAAGAGAAACCCATGAAAAATTTGCTTACACCAGTAGCAATGAGCATATGAGCAATGAAGGTAAGGTAAACAATCAGACACTAATAACTTGTGTCTTACTTGTTTGTAAATATTACAGACATTGAATCCCATTCATTCCTGGTACAATGTCATTAATGAGGTCAAATTCTGCATTGTCTGTCTTTATCTTTCTAATGATCCCTCTGGAAAATTGAGGCAGAGAAAATGAGAAGCTTCATTGTGCTTAATATCCAAAGTGACAAGCCTTTGTAAGTGGTGAAATGAGATTCTTCTACACAGGTATAGTGATGAGGCTTGAAAGAAGCCTGTTGCTGGATTAAACAGGGTAATTGCAGTACAATTAGGTACAAGCACTTAACTTCCCTCTTCCAAATTCTCAATTATAGTAATAAAAATGCTTTTGTTTTGTCTTTTGTGCTTCATGGCTTACAAATGCTCCTGTCTTCTGCAGCTCAAGAGAAAAAAAAAAAGGAGAGAGAAAGAAAGAAAGAAAGAGCTTTGACACATATCCGATGCAAGTGGTACAATGTTCCTCATGATACACTACAGCAATGCTTAAACCCTGACAGCCCCAGTGTAACAGCACAGCTGAGTCTATCACTCTGCTTTCCTGCCTTCTGAAAAGAGCTTGGGATAAAATGCAAAACAACACTCTTGAAAAACCTTCCAGTGGTTTTCAGAATTATTTTTTGGACTCATCTGGTAAATCACCTTCACTTGGAGAGCTCATGGGAGATAACTCAGACCACAAACTGGAAACAGGATCCTTGTGATTTAGTCACCCTTGTGTTTCATGAGCATCATTCCTAACAGCAGGCAAAGGAGTCCTGATTCCTGCAGACATATCCATTACTGGCAAATATTCTCTAAGTCATCTCTGTGAAAAAAGGTCCCCAAGATGGAGAAAGCTGATGTAGCTCCTTCATTACTTGCAATTTTTTTCTCACAGGATTTGAAGGGCACTTACATCACTTAACACTGTTTCTTGACTGAATGGCTTTAACTTTTTTAAAAATTTAATTAGGTCAACAAAAAAATAACCACTGGGTAATAATAGCTATCTTTATATGTGATTATCTTTCTTTGCATGTAGATTTGGGTATTTACATAAAGGAGGAATGGGGAATTGCCAGGCCCTAACTAAATTTCACTTTGATTTTTACCTGTCCATTGAACTGTTCATCACAAGTGCCCACTTCCAGTTCATATCCTCTGCTTTGTTCCCTCTCCCTTTGCTGCTTTTCAGGGCAGACCTATCTAGAAATCTACTCTTTGGTGGTCCTACTTGATTTTATTGGGTTTTCCAACACTGCACAATATTTTTCACATTGCACGCTCCTCCTGGGCTTCTTCTTCATACCTTTCTAGTACACAAAATGGCATAGGAGCATTCACAATGGACCCACAGGACATGGGCTACAGGAGTACAAAGCAGGACAGAAACTTTCAGGCCTGTAACAGAACAGCATTTTGGAGGTGTCCACAATTCCCCGTATGGAAAGAGAAGAGAGCTGTGTTTGGTTTCAGACCCTAAAAAGGATGGTGGGATTTTGATATTATCACCTTGCCACTTTCCTATAAGGTAATTATTCAGGAAGCCCCAGGTATTTTTATCCCATCCCTTCAATCTCTTGGATGCTTGAGGAGGCTGTAATTCATGCTAAAGCAGATGTACATTCCAGCCTCAATCAAGCCTGCCCCATGTGCTAAGCTTCACTAAGCCCATGCTCTTAACCAGCCAAGCTCCACATGCATGGCCATTCAAGAGAAATTTGGATACCTGTTCAGCTGTCAAAATCAAAACAGATTCTCAGCCTTTCAAAAATTATTACTTCTCCTCAAGTGTTTTAGCAAAGGAAAAACCTTTCCCATAAATGTTACGGGTGATGCTGTGGCCAAGTAGAGCAGATGCTCAGAATCAGAACAAATATGCATGCCTACTGGGAGTCTGGCTACTGAAAACTCAGTCCTGAAGTGCACTTAGGTATTCACTTAATTTTATTCATATGAGTAGCCTCAATGACATTAATAGGCATGAGGTTTAAATAATAGCTGGATAAGTGCCCCGAGTTACAGGAAAAAAACTGAGAAAAAAGAAAAGCAAAAAGGAAAGAAAAACAATGCAAAGATTAGCTGATTTTTTTTTATTTTTATTATTTCACTAGAAAATTTCTTTTGTATATCATTATGCTAAAATCTGTGCATAAATATGTATGCCTGAAGTTTCATTAACACACATTAATCCCACATTTTATTACTGTGCACATTTCAGATAAGTAGGGAAAGATTCCTTGACCCAAAGAAAAAGTTGATTCTGCCTATCATTTATGTAAAGTTTCAGCATATCTCCTAGATGCGTTGCAAGAGAACAAAAGATTGTAATTAATTTTAAAAGCACCCTAAAAATGTTCAGTTTACTCCAAGGGAAACACTTCTAAGATTCTGCTCTTTGTCACCTTTCAGTCATTTCCTATATTTGATCTTGCCTGCCCACTTTTAAGGACAACCTGGAATAACTTCCAGGTCAGCCAGCACTGTAGGCTCTTTCAGCAGCCCATAAGTCTCCACTCCCACTTAAAATGACTGAGGACTTAATACCTCCAGCTGCAGCTTCAGAAGGGCAGGGAAATTCCCCTCAAGTCAGCACAGACAATGGCAGCTAGAGACTGCTTCAGCAGACCCCAAAGTAGGCAGAGAGGCTCAATTTAGAGGTTTGGCTAAACAAGGTGTCAACTAAACCATCCCAGGGATTCAATACAGAACATCCACCAGGGAACAGAGGGCTGATGCTGTTCCCACAGGGCAAGGGGAGCTGGAAGCAGGGAGGACAGCAGGGCAAGTAGGGCAACTTGCCAGTCACAGGCATGGCTGTCACAGGCATGGCTGCTCATCATCATACAGGTCAGCCAAGGTCAAGAAGGGACTATGTGAATGCAGCTCCTAAGAGAAGGGTGGGAGCTGCTGTGTTCCTTTTTGCTCAGACAGCTCCTTGCAACCATCTGAGCTGGCTGGGACCCGGGCCCCATAAGAGGCATGACAGGAAGAGGAGTTCAGGGTAGCCCACAACACCTGAGACAGCACCAGACATTCACACCTAGGTAGCTGAACAGGTACATATGGGCACCTAAAGCCATGTAAGAGAACCTCACTGGGCTAGCACCAGACCCAGCAGTCTCACAGCCTTCCCATGCAGGTGAAATACTGCAGGCATTTTGGATGTCACTGGATGACTGCACAGATAAAAGTATCACACTTCCAGCTGCTGGCCATCTCAATGCCTCTGCATGCTGCACTGACCCCATTATTACCTCTCTTCTGAATATCAAGTCTGAGATAGTATCTATAGGCATCTGCCTACAGATGAATAAATTCAGATTCCTAATCTCCAAACCTGCCCCAGCTGTTTGATACAGTTTGTTGGGAAAGAGGTAGGCAGTTGGAAAAAATGGTCTACGGGAACAGTGGTTCCTGTTCCCTGTCAAAGAGAGAGAGAGACATAAGGCTTTTACCATTACCATTCTTGTGATCCTAGCTGTTGTGAAACAGAGTCATCTCCATTTACAAAAATAAAATAAAATAAAAATTAGATTACATATTTCATATATGTGTTTGGATATATGTTTGTATAAAAAGCAGTGAATTATAAAAGAACAAAGAGAATAAAATCTTACTGTACTGGTGGAAGGACTTAAAGGTCCCAGGTATTTCATTTTGCAAGAGCCCTTTACATGTGTCTGTTGCAATAAATTTCTTTGCACATACATTCAACCCTAGCAGGCTCAGAAGTAGATATTGCTTTGTCTTTTCTGGATAGAAATATAAATGTTGTGGGCTAAAGATTTATATGAAAAAAAGACTTTTTAAGAGGTTATTCTTTTCTGTAGATCGTGTTCTGGCTACATGAGAATGAGATACTTCACAAGAAGAAGATATTGGGGACCCCAAGAGAACTCATGGATGAGAGAGGCAGGGTGAGAGGCATCAGATCCCCCCTGTGAAGTCACTGCATGGACACAGCCCCCTCTGTGTGTGCTTCCTCTGCAGTGACGAGGACAAAAGCTTTACCCAGGTTTGAAAGGAAAAGAATGTTGAAGATTATGAAATGTTTCCGTACTTTGGTAGGCCAGGTTGCATGAGCCACAGACAGAAACTTTAACACACATCTCATTAGAAACTGTTTGAAAATTACATACTTCCTCTTTCTTTTTACAATGCCATGGTTTAGGGGCATTGCATTTGCAGGAAATTGAGAACCACTCCATCTAGAAAAAAGTTTCCTCCTGCATGACATCCCATCTCTCCTCTAAAGATCATAATTTCTTTTCATGCCTCTATCCTTCCTGACTTCTTGTCATGAATCAGAAACAGATGTGCTCACTTTTCCTTAAAAGCAAGTAAATAACCATGGCATGTTGTGATCCTACTGCAATGTCTCCTCCTGCCCACCACCTTTGTCCCTTTAGAACTCTATTGTTACAGTTTTCAGAAGATTTGGGAAGCTTCTGTAAATTTTCTGGCCAGAACACACCACATAGATTCTTGTTCTCCCAGACACACTGTCAGTGCTCTGTATTAGATCATAAATATGTATTTACATGAGGCTGATGCTGATAACAGCTATGAACCTAATAGAAAATTTTGCATTCAACAAGAGAAAAGATTTTCGTTTTTCATCAGCCTGTAAGTCTTGCTTTCAAATTCATTTCTTTCCACTGGATACAATCTAATATGGTTTGAGAGTATCATAGCAATCTTGATGCAGCACCTGTTGAAAAATACATGGCCACCTCCTGGGGTGTGGATAAAACCTCAAAATGGAGAATAAATAACTTATTATAAAGAACTGGATTTCCAGTTGTTATTCACGGTAATATAAGAGAACTCCTGCTTTATAATTTAGAAACTCCATCGGTTTCATATCTTTATAGTATTTTGAAGGCATACATCAGGTAGAAGGAAAGAATAACCATTTACTTTTCCATTAAGAAGGGTAGAAAAAGGGGAGTGATGTACTGCTTTCTATATAAAGGTACTAGACACTGCTTAAAAACTGAAAATGAAAAACCTCATAAAAATAAATCAGACCTCATATTTTTCACCTGTGAAAGAAATATACTAAAGGAGGCCCCTTTCTTTAAAACTATAAGGGGGAAAAACCCCTCAAACTAACCCCCCAAAACCCCAAAGAAAGATATACTAAGACATTGGGTCAAAGAGTCAGAAGACATGATCATGACAACAGATTTGTACTTCTGGCCCCAAACCAGGTGCAGAATGAGTTCCTAGTGGGGATTGTGGGTTCCTGTTGCATGCAAGGGGGGACAGTGGCTGTATCAATCATCCATGGTGTCTCAGTGGCAAATCCATGGACCAGTGAGACACCTGACACTGAATTGAGGTTTTGGCCTCTTGGCCAGAACAAAATCAAATGCCATGGTATCACAGCAAGTGGAAACTAAAAAATGCAATACAGTGAACAATAGCACATAAAAAATATCTGAAGGGGATTTGAAGACACTCAGAGTAGGCTGACATTTAGATGTTGTATTTCAGTTTCAGAAAAGTTGGCTATTACGTGAAAGCTATGAAATGTGACATTTTTTACCAAGTAGCACTAGGCTTCTTGATATATCTGTTACATACTTTCTCTGCATGTACCTATGCCTGTGTGTGAGCACAAGAAAATGTAGGTTTTCATTACAGCTTTGCGCTGCTTGAAGCAATCACAGTGCTGAAGGTCTAAAATTATCTCATATTCTTTCTCTTTAGATTGTTTTTTCTGTCCTAAGAATTGGGTTGGATTTTCAAAGCTACCTGGAGAATATAGATGAATCTCAGTATTCACCCCATCAGCCATTATCTTGATCTAAAGCACAGAAACACAACAGGAGCTGTCTGAGGATGGTGTATGCGTAGGACTAAAAGAATTTGTATTTAGGAGACCCAAACTCAATCTACTGCCTACATCTGTACTTCTAAATTAAACAGTCCAGGGAGCCCAACTGGCTGTCCTGTTAAATGGTTTGAACAGTGCTTTTTCCCAAAAAACGTTGCAGACACAGTTTAGGACTTATCATTGGCTATGGCCCCTTCCCAGCAGGCACAGGAGATGCAGCTCCCCTGTGCTAAGAACCAGCACATCATCCACATCCACAGCCAAAGGCCTTAGCACTGCTCAGTTTGCCATAGACATGGAGCCACTTCATGAAGCCATCATGGCATGACCACAGGCCCCTCTAATGCTTTCTGACACATCACACACTGTGCTCCAGGCAAAAGAACCAGTAAAATGCAGTGAAAAACAGTGATTAATTATGTATACTATTGGCAGCAGTTGTGAGCACTGCAATTCAGAACTTATTTATTTGCATTTAAAAAAAAACAAATAAAAGAGTACTGGAAGGATAGTCTTGTGCCTGACCACAGACCTGTCACAGCAGTGGATACAGGTCTTAGGTGTGCTGAGTCCTGCTCTGTGACCTTGGGACTTAGACTTCATATTCCTGCATCTCAGCTCATCAATAAAACTGCAATGACAAACCACCCTCAGTTCTCAGCTATTATACTCAGCTCATCAGGGCAGTGTGTGAACATCTCTTAATATCATTTTGGACAGCATGAAGCTCAATGGGCTCTCGCTCTCAATTTGGGCCTCTAGGCTTCTGGAATGCACCAAACAATAAAGTTGTATATTTTGAATAGCTTGAGTAAATCATCTATTAAAAAAAGAGTTTTTGCAGAGCTCACAGTGTGTCTCATCATGGGATGTACTGCCAAAATTGTAACAATTAGCTGTCTATCTTAGGTACTTCTGTGCTCCCAGAACCATGGTATATCAGTATATCACAAACTTTAATGGATTTTTCCTCCCCATCCAGCTGTGAGGCTGAGAAGGGCTGTTAGCATCGCCCTTTTACAGCACTCAGTGAGATCTGTGTCTGAGCAGGGGAGCCTGGCAGCTTGGGAAGGGCCCTGCATGGTCCCATTGCCCCTTGCCCCCTGTGCCCTCACTGTAAAGGAAATCCCAGCCTGCAGGCTGGAAGGGGCTATGGCATATCCTATCCAGATCCCAAATGTGGGGGGTGAAGGACCAGGATCACTGCTGAGCACATTTCTCTGTCTGCCTGGAGCTAGGCAGCAAGCCAAAGTCATTTGGAAAACTAAATGCCACTGATTTCAGGAAGGCTGATTTTAAACACACCTACAAACCCAGGCTGAGGCACAGATCTGTGTTTTAAATTACATCTGGATCTGATCACAACGTGAGATAGCTTACCCACATAGCTACAAATTGTGCCAGATTGAGTGCAATTGTCTGTGTGAGCTCTGGGACTGACAAAGCCCAAGGGGCTGACCAAGGCTACACAGGACATTATTGACAGGGAAAGCCATTTCTCCTCCAGAAAGTCTAAGGCAGACCCTGCAACATCTAAGCTCTTTTTCCTTTTAGACATAATTTCCCTCCTGGGTAGCAGAATCAGGGAGTTGGAATTTTGCAAATACCCTTTTCCCATCTTGATGATAATTGACCAAAGGAGTTGTCTTGAAGCTTCTGGAAATAAAGTGGTTACCACAATTAAGTTTTATTTCGGGAATATGTTTTATTCAAGAGACTGTCAAACTGATTGTCAAACAATCTTGAGTACAAATTTTAGGAATAAGTACCCTGGAACTGCTGCCTTCCTTTCAGAGAGACCAGGAACTGGAAGCAGAAAACGTTGGGTCCTTAGTGGATCTGACAGAGAAAGGAGACGTGGTCACCAATTTCTTCCCTCTAGACCTTGAAACCCTAGGGAAGGTCCCTGACCCATCACAAGAGATGGAGAGGGCCAGAAGGAGCTGAGGATTTTAAACCTGTTGTAGAGTTAAATGAAATACTGAAAGTAATCTGCATTTTGAAGGAGAATAAAAGATCAGTTAAAAGCCAGGTGCATTCTTTTTGGGTGATTTTCCCAAAGAAAATATCTGTAAATTTGCTTTCTGGTGAAGAACTGGAGCTGGTTCTGGTGTGACATATGTCAGCACTGTCATTATTTTGCTAAGGAGACACACTGGGCGAACAAGGCAGAGGTAGAAGCTGAGAAAATGGTTGGTTGAACAAAGCCATCCTTTCTTTTCCTGCTGTTAGGCAGCACTTAAAAGAAACTGAGGTGGAAGCTAGTTTTCTTTTCAGCATGAGGTTGGAGAACACACAGGATCTTTAAACGCAGTTCAGCACCTTAGCCAGTGAGCAAGAAGTAATTAAATTACATTTGTCCAGGCTGGTTGTTAAGTTGTCCTGGGTGGTTGAACAATGGGCTTTTCTGAGCCTGGAGAAAATACATATTTTTATAATTAGGTGAAGCAACAAGAAGACAAAGAGATATAGGAAGGATGTTTTATATGACAAGAGGTACAGAGACAAAAAAATCCCATGTTTGTGTTGCTAAGACAGCATGAAAGGACTATAAGAAGGCTTTGAAGAAAGAAAGGGGACATAAGTAAGGCAGAAAAAATTCATAGGTGTGCAGATAGAAAACATATGAAGGAGACCAAAAGTATGTTATTATTTTTGTATTTTGTTTTCTCAGTCTGTGATGGAGTTGCATAAATCTAAAACAAATAGCTGCAATATCAGGTAGAGTATGGAGAACCTACAAACCCCTCCTCCTGCATCTGCCTCTGCTCCAGGTATTCCCCAACTTCAGCTTCCCAGGCTCCAGTTTGTGCAGGGCTCAGGTCACACTCTGGAGGAACATTGCTTTGAGAGGCAGTGATTTGAGATTTATGCTCCTCATGAAGGAATTTGGTCTTCCAGGACACAGACCTGATGTCCTTTTTTCTGGAAAAAACACACACACACATAACGATACACTTCATTGTGTATAATACTTTCAGCAAATTTAAAAAAAAATAGTTACATTCATATTCCTAAAAACAGATGTATATTATCAATTCAGGCAGTGAGAAATGAACATTTTAAAAATAAGTTACTGTTTTGTAACTTCTGTCACCACCAGCAAAACTTCTATTGTGCTGATTTAAAAATTAACATTTCCTTTTACTTTAGGGCATGAAAACTCATAATTTGCATTATTGAGAAACAATTTTCACAGTATGTTGTTCTGAAAGCCTTACGTTGTTTTTTTCTGTGGCATTACTAGTTTTTCTTTGTGTCTTTTTCAGCATCCCATTGCCACTGGTTTGTGACACTCTGAGTGATCATTTGTGTGTCTGCACGTCTGTGCAAGTCAAGGCCCGTGTAAAAGGGAGCAACAATCCCTTGGCACACACACTTCACACAGAAGGTTTTCTATTTTTATGTAGTCTTTTGTCCCACTACTTTATTTCAAGTCTCTTCAAAATAGGAGCAACGGTTGCTTCCATACATTTAGGATGCAATATGACAAATAATTGTCTGTAATAAATGTCCTTATTCATACAAGATGATCCACTTATGGCAGAGAGGCTCTTCTCAGGCACAAGAGAGTGGCCTTTAGATTGAAGACAGCATAATTTCTGTCAAAAATGATGTCATCAGGGCAAAAAAACAAAACTCCAAGAAAATACACACAATGTGGCAATTTTAAAACACAGCTGTACCTTCCTTCTAGTGACTTGCTCAGCTGGAGAAAGCCATAATTATCTAGTTTAATGTGGCTATGGGACTACCACAGTTTGGGAGTCCTGCAATCTTCCATTAGCAAAAAATTGACAGAGTTCCAGAATATATTTTAAGTTGGACATGGACTTTGCACTCCTACATATGGTAAGAAAAAGCCAAGAAGAATGTGATATATTTCAATCCTTATGCTTCTGATTTAATTCCGGTCTTCTTCTGTATCTTTTATTACTATTAATTTTAATTTAATTGGAAGGGCCTGGCCTCCTTTGCTCTAGGCACCACACACATTAATTAAAATACAAAAAGAAAGATTAAAAAGTAATTCAACAAAAATTCTTTTGATTAGAGAAAATATTGGGGTCCAGTAGGTCATCTTAAAACATTCCTCAAAGATGCTGTTCACAGGAACTACAACTTTTGCTCTTGGGCCTCTCCAGGACAAACACCAGTGCAGGAGGTCAAACAGATTAGAAAATCCCAGCCAAAGAGGAGATCAGAGCATTTCTGGCAAAAAGGAGCAAACAGGGTGTTCCATCCAGATGGAACTTCCCTGCTCACCTCAGCTGCCTGGTTCAGGGAAGGTGAGGAGAAATATTCTCCCAAGGAAGCAGGTTAGTGCTGTGCTGCTGGCACCAGTTTTCGGAGGAGTCCTTGGCAGAGGGCAGAGCCTGGCAGCCTGCAGGGCAGCAGTGCACGTGCGCAGCTGGGCTGGCTCCAGTGGACCCTGCCACAATCCCAGCTGCTCCCACAGCAGATGCCAGGACCACCCTTCCCTGAGGTGGCTGATGCACTGGATGTGTCAGAGAAGTGGTCACACTCATCTCACTGGGAAACGACTTTTGTTGTCTCAGGCTTTACTCAAGGCCTCAGTTGTGTTTTAGGTGCATTTTGCTTTTTGGGAACCATTGTTGTAAACCCCTTTTCATACTGATTCTCTCTTTGTCCTGATTGACTTCCTAGACAAAGGAGGTTATAGTTCAAATCTTCCAAGGATTTTAGGAATAAAGTAGCTGAGCTGATAGCAAAATGCACAACCTCTCTTTCAACATAGCTACTCTATTTTGTGGGATTGCAGGCACTGCACCTATACTTTAGAAAAGGCTGGACTTATACACTGGTATATCTTGATAATTTTTTAAAATAATCATTGCATCTAGAATAACATGTTTCTTTATAAATCGAGATAAAACAATATCTAATTAGCACAAATTCTGCAGAGAGAAACTATGCCTCACTAGTCTATTAATATTCTTTGAATGTGTTGATAAATTAGCAGGTAAAGGAGAAAATATTCCTTTGATTACGCAAAGTTTTGACAGGGTTGCCAACAACATGGTACTCCTGAACTTAGAAAGTCACACAGAGGCAAAGTACCAGTGTGAGTTAAGAGACTAAGAGACAGAAGACAAAGTTAGAATTAATGGGCAAGTTAAAAATTCAGCAGCAGATGCCTTTAGATTTTACGTTGGCACTGGCATTATTTAACATACCTGTTAACACCTGGAACAGGAGATGAACAGTGAAGTATCTCCATTTGCAAATGACAATATATTATTTACATAACTGAGATCTGGCTACCACTTTAAGGATTCTTGAAGAAAATTAACATATACAGGTCTTAGCTTAATGAACACCAAAACGTTCACCACTGGAAACCAGAAAGTACTACATAACAAACTGAAGGAAATTGAGTTATACAGCATACACTGCTTTAAACTAGGTTAGGAAAGAGATCAGTTGCTATTGTGACCATGTAACAAAGACTGCACTTGCAATTAAACAAGCAAATGCAATTTAATAACAAGAAAATTCATAATACCAGTATATGAAATAATGATGTGCCATTATAATCTTGTATCCAAACAGACCCTGTTATCTCAAAAAAGTTATTAAAAATTACATGTTCAGAGACAGGTTGAAAATCATTAAGAGCACAGAGGTCACTTACATAAAATCAGAATGAAAAGACTGGGATTGTTGACTTTGCAAATTAGAAGACCAAGAAAGCCTGCACAGAAGCACATAAAATAATGAATTGCTTAAAAACTGAGATTGCTAGCTCTGTTCTCCTTTGCCAAGGAGACATTCAACGAAAATGAAAGATAATCAATTCAAAACTGATAGAAAGTAATAATTTTTCATCCAGTTCATGATAAGACTGTGCAGCTCCCTGCAGCAAAGCACTCATGAGATCAATAGTCCAGTAAAACCCAAAGAGGAACCAGCTTTGTTACTGACAACAAAAATATCCCTTCTTTTAACAGCCTGACAAAATATGCTAAAAGGATTAAATATTCCAAGGTTTAAATCAAACTCTGGAGATTATGGACACCCTTGAACACCTCTCCTGCAGCATTCCCACATGGGAGAACATTGGCTCAGCTGGCTTTGGCCCTTTCAAAGACAAAGATGGTCTGAACAGATCCTAAGTCTGGTCTAACAGGTAATTTCCATATAATCCCATATTTTGAAAAATAAGATTAAAGGACATGCCATCACATACACTCCCCAGTAGGACTCTAGCAAATGTGCAGTGTGGTTACTTGCCAGGGAGCAGTTTGGTACTTTGGGGTGCAGTCTCCATGATATGGCTCCTAAATAGTCCTTCCTGTGACGCTTCTTCTTTTTCATGTCAGACTGCAGTACCTAGTGAAGGCAGAAGCTTTTGTATTGTCAAATAGTTCATAGAGTGAATTTTCTATCTCTTCTTCTCATTGTGATAGATAGCACAACTCTCCTTCCTCTCATTTACAAAGATTTTTCTCAAATGAACTATGAATAATTAAAATCTAACTCCATTTGTTCATTTTTTTCTTAATTGAAGAAATTAAAGATGCATGTAGTGTGACTTCAAGGACTGCATATGAAAAGATATACATTATTTTATTCAAGTATAGCACTTTAAATGGCACAGCACATATTTTTCTACTAATTCATGCCTCATTCAAGTTAAATATTTGCGCTATATGTGGCAAATTAAGCTAATAAAAGCAGTTTTATTAGACACTGGTGTTTTTGTCACATCTGCAAACTCCAATTTTTCCATCCTCGTGCTCATCGAGCAGTAAAAATTTCTTTCCTACATTTTCTTCTCCTTTTTTTAACCCCAACATTGAGTTATTGCATTTATATTATTAATGAGACTGTCCATAGCCAAATAACTGAAATATAGATTCATTATGGACATAAGCCCTCTTGCTGCAGGGCACAAGCACTCTGCTGACTGTTTGGGGTTAAGCAGAAATCTCCCCAAAGGTCTGGTTGTTACAGTTATTCATTAGGAGATTAGCTGCATCCTCCCTAGACGTATCTCATTATGATGGCTTTTGGAGTGTGGATACTGGAACAGACTAATAATTTAGCAGGTTCTGTGCTGCTCTTCCTCTGATCCTAACATGCCACTGTTAGAAAACTTACAGGAGATCATTACTGGAGGCGAAAGAATAAGCAAAACCTAATAGGAATTATTTTCCACATGGGTCATTTGATAATTAATTTCATCTGTGGCTAATGAAAAGATGATAGACCAGTAGATCATTGGATCATTGTAAAAATTTGCTTGCAACACATTCTTAAAGACTTTTTTCCTGTTTTTTATTACAACAATGCAACTGTTAGAATTTTGCATCACATTCTATTCCAGTGATTGTCCTTCCTACCCCGTTTTTAAGCCATCAGTATATTATAATTTCAGTTAATTATACAATATGAAACATAGAAGCATGAGAAGTTTGTTGAATAATGAATTTCACAGTGACATGGTTCCAAAATCCTTCCCATTAGAATATTTGCTGTTCCTCCTCGTCTCCTGAAACATACCACTGCCACAGTTCCCCTCCATTTCTTATAGCAAAAAATCCCTCTCAATTTCCCAGACCCACCTTCAGACCCTCTTTTTCAATTTTGCTTGCCTAATAGACAGGTGAAAGTTGGGTTGGGCTGTGATTAGTTCAGCATTTCTGCACAGGGAATGGCAAATTGGCCATTGCCAAATGGAACAAAAAAACCATGGGTTGAATGGTCCTTGACATGACTTCAGTTGAAGCAATGCTATATAAACATCCACCAAGCTGTTGATTTTTACAAAACTTGTAGGAATGTAGTGTCTTTGAAACCTTTACTCCTCTGCCAAACAGAGCTGAAATTGGCCCCCAGGTTCAGAAGCTTCAAGGAGGGAGCTGACAGACAGCATGATGGCCTCAGTCTCATTTCCTTAGGAAACTTGGCTAAAAATACCAAACTTAAAAAGCAAGAAAATGAAGTGCAAAGGACATCATAAACTCTACAGTGCTCTCATGATAAACAAAAATATGTAATCCTTGCCAAGCAAAATGGAATGAGGTTTCACTGTCTTGTACCAGGCTGTGAAGTGCTGACTGATGGTCAAAGTCAATGGTGCAATAAGAAAGTGACACTGCAGAGTCAGCAGCATAACTCCATTCACTGCCCTCAGTTAGATGCTGGGGTTAACATCATAAATTAGTGTCTGTATGACCTGACATGGATTGTTTCTGATCCAGTGGTTGGCATTACTCATTGGAAATGCAGGTCCAGAGCTCCTCTTTAAGCCTGGCCTTAAACACTTGAAGTCTTTGGTGATATTCACCTGTCATGAAGGCAGACACCTTGCTGGAGGTGCCCAAGCCACAAGGCTGGTCATCCAAACCTCTCACTATTGATGGAGAAAGACTGGCATTTCTGAAGAGCACCTCAAATCAGCTGCTGTGTAGAATCATCCTTTGAAGGAATTTCTATTTCTCTACTGGTCAGCAAAAAAGGCTTGCTTTTCATCTCATAACTTAAGCTCCAAACATTGGTGTCTAAAGCTGGACAGAAACACCATCAAACTTTAAAAGGTTTATTTTGCCAAAAGACAGGGGTTTATTAACACTTTCTCTTTCCATTTTTTCTTCTCTCTGATGGCACATAAAGCAAAACCTCCTCATTTATTTCTTCTTTGAATCACATATTCCTTTGCACCTTGAAGGTCTATTCATTGGCCACATTTTCCTTTGCTGGCTCTGTTAAAATTGAGATCAAGCAACGCTGATCCATGATCATGAAAAGTGAGGTCTCAATGCCTCACTCAGGCTCAGGCTGTATCTGTTACAGTTTTGAGGAAACAACAAAATGTTGAGCAACTAAGTGTCCAGGCCAATTAATTTAAACTAATTATTTCTAGATCCTTCTCTACTGAAATGATTGCAGCCTGAAGCTGTTTCTGTGAAAGCAGTAGTTTAAATAAAATATTTAGACCCAGAAGAATGCATGTCACCAGTCTAAAACAACTGCAAACCTCAGTGATCTAAGCCCATTTTGAGTCTGAACTAGCAGACTGGACCAGTTAAAGGGGCAAGAATAAGATTAATCTATTTTGGTCAGCCCTCTAGAGTGCTTAGTGATATGAAGGAGGGTGTGATAGCTGGGCTTCTGTGTTCCCTCAGCAAAGTCTAAACTCCAACACCAAATGGCTGCATACTTTCAAAATTCTCTCATACATACCCTAAGAACTTGGTCAACAATTTATCAACTTTTAGGCAAGCTATCTGACCAACAAGACTGCACCTAAGTGGTTAATTCCACTCACAGACTCACAAAGGACTAAACTGCAACTTCACCATCAGCTCGGAGGAGGATCAGTGGGATAATTCACTGCCAAACAGGGGAAAGGGAAATGGACTGTTTGTCAGAGGCCACAATCTTTTCCCTATTTCCCTCCAGCACAACTGTCTCAGCTCCATTATTTTGAACAGCTTTTTTCCCCTCAGGCTCTTGCAATGCCCAAGCCTGCAGAGGTGCAGAACCATGACATAATCCATCACCTCCCTGTGTCCGTGGGGAGGTCATTCCTTCAATGAAGTTGGTCTCTGCAATGCATGAGTCACTCCACAGCAGAAGATGGGAGGAGTGCTCCACCTGTTGCATTAGATGCAATGAATGAATGTGTTTAGGACAGTGGAAATAAAGATGAATTCCCCCTTTTTGCCTCCACATTATTAAACAGTTCAGTTTAGGACAAACCAGGCTGATAGCCCTCATTGAGAAAAACCTAGCACTGTGTCTGTGCCTTTAGACCAGAATAATTCTAAGAAACCACACATTCAGATCTAATTAAATCTTTCTAAAAGTCCAGCAGGTTCCACCAGGATGCAAGCAAATTTTGGCATTTCCACCTCCCATTAAAATACTCACTCGAAAATGAAAAACAAGAGAGATTCTCGTTTATGGAAAGGTCCCTTTACATTGCAGAGTGGTATGAATAGGTGTCAAATATATTGTGTTGCATATATATAGCTTTGTATGTGTGCAGAATATCTTGTGTGAAAGGAAGCTCTTCAATATTTGCTCAGTATTTCATCTCCCAATATAAATTCAATATGTAAAACAAATGTTACTTATACAGCACACCCTTGTAAGTCATAGAGATGCAGTTCGTTCCACCAGGCAGGTTTTATTAGTCACAAATCCTAGCAGCTTGTTTCTTTTTCTTGTATGTTGGAGTGTTCATAAGACAATTGAGTCTGGGGACTGGAAAACATCCTCATATGCAAATTTGCATATAAAGCATACCTTTTAATTTATTGTTTGGATATTAGGTGCTGTGACAAGATAAGTCATATGATGTGTAATTGGCCTGGTGAGGATTTGTTGGTGTGTATAATGTATACACTTTTATTAAAGTACAAGAAGAAAATTACTTTGTCAATCATTTCTAAGATAAAAAGGGCCTGGAGAAAGCATTAATTCTTCTGCTGTCACTTCTGGCACTGTAGTCCTTTCTATGCACAACTACATTTTAAAAAATATTGCTACTGTACTTTAATCTTAAATAATTCAGAAGTTTTCTGATTTCTGATTTGATGCGAAAGATGGTCAGATGTGCTCGCACAGGCAAGCACATGCGCACACACAACAGGCGCCCAAGATCTGAGTTAATAATTTATAATTAAAAATCCAAATAGATAAAACAGATGGGAATGACATTGCTGTCCCCATTTTGTCAGAGGAGATGTAAACCCCACCAATAGGTAAAATTAACCCAAAGCAATACTGGCACTTTTAGCACACATATGCTATCAATACACAAAACCATTCTGTATCCGTGTTGATGTCCTCTCACTTTGTTGGAAATAAAACCTATTCAATCATCATCAGAAATAAAAGTATTTCCTTTGCCGTGCTTATACTCCAGCCCTGTCCACAACAATGTTATCTTGCTCACAAACATCTAAGGAAAGTGAAAGAAAGATAAGGTCTTTCCTCTTGAAGCACAGGCCTGCTGTCCAAACCCTTTAATTTCCACCCATCACTGCAAGCAACGAGGTCTCTTTCCCTGCCTCCTTGCTTCATCTCCTCTATCAGCTTTTATTGGATTCCCCACTGTTCCTGGGGACCATAGCAAATTTTGTCACAAACTATCCACAAAACAAATACATGCACCAAAATGGAAAAGGTTCTGTCTCTGGGCATACATGGAATAGATCAACCTACAGCTTGACTGGAATATCTGCTGGGATTTTTGTAAAGGAAAAGAAAAAAAAGCCAAATAACTTGTCCTTAAGCAAAGCTGAAATCCGTCTCTGGCTTCACAAGCTTCTATGTGGAAACACCTTACAGGTCATAAAGTTTACAAATACTGACTCACACCATGCAATCCATTCTGGGCTACCACTGCTTTGGCACTCAAAGCTAGTTCTCCTTAAACCAGACAAACACCCATTTAGGCTGCTCAGAAAATTAGAAATATAACATCTCTCTCCTGAGGGGCATTTCAATAATATAATAAGCCAAAAGACTCCTAGGGTAGCACCTCTTTGGGTCAGTTCCCAACCATGTCATTTACATGTGCATACACAACCAATTGTTGATCTAAGTGCAGCCTGGGGAAGGGCTTTGCAGAAGATGCCAAGCCAGTCAGTAAAAGAGCACCGAGGCACTCATTCATTGGGCACCCATTTTGTGGTCCATTCACTCAGTGCCTGAAGTAAGCCCTGCCAGGAGGTTGTGAGCCCATGCCAGCAATCCCAACAAAAAGCAGGGAGCCCAGGGAGCTCCCTGGGCCCAGGTCTGCTCCAGGAGTAAAGAGCTGGTGGCCAACACACCCATCAGACTCCTCAGCATGTCTCCTGAGGGCTGCAGCTCACAAAAGCACAAGCATTTGCCTACCTCTGCTATCCTAGGGCAACTCTGACTACATGGCAGAGAGGACAGAGTCAGAGCCATCCCAGACAGTCTGGCTTGGCACAGCCTCCTCTCCTGCCACATCACCTCCCTTTTGCAGCCAAATATTCTTTTCCTGTGGATTGCTTTTTTTGTATGTAACTTCTGAAGCATTCATGAACTCGAGTCTTGAAAAGAACTGTAAAACAACACAGCATCACATTGCCTCCTGTACTCTCTTCCAGCCTGGCAGAGACCTCGAGATCTGCTCTATTGAGCCTGCCAGCAGAGGCATGAGAGTAGCTGACAGTAGCCCCTGTTTTTCATCCTCTAGGTACAGATGAAGGGCAATAAATGAGGGTTTGGGTTGTTTTTTCTACTATGGTTTACAACTAAGGCAGGTGGAATGGGATGGTTCATTTCAAAACAGCACACCTTCCCCAAAACCAGGGTGCCTACATGAAAATACCTCTTGCAAACAGTCCCTGACACAGGATAACACTGGACTATGCCTGAGAAACATTTGGGGTGATTTATGCAGGCCAAAACTGTACCAGGGCCTATGATGAAAGATATAACAAACTGCAGTATTCCACGTGCCCTGACACTGACCTGCAGGTGTAACAGGCTGTCCTTGTACAAAGGGGCTCAGAGCAGCCTGGCCTAGTGGAAGATGTCCTTGCCCATGGTGGGGGTTTGGGACGAAAGGATCATTAAGTTCCCTTCCATCCCAAACCATTCTGTTCTTCTGTGATTCCATGATTCTATGAAATACCTCCACCAGTGCTCCTCTGCTGATTCCAGGTACCATTCTCATATCTTTCCTTTTTCTAAACCAGGATTTTTCTACTTTTCTCCTCCATTTTCAAAGCACAGCCCCACCTCTGAGCTCCCAATCCCAGCCACTATGGCTGGCTGCCTTTTCCTCCTCCTGCTGCTCTCCACGTCCCAGCCCTTCCCTCTGCAGCAGACCCCAGCCTGCCCCACATTCTCACCCAGCCTGCTCGCTGGGATTGAAACCTGCAATAACTCCCCAGTGACAAAAAAATAGCATATAAATATTTTTCAGAAACTAACAGTTTGGCCAAATGGAGGTAGCTGTATGCAAGGACAGCATTTCCCTGACACACAGGCAATCTATCTGCCAGACTTCAGGTCCTTGCCTGAATTAACAGCTAAAGGCAGAACAGGCAAAAACTTGCTAATAAAATAACTGTAAGATTTTTGTTTTAATATTGGCAGAAAAACATATTTTCCCTGACCCAGTTTTAAAAAGTGCTGATTCATTTTTTTAAAGCTTCCTAAAATATTCAGCTAAACACAAGCGCTTTTCACATTTTTGGAAAGTTTTAATCCAAATTATTACAGTCTGGCAAACTTATAAACCACTGAAAACAGAACTCAACAATGATAGGTACTAAGAAACTTTAATCATGGGCTTTGCAATGATGGTTAATCCCCAGAGGGGGGTTATTACACCAATAATAATTTTTAAAGATTATGAAATTATTTAATTTTTTATTTCTTGACTTGGAGAGATTTCTGGTCTAAATATTTTTTATGTCTAATTATGACAGAGAAATGCAGTACTAGCAAAAGTTATAGCTGCACTCACATCATTTAGACTGCTAGATTTTGCTAAGTAAAAAGGCTTCTTGGTAGAGGGAGCAGTAGCAGAGTAGCAGAGACCTTACTATTGTTCCTAAGCCTGAGTTTTCTTCCAAAGGATAATACAGTCTCCAGTAGACTGGTGACAAATTCACATGCCTGTACTGGAATACATTATTTCATTATTTTTAAACAAGAGAGGGGAAAAAAATCAGGAAAAAAGTATATGTACACTAATTTTATTGCTTTTAAAGTGCCATAATGCTGTGAACATCATCTCTTAACTGGTAAAAAGATGGGCTTCCCCACACCATTACAAAAGAACACACATTTCAGACTAGAAAGCAGACAAATCTCTCTTCTGAGTACCAGTCACCATTTTTTATTGTACCAGGCAAATGCATTCTAGTTTTTAAACCCTCACATTAGAAACAAGGAATAGCTGGTTTAAACTTTGTTTAAAAGCTGGCCAAGGTTATATTTGCTCATGTAAGCTCCATTGAATTCCAGTTTCCAACTGCCTTTTTTTCATACTATTTCCAAATCCAGAATAAAAGCATTAGTCCTCTCTGCTAGTTATAACAAACGATTCTTGTCTGTTATTCTCTCTCAACAAAATACCTCCACCCTTAAAACCTTAGCTGATAGCTCTTTATAAAAAGCAACAACACTACCAAAAAAAAACTAAACCAACAACAAAAAAGTCCCCAAAAACCCAAACTCCTGGCCTTTCCAAACAGGCCAATATATTTGTAACAACATCTTTACCGAGTTCATGTATCTTCTTTATTGCTCTTCATAAACAGGCTATTGGATCCTTCGGACTTCCAACGTGAAAAATGAAAGAATTTCCTCCCATTCTCGCCTCTCTTATCTCATAATTGTTTTGTTCAGAGCAGTAGGAGAGACCAATATAAATGTCTCTGCTATTTATTTGCCCTTTTCAAGCTCATTCATACTTTTCTTGAGGGCATTTTTTTCTCCCTTTCCTTTTGAATTTGTATCTGTTTACTGCTCTGTACACACAAGTGAGCTAAATTGTTTGAGATTTTATTCCAGAGCTTTATGTAATGCAGATAACAGAGCAAAATATTTAACAGTGAGATTCCGCTCTGTTTTGTAACGATGGTACGAGGTAAAAAATTTAGGGATACGTTCAGCCCCAAGGAATACTTGTACAGCAGAACTTATGTTCCCAAACCTGTTAATCTTTAGAACATGCAACATCAGTCATCCTTCCTTCCAGACATCCTGGGCTGTGTTACTAGAGCCCTTGTTCTGAGTTCATAAAGAAAAGGATGCAGGAGGCAGCTGGCTACCAACGTCTGAAATGCCTGCCCTAAAGGATAGGGCTCACAGCTCCTGCTTGTCTTAAGGTGTGGCACATGCAACTGGAGAATGCAAAGAGCTGTTTTCAGGAAAGACAGGGTTTTCTCATGATTTTAGGAATATAAATTGTGTTGTGGAGCTTCAAAGAAATCCCAGGGTACTGGTTGTATTCATTTTGTATGGCAGAGCTTTTCCTAGTGGGAGTTTTACAGGGGTGGCTCCTGTGGGAAGCTGATGGAAGATTCCTGCATGTCCAACAGAGGCAGTGCCAGTCAGCTCCAGGATGAATCCAAGGCTGAGCCCACCAGAGATGACAGCAGCACCTCTGGGATAACAGAGTTAAGAAAGGGGACAAAAAGCAGCTGTTAACAGCCAGAGAGAGGAGTGAGAATGTGCTAGAGCAACAGCGCTGCCGACATCCACGTTAGTGCAGCAGGAGAGGCAGGAGGTGCTCCAGGTGTCAGAGCAGATTCTTTGGCAGCCTCTGGTGCAGCCCACAGTGGGGCAGCCCATGGAGGCCCATGGGGGAGCAGAGATCCACCTGCAGCCCCTGGAAGACCCCACAACAGAGCACAGGGATGCCCAAAGGAGGCTGTGACCCCACAGGAAGCCTGTGCTGCAGCAGGCTCATGGCAGGGACCTGTGGCCCCTTGGAGAAGAAGCCCACACTGGAGCAGGTTTGCTGGCAGGACCTGTGATGCTGTGGGGGACAAATGCTGGAGCAGCCTGTTCCTGAAGAATTGCACCCCATGGAGCAGGTCATCAAGAGCTGCAGCCTTTGGAAAGCACTCACAGGAGTTTGTAGAGGATTCTCTCCTGTGTGAGGGACCCCACACTGGAGCAAGGAAAGAGTGTGAAGAGTCCTCCTCCTGAAGAGAAGGAAATACAGATGTATGATGGACTGGCCACCATTCCCAGTCCTATTGAGCTCCTGGGGGAGAGGAGGTGGAGAAAATTGGGAGTGAAGCCTAGAAAGAAGTGAGGGCTGGGAAGATGCTATGATTTGGGTTTATTTCTCATTATCCTACTCTGGTTTGATTGGCAATAAATTAAAGCAATTTCCCCAAGTCAAGTTTGTTTTGCTTAATTCACATAAATTTTGTTATATTTTTCTCTGCCCTGCCCAGGTGAGGAGGGCAGTGATGGAGTGGCTTTGATGGGCACCTGGTGTCCATCCAGAGTCAGCACACCACAGAGGTAAAGATCTATTTCCTGTGGCTGAGCCTTCTTGCCATCTAACTCTGTTAACTGAAGTAGACACAACCTGCTCCTGCCTATCCATAGCTAAGGGAAATCACTTTGGGCGCCTCTAGCAGGCCAAGATTTAGACAGGACCATGGGTCAGCTTAGCCT
>VZRX01008268.1:5232-18019 GCA_013398075.1 Notiomystis cincta
TATATAAAAAGTATGGGAAAATCAAAGAGCAACTGGAGATAAAACTAGCAAAGGAAATCATGGGCTACAAGATGAGCTATATTATCATAAAAAACATAAACAAGGGAAATGGGGGATACTACTGGACAAAGCAGGTGTATTAGTCACAGCAATCACAATAGTGGCTGAAGTAGTAGATGTCCTTTAACCTGAGTCTTCACCAGCAAGAATTTTTATCCTTTTGTGCCCAGAGACAGAGTTGAAGAAAGAGAGGAATTACCAGCAGTGGAAGAACAAGTCAGAATCTCTTGAGAGAAATCTGTTCCTTCTTTTCTGTTTCGCCTCATTATCAGTATCATCCTGGAGAAGGAAAAAGAAAGTATGGTTTCAAAAACCAGGTGAGGCCACATGAGGAGGATGCAGTCAACACACCTGAAGCCAGGGCTGCTATTCAAAGGACCTTGACAAGGTAGGAGAATGTGACAAACTATAATCTGACTAAACTACAATGACAGATGCAGTCCTGCAACCAAGAAAGACAACTTCAGCCCCAGAAAAATTTAGAATAGAGTTTTGCTTTCTAAAATATGCAAAAAATATGTAAATCAACTGAATTTATAATTAATGGAATCACCTTTTAGTGGGTCTTCCATGGATGTATGGAGCTGGGGTTAAATATTCAAAGGAAGCAATTTAGTTTTATATGTATAATTAAAACACATTTTAATAGGAAGCTCAAAGATACAACAGACTTCTTAATTTATCTGAGTAGAAACTGCAGTCAATAATATTAGATAATTGATTTAATTTTTATTTATTTCTTATAGATACCGATTTTTTTTTTCATCCAGACACTTCAAAAGCTTAGGTAAAATATACCATATGTATCATATATCCAGTGCATTTCTAAAAAAAAAAAAAAAAATTTTTGAAGAATCTTTGTATCAAGAATCTTCTTATCAAATAGGAAATGTTGGATTATACTTGATCATTAAGAAACCATTTGTAGACAGTTTTAACCCAAAGTCAATTCAGTTTACAACACAACTTCCCAAATGGTTATATTGGCAGAGTGAGGCAGTGAATTCTGTGACAGGTGCTGTAGCAAGTGGTTTGCAAGGATGAACTTCTCAAGATCTGTCTGAGTCAAGACTGAAGGCGATTGTGTTGAATTGCCTTGGCTAAAGTGAGCTACCCTTTTATGATAGCCTGTCTCAGTCAGTGCAGTTTCTGTTGAACCTACATTTGTTTTTTAGGATCTCCTTTGAATGGATGCCCTGGGAATGGCATTCTCTCCCTAATGGATCAGAAAGCCTTCCAGTTTAGATGACTGTGTATGAACATATGTGTATGCTCTGTTCCTGCACATTTAGAAGCAACAGTTACTTCTTTGCTCAACATGGATTTAAGTGCCGTATAAAATATAATTTTTGCCCTGCTTTATACTCTCCACAGCAGAAAAATAAATGCATCTCTCTTCTAACTGCAGATGAAGACCAGACATGGAACCTAAGAGATCACCTTAGGGTAGTGGTGTTTTACTGTGATTCCTAACCGTGAGCTAAGATTTAACTGTGACACCAATTTGATATTAGAGATATTAGAGGAGAGAAACAGTAGTTTTTTGTGAAAGGGAAGTGAAGTTTAATTTAATGACAGTACATTTAAATTAACTTTTCTCATTTAGGTGCCAAACTCCATTATAAGGATTCATTCCCTGTTGCTGGGCAATACTGATTCTTTTATCTACTGTACACAATATTCACTGATGCAAGATATTTGTTCTGATGGGTTTATATTCTCATAATTTATCATATGCCCCACTGATTTTCCAATAAATGGGAAATATTGCTATCATGCACCAGCCTCAGGGATAGACCCACTCTAGAGTCGATATTCTGGATAGTCTACATGCTGTTTTGAAGTGAATGTTTCCAGTGTTAGAACTGTATCTTGCTACAGCATTAGCAGCTCATGGTAATGATAGGTATTACCTGGATTTCTTTATATGCTTGGCTTTGAAGTATAAATCCAACATTGTTTCATGTTATTTTATTTTTTTTTCTCAATGAACTTAATTTTCTGTTTTCTCTAAATGCATTTTGTTGCATAATACATCGAACATTATCTTATAGTAAACATATTTTCCATTTCCTAGTGGAATTAGTAACCTGAGTTGTGACCAGGTTGCTCAGGTCAGACTAGTCATTTCATTGTCTGTAAATCAGCTGTAAGGGAGATTTCATGACTTAGTGTTACATACTTTTACAGCAAAGTTGGCTTGATGAGTTCTGTACTCTCAGCACAAAGATTGACCTTCTCCTTCAGTGGGCTGGAGAAACTTGGTTTGGGTGCCATATAAACTAGGTTGAGAAATGGTCCAATGGAATTGATTTTTTTTTAAATGACCAAGTGAAGACATTTTGTTTACCCTTTAGAAAAGAAATGTGGAAAGAGACATGATATGTCTTAAGGCGTGTTAAATGGAACTTCACAGATGGAGGAAATATTTATTTATCCATGGCTATAATTCTTAGAATAACATATAATAAACTTTAATTGCAGAAAGAATGATTTAGGTTGCACATTATGGAAAAACTTTAAACTGACAGAAGGAGGATGTGCATATTTTTCTGTGGAGACTGCAGAAAGAAACTCCACCTCTGAATTTTTCAAGCAACAAGTTCAGACAATCTAACAGAGAAAGTTTAGGTTTTGAAGAAACAGGGCTTTGGCAAGGAATTGGATTAATATTTTTTTCCTCTCCTCCTTTATCATTCTATGAGAATTGTGGCAAAACAATGGGGATTATTGTCCCACACTTAAAAGAGGAAAGCCATGTCAACTCAACATATTAACCTTAAAAATACTTGTATATCAATCCAAAATCTGTATTGTATAATCACTGATTATCATTGATTCATTGATTGTATATTTTTCCAAAATAGGATTTATTTGGATATCATCTGTATTGGTATACAGTTATACATAAAATATTTGACAAGATATATAATCTTGATAATTATAGAGCCCATACTCAGAACTTCTCCATTGTGTTCCATGTGTTTCTTTTTCTCTGTATTAATAACATTTTATTTGAATCATTGGTGAAACCTCAGAATGAAAATTTCTTTGCTCATGTAACTTGGAAAAAATAGTTGTGATGTTTTTCCACTTTTCACCCAGGATGAAATATTGTGAAGTATAAATTATGCTTTACATGATTTATATGAAAAAGCTCCCACACCTCTGAAGTATTAGAATTGTATGATTAATTGCAGCACAAGGGCTCAACAGTATTGCCAAAAAGTAAAATTTGCAAATGGAAGCAAAATGATTGGTAAGATCCTATATAAACTAAAACAATGTTAATTAATATAATTTTGTAGTACAAAACGAGTAATTCCTTATATTTTGCACATCTTCTTCCAGAAAAAGAAATTCCTTGGCATATAAAAATATGAAGTACTTTGTCAATTTCCTCACAGTGCTGGGTTTGTGGTTTGTTAACATCACAAATCCCTCTACAGTTTCTAAGAGTCCTCAAAATGTTTTGTCAATGGTGACAACTAAATGCAGGATTGTTTGAGTCAGGATGATAAATTTACTTTTTGTCTTTCAGAAATTATGCTTTGTCTACTACAGCTCTTACATAAAATATTCAAACATTTTGTTTGCTCTTATTTAATAATAGTTTTGTTCAATAACAAGTCTTGTCAAAAATTGAGAAAATAGTGTTTTCCTTTTCCAAATATTTTCCTACACAGAGCCATATTAAAAAGCCTGAAGCTACTTTGTTTTTCAAGATTACAAATTATACACTACTACTACTTGTTGTCTAGGGTACTGCAGGGACAATTTCAGTTCAGAACAAAATAGAATATTTCCTCCCTCTGCTGGGTATAGACCACTCTAAGAGGTAACATTGCTTCATACATCTCCCTCCCTAGCGGAAGGGAGAAGCAGTGTTATTTAGTGGAATATTTTTCTGGGTATAACAAAAACTGGTCATACAAAAGTTTCCAAAAAGATTGATTTGTCAAATCAATGTTTCAAAAAATTCAAAAAATTCTGTTTTGTGAGAACAGAACAATTGCTCAGTATTTGAGACAGCTAATTTCAGCAAGTGTGTGAATATCGTTCTCTTGCTTGGTTTTAATCATCAAAGTTTTTTTTGTTTGTTTGTGCTTTTTGTTTGTTTGGGGGTTTTTGTTTGTTCTGTTTTTTGTGGTTTTGGTGTTTTTTTTGGGTTTTTTTTGGTGTTTTTTTTTTTGTTGGTGTTTTTGGTTTTTTTTGTTTGTTTTGGTTTGTTTGGTTTGGTTTTTTGGAGTTTTGTTGTAGGTTTTTCGACTTCTCAGTTTCAGCCTCCACTTTAATTTAATTTACCTGTGTTTGGAGGCAATAGCTACAAAAAAATCTCAAGCTGTCTTAGCATACAAAACACACCTCATTAGCAACAAAGACTGATGTGAACATTTGCTTTGAGGCAGTGTTGGCTTTGCACTCACTTCAAAGCAGAGTTCAAAGCCCTGATCCTAATAAAAGCACTAATGACAAGGTTGCAGAAGCATTCAATGCACTCAGCAAAGGCCATTTTTCCCAACACATTCTATTCCCATTTGGGTGGCAGATAAGTGCTTAAATTCTCAGAGAGCTCACTGCATTAGCTGGCGAGTTGTTGAAAATCTGGAGATTAATGCCACTGGATGCTAAACAATTCTGAGTGTCTGCCATTTATTATCAGGTCTGTCTGGAGGCTAAAGCCTTGTGAAAATGGAGTCCCTTCTTAAAATTTTACCAGGTGAAATATCAGTCTCACTTTCTATTATTTCTATGTTCTAGAGAAATTTAGTCCTGAAATTAAAAGTTTCTCTAAATAGATTGGTATCTGCTTGCCTTTATGATTTTTTTTTATAATCTATGAAATTGTAGAAATTCTTCTATTTTACAAAACCAGTATTTTCTGTTTTGCAGGTGTAAATCATTGAAAGTGTAATCCTTTCTGCAATTTATTGTCTGTAACATTGTTTTATATTGAATATTTTTCCTCCTCAATATAATCCAAACATTTTTCACTTTAATCTAGGTATATCAGTGATTATTTAAGTGAGGCTGATTTGACCACCATTGTACATATACAATGTAATGAATCTCGACTATTTTCTATTAAAATTGTCATATAAATGTTCCAGTAGAGATTAATCAGTGTCCCTTCCTCCACAATTCTTCTCCAGATGGCTTGTTCTGGAGGTGGAAATGGGCTTCAGAAGATCCTACCAAAACATAGGTGGCAAGTTCTCTCCTATCTTTACATATTTGTCTTTGCTTAATTTTATACTTATAGAGTTATAGAGATAGCTATATTCCAAGTTTGTGATTATCATAATTTACTGCCAGCATTTGTACCAGCTCTAACATGTGTGAGTGGACCAAACCTTTAATTGTAAGTGAGGTAAGAAGGGTCAGAACAATCTAAACATGAAAGGGCAGGGAGGGCAACACTCCAGTAACCACTGTGTGATCAACAGGGATGCACAGACAATCCAGGTCACTTGTCTTTAGCCAGGCACTTTAGCTGGGTCACTGTGCTGTTTTCTGTGTTCCTGTGTCCTGATCACTATGTTCCTACTTGAATAAGGCTAACTCTGGCAGGAGCCTACCAGGGCACTGGCAGACCTGAACTGGGTCCTTGTGCATCCAGTCTGTGTCTGTAGTGATAAGCATAAGCCTTGGGGTCCTGCCAGAAAGACTCTGTAGCACAGCCATGGACCAGAACCAGAGAAAAAAATTTACCTATACTCCAGTTGTAACGTATACTTATTTATAGAGGCCCTTTCCTTGGGCTTGTTATGTTGCTTAGTGGAAAGCTGAATTTGATCTGGGTATATAAAAGCATTGATATGGCTGCTCAATGTTCAAAATCTTATTCTGTGGCTGTGGATCAGAGCTCAAGAGCAGGAGGCCAAATTATTTGCAAGATAGTGGGTCTGGTTTTTGCCAGGTCTTGGCTTAGAGCTAGGCCACTAAAATGTACATTTTGTAAGTATCTCAAAATTGTCAGCCAAAGAAGATCAAGCACTTTAGCCTGTTGCCAGATGAAAGTAGTGATAACACAATGTGTTGTTAAAAATCAGTGCTGATATAGAACAGAGTCTACATACAAGTACTGGAGGGGGAAAAGCTCTCAGATAATACCCTACCACATACCCCATAAATCTGGTGAATCAAAATTAAATATAAATCAAATGTCAGGTTTTTTAGATGAGAGTATGAAGGGGCTGCCCATATATTTGTTGCCCCTGAAGACCTACATAGGTACTTTGAGACTGCTGGGATGACTTGGAGAATTTTGGGCAGATGTTACAGCACATGGGAAGTTTAGATGCTTCTGGCATCTGTGAGAAAAACAGATAATTTTGTGTGTAATATGTACCGAAGCAGTAAATTTAAATCATCTTTCAAATGAGGGGTTGCTCTTTGTTACTATCTCATAAAAAGACATTTTCAGAGCTGAAAAGCCCTTAGACTGAAAGCTTTCTGGATCTGTGGAGATAGGCTTAAATTCTGCCTTGGTTTTAGACATCAGATAAAGGCTTTTGCAAGGATAAAATAACATAGCAAGTTGTGTATATGCACACTTGTTCTGTTCTGTTAAATATGATTTTCAGTTTATGTTGATTTAAAAAAAATCTCAATCACTAGTTTTTGTACAAAATATTTTTTCTGGAAATAAAATAGCTATCTGACACTTCATTTAACAAGAGCCAAACTGTTATAGTGTGCTCCTCCCTATTTGTTGTATTAATGAGATATCACAGTGGTACTCAGACTTTCAGTTAGTGCTATAATTAGGATAGAATAGCATAGAACAGAATAGTTCCAGTTGGAAGGGACCTACAGTGATCATCCAGTACAACAGGCTGACCAGTTCAGGGCTGACCAAAAGTTATTAAGGGCATTGTTCAAATGTTTCTTAAACACTGACAGGCTTGGAATATCAACCACCTCTCAAGGAAGACAAAAATTTATGGGAAGGAGCACAGAAGTCTGGTGTAGCAGATGTTTATGCACATAGTCTAAATTCATTTCATGAACACGGGTAAGGATTCGAAAGTGGATAAGTGTGTTTAAATATCTCATTAGTTAGAATTTTGCAATGAAAAATTACTGAAAAACCAGGTTCCAGAAGAACAGGAGAACTACAAACCTTTGACAATCACATTAAAGAAAGCCACAATAATCTATAGTTGTTGATTAGCTCCCTTAATGATGAAAATTCTCCTTAGAAAATATTTGTTAATCATTACAAACAAAAAAAGTTGTATCTTTCTAGCTATTTGATAATTATTGCTTACATGATTTGTAAGGAACTGTTTTCCCCAATCACTCTGAAAAGAACTTCTTTAAGTAGATGAAATTAGAATCTGAAAGAAAAGGATACATTTATTGTGCTGTCTTAAACAGAATGCTAGATACAGGATCTTATAGGGCTAAATATAAAAAGCAGCTATCAAAGCCAAAAGTATATGTGTAAAAGCATATCATTACAGCAGTAATGAACACAGAAAATACTTTCTGATAGCAGTACAGTATCTACTTGTAAACTATTTATAATATAAAAATGTTTATTGAGAAAGAAACCTCTAACATCATGTAGTAGTACAGTCAAGTATCTCAGATTATTTGATGAAAGTATCTTCCCTTAAGAAAAATATATTAAGCAGATGTAACGTCTGTATAAAAAAAAGCCAAGAATATCTGAGAAGAATTAAGTCCAAACACAGGTTTCATCTTTTACAAGGTTAAGCATTGTTGAGCTAGTTTTCAGCCCCTTTCTAAAGTTTTGGACATCTCAAGAAGAAAAATGTGCTGAAGTCTAATAAGGATCATAAACTCCTCATTCAACAATTCCCAGACTGTAGAGCATGTACTAGACTAAGTGTCTGCCCTAATGATGATCATTAAAATTTCTAAGGTGATGTGCTGAGTCCTTTTGAGTATCTGAGGGTCTGAAAATCACTTAACTGATTATAAATTTTTCATGCTGGGAAGATTTTTGTGAGATGCCTTTAATTTAAAATACCTCACATTGGTAAGGTAGTAGGCAAAGGTGATGATTCCAAGAGCAATTTGACTGCAAGGAAAAAAAACCCAAACCCCTAGACTTCTGGGGTGTTAGGAATAGTACTGTAAACTTCAGTTTCCAAAAACATTTTTGAAACAGATACAACAAAAAGGATGAATATTTGAATATTTCTGTCTCTCTTCTGAAAAGAAACTGTATGTGGCTGTAAATTTTTGGACTCTACTAGTATAATAATACTCAGAAGAGGATGTGGGGACACTTCATAGAAGTCTTCAACTTCCTTTTGAGGATACCTGGAGGGCCAGCACTGATCTCTGCTGACCAGTGATGGGATCTCAGGCATGGTGCTGAGGCAGGGAGAATATAAGGTAAATGTAAAGAAAAGATTCTTCCCCCAGACTGTGGTTGGTAACTGGAACAGGCTCTCCAAGAAGTGGTCCAAGCCTGGCAGAGTTCAGGGAGCTTCTGGACAGCTCTCTTGGGGACATGGTGTGACTCTTGGGTGTCCTGAGCAGGGGCAGGATTTGGACTATGATGATCTTTGTGGGTCCCTTTCAAGTCAGCACATTTTATGATTCTATAATTCCCTACCTATATCAAGCAAAACTGCACTCTGGACCTATAACATCAATGGACTATTCCCATGGATTCCAGTGGACTTTTATTCAGACCCTTATTTCTTGTAGATTCAATGTTGTGACTTGATTTCTTAAACAGGTACACATCTGTGACTATGTACATAATTCCTGCTGAAATGTGACTGTGGTATCCACATATCAAATAAGAACCAAGCTCTTCTTAAATTTTTGCTTTCTTTTGTTTCTCCTTAGCAAAACTAAAATTACTCCACCTCAACTTTGCTCCAGTCAGTAAAGCTACTCTTTTTTTTCTCATCTCTTCTTATAACTAGATGTAACTTATCCCTCAGTTAAATTGTTTAATGCAGAACATTCCTCCCTTTGGAATAGCAGGAGGTTTGCTGCTATTTCCCAGCCTCCCTCCTCCACTCTGTACCTGTCAAAGGATGGCCTCAAAGTTAATGAATCCAAGACAGCAGGAGCCAAAATGTTGCTGACAACAGCATTTTGTCTTAATTCCAAACAGTGTTGGAAAATAGCCTTATATTATCAAGTGCAATTTAGATTGATTTGCAATGTGAGCAGGTCACATCTATGTTTCAACAATCAGGAGCAGTGAATCCCTAGCGAGCCTTTGCTGACTATATACAAGGTAGGATTAGAGTTAATTTTTTATTCTTTTCCAATAAGTACACAGAAAGCAGAAGAGTTATCTACTGTAGCAAACATGGGTTTCAGATAATGTGATTAAGCAGTGGAAGATAATTTACTTTCCTTGATGTTTGTGGACTGAATCAAAAGTCTGTCAGCTCCCATCAAGCAATGAGATTTATATGATGAAAATTTTCAACATGAAAATAACTGGTATGTAGATCCTGACACTGGGCACTGCTCAGGGTGGGCATAATTGATAAGACAGAATTTGTAGCACTCAGAGAATTCCCCATTTAAGTTTCAGTGGTCAGACACTACTCAGCTGCTCTCACATGTGTGTGTTTGTCCTCAAAGCAGAGATATGTTAAATTTCCACAAAGAGTCTGCAACTCAATGAATGTCCCAGATGTTAGTAATCTTAGGACTTTATGATATATCCCAATTTCTGTCCAGTTCAAGAAGGGTGAACAGAAAAATAGAGAATTATGTGCTATTGATTGCATTTCATATGATATCATGTTATAATAAAAAGTAGTTGTCAATATCTACAGTAGCAGCTAGAAATTTATTTCTATTGAATTCATGCTACACTTTATAAAACAGTTATGAAATTTAAGCTCCCTTTTCTTTCTGGCTCATTACTACTGGCTTATATACATCCAAATTAAGCCATCCTAGTTTTCATATAACCTTGTTGCCTAGTTGGCACATTAAACTCTGCACTACTTGAAAGATCTCGCCCTATCAAATAGCATATACATGAATCTGAAATGCAATTTCTTTTACCAGCCAAAAACACTTATATTTTAATACTTATCATGCAGTTTTCTCACATTCCAGTATCTGAAGGGATAAAAAACTCCAACATATTGTCTTGATGGTTTTTTTTAAAATCTCAGTTCTGGCCTCAGCTGATTTCCATTTTTATATAGCCACTTCCTCACTTAAAGTTTTCTGAACCTTTCCCTTAATTTTTATTTTATTTCTGTCTATCTATCTATCTATCTATCTATCTATCTATCTATCTATCTATCTATCTATCTATCTATCTATCTATCTATCTATCTATCTATCTATCTATCCATCTATCCATCTATCTGTGTGTGTTTTTGTGCATGTGAGTGTGTACACATGCACATTGTTGCAGACTGACTTCCAGAACAAAGTCTCATGGACTGTACTGTCTTTAATCCAGGCACTCTAAAAACTCCCTCTAAAAAGAGAGGGAGGCATCTGCTCATTGTAGGAAATGATAGCCACAAATTACAGGTGGTGTTCTACCTATTACCTCTTTATTTATACTTTTTAAAGGCCTGAGCAGATATTCCTAAAAGATTTTATGTGTGTCTGTAGTCCAGGACTCATCAAGAGGTTTGCATCAGCTGTGATTGTTCTATGAGAAAATCACTATTGACCACAGAGAAAGGCTGGGACAAGGCTCAGTTGGCCACTGAAAATAATGAACAGTTAATAGTCATTATCTATCTGAAATTAGAACAAGGTCATCTGTGTACACATAAGCAAAGCTTAGCATTTCTAATTCTAAATTAAAAAAAAAAAGACAAAAAAAAAAAAAGAGAGCAAGCTATCATTCATTGTTTTGCAGCTTTGTGTAGTTTTCACTGGTTTGCATCTTGTGTTCCATACAGAATATTTTCCCCACAGAAGACTGTTTTTAAGTATCAAACCAGCTCAGCAGGACTCATAAAATTGGAGTTAAACTCCTGCTTTTTGTTTTAAACATAAACAGCATGAGAATTACCCTTTACTAAAGTGCTTAGAGATTGATTGATAAAATGGGCTATACATTAACTAAGATAATATTATTGCAAAATAGTAAGTTCTGCTCTGATGTAAAGTGTAAGCTGTCTTCATTTTATTTTTGTTTTAGTTGACTTGTGTCACAGCAGGGGCTCAGAAATTAATGTAAAATTCAAAGTGTGATTGAAATATACTTCAAAAATAAGGCCTTTTCATGCCACTCTGTTATAATATGTGGCTTTTGAAATCTTGGAAATGGATTGACCTATTTTTATGTTCATTTTATATTGTAAAACTATTTTTCAAACATGCTATTAGGCTTTAAGAGTTCTTGGATGTGGTCTGACTATATAAATTCCATAGTTTTTATACACACTCCTTTTACAGTTTTGCTCTCTGCAGAAATTTCGGTGTTTGGAGTTACGGTTCCCTTCTCTTCCCCACATTTGCTGAAAAATTTTGGGGCAAGAAGCTATTTTCTGTAGTTCACACAGAGACTGACATTTACTTAATTATTCTGTGAAAAATGCTGAGTGATAGCAGAGTTTTTCTATGCAATACAGAAGTGCTTTTTTCCCTTATAAAATTCAGATCTCAGTTTTAATTTTAGAGCCTTGTCCTTTTCAGCTGTCTGAACTGGTTGCGTGCTCTGTCTTCAATCCCTTTGTAGAACTTTCAACTTAGGTAAAAGTTCATCTCTTCAGGCAGTAGCTAAGAAACACATAGACTATGTAAGGGTTTTGTAATCACTTGTTATTTTAGCCAGTACAAGACATTTGCAGATCTAGAAAAAATAATTCTGAAATACTTCAATGTTTCTTCTTGCTCTGATTTCCACAGGCTTCTCAATGTGTTTTGACTTTCACAATGCAGAGATCTGCCACTTTTCCTCAAAATTCTTAAAATCTTTGTGCAGATATTTGTATATGTATATCTTTCCACTCTAAATTTCTTGTACATCTATTGAGAAACTTCTCACTTATTATTTTCAGCTACTTAATTTAAGGATTAATCGCTCAGCTGTGTTGTGTAATCACCGTCCCACACCAGATGATGTGGGACAGCTCAGTTGCCTCCTTTACAGGCTTGAAAAACTGTAAAGCCAATTAAAACCTAAGGGAACTGATTGAAAGATCATAAAAATCTAGTGATTTTTCTACTGTTAATTATACTCAAGGTACAAGAATTACTCTCTTTTGGATTTATGTCAGTATAAAGACCAAATGGGTAGAGAAGACAACCACATACTGTGTTTAAAATTAAAGGTACAACTGTCAGAGACTGAAATATAGCTTATGACTTAAAGATTTTCATGAAAGGCTTTTGCCTGTTGTAGAAGGACTGCATTACAAAAGCTTCAGAGAAGACCACCATGACTCCTGACAGGCCTCCTGGCTGAGGCCTTTCACTGTTCCCTGATAAAGATAAGTTAAAGTAACATCTCTGGGCTGGGGACGTTCACACAGCACAGGCCGAACACCCTCAGGAGGAGCCCGCAGCCCCAGGGCTGCCAGCAGCCAGGCTCCACAGCCCCTCGCTCCAGAGGGGGCCAGAGGCTCTGGCTGTGGCTGGAAAGGCTCTGCTCAGAGGCACTGACCGCCCACCCCGCCCTGTGCAGAGAGCCCGGCTGGGGCCCTTCACCGGGGAAAGCTCGTCCACAGCACGGGGGGACATGGCCCAGGAAAGGCCCCTCCCCAAAGNGGAGAGCACCAGAGATGATGCAACAGAG
>VZRX01008270.1:0-41367 GCA_013398075.1 Notiomystis cincta
AGTAAAAAAAAAATAAATTAAGAGTGTTAACTTACTAGATATTAATCATTTGTTCATTTTACAGCACCAGTAGGTTAGTGATGTACGACAAAGAAAAGTGTTTCTTGGGCTGGATGCACATGTGATGTTTTTTCTATATTGAGAAGTAGAACAGTGAATACAAAGACAACTCAGTGCAAAATGGCTGAAAACCTACAGAACTGCAGTTACCAGTTAGCCTATTCTTCTGCTTTAGCAGATTTAAATATTAACAGAACATACATTATAGTACTTCTTAATAGGACATTAGCAAGTGTTTGCATATAAGTGTATCTATGTTTATTTTCCTTTGTGTTAAAAGTCTCTTAGGTACTTGTTTTGTTGGAATGGGTTCTCTTCATTGGGCAAATGGACTTTTTTCATTCTCAGCACAAGACAGTTTGATCTATTGAAAATAAAATTAGCTTTACTGCTTTAATCCAAAGCCACAGTCACTGAACAGTTAACACTCATATTCTATGGGTCTGATTAAGTCTGTCATATGCACTTATGTTTATGTTGACTAATTTCATAATTGGCTCAAGCATTTTCCATTGTTTTTCACTGATATTCAATATACTCTACTTAAAGTGAAACTTAAAAACAATAGAGGTCTAATTATAGTAACGTTTTTTTAATCAGTGATTTTTACAAGGCAATTAATTTACCTATCATTTTCTAAGGTTTAAGGCTATATTGACTTTATCTAAATATTTTTTAAAATACTCAAGTTTTAAATGGAAGTCATTGGTGAGCAGGGGGTAATGAAGTGTGGGAAAAAGATGTAGTCATGATTTAAATTGCTAAATTGTATGGAAAGACACAAAGAAAAAGAATTCATTTGATATCTTTTTGTGCATTTTTATTTCCCTATGTACGTTTAGGCTGAGAAATGTTTTTCAAATGAGTTCTCTTTTTGTCTGCAGAGAAATATGGCATTTTAGGAACTAGAATATCTAGCATAACTGTTGCAAAAAAATTTATTGATAGTGTTTCCTTTTACAAATATACACAATCTTAATATACAAGCATATCACTCTTCCTGAATGTGTGATCAGAATCAAATTATGTGGGCTTGAAGATCTTTTGTGCAATAGAAAGACTGTTCTTGGCCACACACAATGATCCACAAAAAGTAATTACAAACCAAATCATTTTTAAACTTATTTCTGGACTCAGTCTTGTTGCTTCTCATTGCACCTGGGAATTATCCAGAGAAAGACAGATTTTAGCTAAGTTAAGTAACAGTTGCTCCTTAGAATTTGTAGGGATTGTTTCTCTTCTTGTTTTTCTATGAAAATTCTGTTGGAATTTTCTAGAATTTCTTGGGTAGTTAACTTTCACTGAAGAATTGTACTGAAACCTCATTCCTTTAGATATGACAATGGCACTGTCTCCATGCTACAGCATGTTAAAAACTTACATGAAGTTTGGCTTTGATATCGACAAGTTTTCCTGCTTGTGCTGCAAACAAAAACGAACTGGTAACAGCTATGTAGTTGTCAGCAGGAGGAGGCAGATGAGGTTTCATCCCTGGCTTTCAGCTCACTATCCTGGCTCATCTGACTCCAAGACATGAGACACTTGCAAGATCATTAACAACAGTTAAAAAATCTGGAGTGCCCTGGGGTCAGTCTAAAAACTGGACAGGGCAAATGTGGAACATATAAACCTGCATAGATTGTTTCAATTGTCTGTCACTACAAAGCATATTTTATTCCAGTAAAGTGACATTTTTGGAGATATTAATTCAATCTCATGTACCATGAAATCACAAAATCTTGATAACACACATTTGACTTCCGAAATACACATTCACAAAGTTTTCAAGACAAAACTCTTTTCCTTGACAACATCTATTTACATAAATATACTCAAATGCATAAAATACCTTGGAAGTCTAAAAAACTTTTTGTATAGGCTGGATGGAGAATTAACCAGTCAGTCATTAATGACTATTACCTGTAAGCAGAAAGTCACAAAGCTGATCTTTCCAAAGACAGGCATGTATATCTAAGAAGCAAGACAGCAAATTTATATCCTATTTGTGACTTATTGCAAGGAGACTGCAAATCCTGTAATTTAGCTTGCAAACTCATTTTCATGCTACTTCCTTAGCCCTCTTCCCTTTGAGTACATTGTTTCCTCAGCTACAATACTTTTTTTTATTTTTAAGACATGTACACACAATTTAGAGTGAGGTTGCAACCCTTAAAGGTAGCAGGACACAGGAGACAACCAGATATGAGATACCAGCATTTCAAACAGCATTGGGAATGCTCATTGGAAGATCCTATGTTTCTAACTGAAATAGTTAATTGGATTTCTAAATATTTCTATGTAATATTTCTAAATATTATGGTTTCACATAAAACTTTGGAAACAGAAAATCTAAAACAAGGTCCATTTTTTATATTATCTTGTTGTTCTCAAGCCAAACGAGTACTGGAAAAACACAGGATTGTTGCAAGGGTTATGAACTAAGTCAATGAAGAATTAAAAAATAAAGACTAAAAAAGTGTCAGCTTAGAGAGAGAGAGACTTCTTTCTCCTGGGACCCTTTAACGTTTCTTTGGGCTGATAAGAATGCTGCTTCTCAACAAGGTGACTAAAAATGATGTGATCTAGCACATTCCATCAATAGGCTTCAGCTGACCTCTGTGTCACTCAGTTCCCTCTGAAAATTAAGTTAGTGCAAACTTAAGGAATTTTATTATGTATATGCATGTTTGAGTATATTCAAAACCCCAAGAATTTAGAAATTAATGAAAATTTCAGAAAATTAATTCAAAGCAGTTTTTTTCTATATTTAAGGATAAAATTGGAATATTTAAATTATTACATATTTATCTACTTATTTGCAATCATGATTGAAAGTGCAAAGATAACTCAGAAATTTGGTTGATATATTATATCCAGAAAATGAAACCTATTATAATATAGCTGAAATTATATTCAAATTACAGCTTATAAGAAAATTATAACCATATACATATGTCTGTCTTATGGAGGAGGCACATGTGTGTGTTGCAAAGGTATAATTTTCATGGTTCTACTGGAGATTCACTTGTTTTGAGGAAAATTTAGACTGATGCTCTTGACTGTCATGCTATCTATGCTGTCAAATATCAATAAATCATCTGCTTCATGAGGGCTGAGTACTGGGCTGTCTACTTCATCTGCATGAAACACCGAACTGGAGAAAGGCTTGGGGATGTTGGTCGATGACTCAACAGGACCTGGCAATGTGCATTTGCAGCCCAGGAAACCATCAAAATGCATCAAAAGAAGTGTGACCAACAGGTCAAGGGAGGTGCTTCTCTCCCTGTGCTCCACTCTTGTGAGACCCCAACTGGAATTCTACATCTTAGTCTGGGGCCTCCAATATAAGAAGTACTTAGACCTATTGGAATGAGTCCAGAAGAGGTCATGAAGATGATAAGAGGGCTGGAGAACCACCAGAAAGACATAAAGGGACTATTTACAAGGGCTTGTAGTGATAGGAGAAGGGGGAAAAGCTTTAAACTGAGAGACTAGGTTTAGATTAGAGGTTAAGAAAAAATTCTGTACTGTGAGGGTGGTGAAGCACTGGGACAAGTTGGCCAGAGAAGCCCTGCATGCCACATCCCTTGAGGTGTTCAAGGCCCGGATGGATGGGGCGTTGAGCTCCCTGATATAGTGGAAAGTGTTCCTGCCCATGGCAGAGAGGTTGGAACCAGATGATCTTTCAGGTCCCTTCCAACCCAGGCCATTCTATGATTCTGTGACTGTGATTCCATGACTACCACAAGTTTCATTGATATGGTTGTGACAGTGGGGCTTATGATAGCTGAGGAAAACCTATGAAGTTTTTCTTGTTGGTGGTTTTTAAATTTATTTATTATATTATTGACAAACCTCTAAGCTTAAGTGGAAACAGCATGCACTGAATACTCCTAAAATGTTTCAGCTGGTAATAATGGCTTGGCTGAGAATTGGATGGCACTTTATACAAGAGTGTTGCCACAGAGGCTTGAATATTTCTGTTGTAATTTCTTTTTTTCTGAATTTAAACTCACTGTCTAACTTGATATGTAGACGATATTTTCTCACCTTTTGAATGTATTTTTCCACTTCTTCTTCTTATAAATAGAACTGTACTTTCAGGATAAAACTGGAAATCATGTCACACTAGAGCAAATGAAGGACCATAATTCATGGCTCACCAGCTTAATCTCCTGTATACAAAGGCTGCTCAGTACAGATGATCTGTGAAGCATGCCAAGCTTCCAAGACAGAATTCACATAGCAGGCAAGTCAACAATAAATTCTTATAGTAAAATTAACTGTGCTTGTATAGGAAACAAAAGCATCATGCCGTGTCTCTGCAAAGAGAAGCCATGTGCTTGCACCCTTTGGTGCCAGAGGTACAAGAGCTATACAACATTCAAGAACATTTTTGAACTGCAAGAATGACAGCAAAGATTCAGTCTTGCTGAGTCTTTGATGAATGTGGTAAAACTTTCTGAGAAAGTACCTCTTTGCAGCTAGAATAACATCAGTTATTTTATGTTTTAGATGTGGATACACAAACCAGTTACTGTGGGGCAGTCTGTTCTGTATCGGTCTCCTCCTCTACAGTCCCTATGCACAATCAAACATCTATGACACAAATGCCTTTTCAAGAAAAGAGTAAATGCAATGAAATATCCCTCTTTCATTGTGTGAAGGCCTTCTTTTTGGCAGCCATCGTATTTCACAGATTCAGTGATAGAGCAGCACCACTGTACAACAGAGGAGGTCACTTTTAAATTATGCCTACTTGACTTTGGCCCATGTGTTGACAGGTTGATTCTGACAGCAGACACTGTGTGTTTTCTAGGAATACTACATTTTGTTTATACAGCTCATCAGGCTTGTTGCCAAAGACTTAAGATGTAACCTCAAAACCAACATTATAATAGCAAAGATATTTTACACCACATTGCACTTAGCTTTAGCAATCACCTAATTCCCTTTAATGGCAATTGCCAGTTACAAGACTGAGACAGCGTGGAGTGAGCTCATATTAGGAGATCATTAACACACAGCTAGTTGCCAAAAAGTTCAGCTCTATCAAGTACCAGGTTCTAGAGAAATCCTGCAAAATGGAATGCCTCTGCTTCTGTCAACATCACCATGACCTGACTGCAATCTAAAATTTCTCACATAACAGGTAGCTGAACTTAAGGATTGTCCTTTTCTGTGGCTTTCATTTATAATAGCTTCCTCCCATATGGATTCTCTGGCATCTTCCAGTAGCACTAATTAGCAGAATGGTCCCATCAGTGAGATAGGCAATGTCTCTTCTTTCACGTTTGTCTCTTTTCACTAGATTCATAAGGACTCAATTTTCTTACGAATTATCTGTCGTGTGTCAGTAAGATACAGTGAAGGACAAACAGGCAGAAAGATAGAATTACTAAGCAAAGTGCATTTTCTGGATTGCTAAAAATAACCCATAATCTTTCATAAAATGCTAAGTAAAATACCCAAATATAATTTTAACAGAAATCATTGTCAGGGTGCTAGAGCATCAGATAGAAGAATCTTTATGGCATATTCTTCGGTTTTAACCTCCCCCTGCCCCTACACAGAAATCTTTCTATTCTCTGTTGTGCCAAGATCTTAAGAATTTTGTTTTCCATATGTTTTCCAGCTCTCTTAGACAATAATCACGTTGTAAGCTTGACAGAGAATATTCACAAAACCATCAACAACTTCAGTACCCTCACAGCCCAGACTGGACAGTGCCTTTGTTAGTGACTCCTTTGTGTCAATAGAGGCAGCCTGCTCCCCAAGGGACCAGCAGCTGAAACTTCCAAGTGCTGAACTTTTTCTGTTTGGAGAAGATAAGCTACTGTGAGGCAATGTGTAGTATTTATGAGTTTCTTACCACCTCAGCAGCTAAATTTTTTAATTCTAGAAATAGAATTCTAGAATTATGTATATAATTCTGGAAATATATGCACTGAAAGATTTAGGTCTTTCTCTAAAATATTTTCAGTAATGAGGTCTGCTGAAGTAGGTTCTACACGTTAATATCTTTTCTGTTGAAAATGACCACATGCTCTGCATTTAAGATCCTGTAGCTTACAAAGAAATCCATGTCCAAGAATAGAGTTTTTCTGATAAATTAGTTCTATTTATCAAATAGGTATAATTCCAATTATGTTTTAGGACAACACTTCTTAAATAACTTCTGAACACAAGTTGTAACATGTACCAAATCTCTACATATGGTGAAACTTTAAACAAATGCCTAGTGGATAATAACTCACAAGGGAGTTAATTGTCCTGGTTGTGCATTTTCCTTGGACAAACTGTTAAAGTTCTGGCCTTTTTTGTTTTCCTATGAGCATCTCATTTTGCTAATGGATTTAACACCACTATTTGGTCCAATTTCCTCATGTCTACCTCATGCTGTTTCCATACAGCATTGATTTTTCCTAATTTTTAGTTTTCATCGCAGTTTTGTCTTTTTTGCTATTTACTTTCTTGTTTCTTTGAACTTTCTTTACCTTCTTTCCTTAGATCATAAATTTAATTCTCACTCTCACAATATTTTGACTATCTCCATTTGCTTTAATTGAGATCTGATTCTGGGAATTGCTCTTTTGAATGCAAGATGTATATTGGTTCTTGTTTGTTGTTTTTCTCTTTTTGTGGAATCCTCTCAGAGCAGGTAAGTGAGTAGTGTAATGCTCCATATAGCAAATCTGATTAGAAAAACGTAATCAAAGTTGATTGCCTTCCAAGCCTCCTCTTTTTATTAAATATTGTCCTTCTCATGAACAATTCAAGGCTTTATCACTACAAAAGGTGCTAGCATGCCAGAATTGTCTATGGCCCACCTAGTCTTTTAATTATAATATCTGAAACTTAAAAGGTATTTTCTCCTGTTTTCGTGTAATACTACATGCATTATGGCGTTATCATGCATTATGGCATAAAAAAAAACCAAACAAAAACAACCAAACAAAAATCCAAAATAAAATGTAAAATGATTAAAGTAAGTAGTCATGAAGGAAAATACTTATAACTGAAGTTATTTGGGACAAAGTATTTCTTGTCAGAAATTAGTGATTGTTCTTTTTATCTCTCTTGAGATTTGTCTGTATATTAAAAAGGGGAGAAAATTGAACCTAAATCACATTATTAGTGATTTTATTTTCTTGATGACAATGGAATATTTCCTTCCAGTATTTTCCTCTTTGTTCACTGCTTTCTGAGACATTTCCTATGTGACTTCTACAGTTAAGAAAGAGGTGTTAAAATTTTACTCTCTCCTGATTTGCTCCATTAACATCAAAGGCAACAAGCACATACATGGCCTACACTATTCATTATTTTTATATAGTTTGTACTACTCAAAAGAGGTTTTAATGTGGTTTTCTTAATGATACTTTCACATACTGGACTTGCATTTTCTACTGAAATTGAATTTTACTGGCTGTAAGGCTTCTGGAAGGCAGCTTCCAGATCCCTGTCTGTGACTAATTGTAGAAACCAAGTAGTGACAATAATGATGCTTTTTTGTGTATCCACCTATAGAACAGAAACAAGCCCACATCCATTCTCAGATTATTAAAGTCTGAATACTGACACTGCCTACAAAATTTTTGATAAGAAAACTGCATTCTTCTTAGTTGACAGAATATTCAGAAAGAATGACTAGGAAGAAATTGTTATCTTTTCATAAATAAGAAGGAAAGACAGTAAAATAGCATACTTTAATTTTAACATGTTTCACTGAATGAATGCTCATTTAGTATGATAAAAACAATTTTTTAAAAATTTCTGATTTTGTATTCAATTTTATATTATATGCATTTGTTTTTTATATCACCCACACACTATTTGAAATGAAGGGGGAAAAGCTCAACATTAGATCAATCTTCATACACTGACACCCAGCATGGTTTGTCCCAAGAAGTGTCCTGCTGGATTAGGTCTATGAAATGCAGTCTTTCATGAATGCTCAGTGATTGAACTGCAACAATTTTATATTCTTACGACAGACAGGGAAATGATCTGTGATACTTTTCGTTGTTACTCCTAACCTCTAACTTCTCCTACCTCTTCACCTTGTTATGTATCAGTGAAAATAACAGAACTATTTTCTAGATTTAAAAAAAGAAACATGAGTATGACCTGTGGCAAAGAAGGTCTCGAAGGGATGGTTAGTAGACTGTTCACACATCATTTCTGTGTCAAGACAAACTTTGATGGGTAACATTACTAACTTGAGGCTGTTGCATGGTCAATTTAAGCTGATTGATGACCCCATTTCTATTTGTTCTAAATGGCTTGGACATCACAAAAGTACTTTGGCATCCTTAGGAAAGGTCAGGAGTTTAACAAACTGTACTGTTATACCACTTTGTCATTGGTGGAGGTGACAACACCTGGATTTATCCAGACAGTTAAGGGGGCATTAACCTCCTATGCTGCAGTCTAATTATAGTGTGTACAGTCTCAATCATGTGACAGAAACAGTCTATTTAGTATAATCATCCCATCCATGTGAGCCTCTGTCGAGCTATTCGCCTAAGGTAGACTAATAAATATTTGTTGCAATGTTTTCTCTTGAAATAGATGATAGATACAAGACAGATTTCTTTCCACAAAAATGTTTCAAGGCACTTAGAATTTTTTTTTCCTAGTAAAATGGAGGGAAGAGTACATCTTATTGGTCCCATGGGAAAGAACTCAGCAGCCAATGTTAGAAAGTGAAAAATTGAGTAACGCTTGCTCTTAATACATTTAGGCTGAAACCCAGTAAATTTTTAACTGCCTCTAATTGTGAGGTTTTGAACAGTTTTTACTAGATAAATGATCCAAAAAACCCCCTGTTTTCTGGATCAGCTTTGATTTATATGAGAACTTGCAAGTGTCCTGAATTTGTTGTCCTATATGTGACCCTAACTCTGCATTCTTTGAGCAGATTGTCAGTCAGGAACTTAAATTGTCATCTAGTATTATATTTTACTCCTGTAGTCACTGTTGGTTTTTCTTTTCCCTAATCACAGGCATAATTTTACAGCAGCTTGGATGGTCTTTATCCACCTTTGATCAGAGTGAGTTATTTCACTGTTTATAAATTTATGTCAAAACTTTATGAAAATAAATTTCAACCTCTGTTTGGTTCATGAATGATTAAAATATTGCTCAAGGTAACTCTCTGTTTGAACAGAGAATTGTGTCACCTCAGTGATATGTTTTTGCTCTATGACTAGATGAACTCCAAGGAAAAAAAATCTATTTTATGTAGCAAATATATCTGAAATTAACATTTCTGTAAATATTTTCCACATGAAAGTGAATAAATGTTTTCAAGTAGATGAAAGTTTTATTCAAGGTAATGCTTGTGAAAAGTTTTTAATAATTGCTAAAATCTAGACTTTAACTAATGTCAGATGATAGCATTTTGTGCAGTTGTTGATCAATCTCCTGTAATCTAATTCAGGTCTTCTTAAATTTTTTTTAGAGGTTGTCTTTCCCTTGAAATTAAATATAAGGGTTGAAATATGTTTCATCTTATGCCAGAACTTTATTTTAATTAGGCTTGAGAACTTCTTGTGAGATGTGCAAAATCTGAAGTAGCAAGAAAATTATGAGAGAAAAAAAATTAAATATCAATCTCTCTGGGAACAAAGAAATCTCTTTCAGCTGACAAGTATTTTTTCCATATACCTAAATAGGAAAAATTAGGTTAGAAATTAAATGGGAGCATTATCTGCATATTCATGTTTTATATACAGGTAATGAACCCTTTGGAAAGTGGTGTTCCCTTCCCTAACCCTTTGGAAAGAGTTTAGACCACTTGCTTAAATTGACCTTTCCTCTGCTCCTGGATAAGTCAAATGCCACAGGAGTCAGAGTAAAAATATATTGACATTTATGCCATTGAAATGGGTGATAGTCTTTTTTATTGAAGGAAAAATTTTAATAGGCTTCCACATATATACATGTAAAATCAAACAGTTAGAAGTTAGTTGTCCAAGTATCATACAAAATCTAAATCATAAAAAGAACATAAAGAATAAAATTAGAAGTCTTTGAGACAATATTTGAACCTACAGCCTTGCCTTTTTGGAGATGGAGTTTCTATCTCTTGAACTCACCACCGGCAAGGAGGAAAAGAAGGTAAAGGCTGGTCTTGAACCACATAGGTAATTTGGAAACGTTCTGCAACCAATGACTGCCACTCTGGGATTTATGGTTGGGATGCACAGCTCTCCTTGGTAAATTAAAGGTCAGATTTTAGCACACATTTTCATAAGTATAACTCATGGATTTTGTTGACTGGTGTCGTATGCATTACCTTTCCCTAGGAGAAGAAAATTCTCTTTGTTGTGATAGCTGATAGGAAAGCCCACAGAGCTGCCATGGCAGCACGTGGGGTTCAGAGATTCCCGCTAGCAGCAGATGGGGGATGTTAGCATCTGTCTCACAGGAATTTAATTAATATCTAGTTTGGTTTTCAGGTAAGGAATTACTTTAAAATTTGACTGTGTATTTTACAACTATCTAGGAAAATAAACTCATCCAATTTTTAACCGACAATGGATAAATAAATAAATTATGTGTCTGAGGGACAAGAGGGCCTAAGAATCCTTTGAATCAAATCTGAATTGGTAGGAAACAGAACACTGATATTGTTTAATGATGTTTGTTAGAAGATGTGCTGCCAGCCTCTGTTCAGAATCAACAACTGTCCAGACCTCCACATCCAGAGTTTCAGTAGTACTATTCATGCAGGAAATATCACATTTGTCATATATACAGAGTTCTAAAAGATGCTATGACTATAGATACTGAATTTCTCTTTCAATTTTAGAGAAAAGTCTTTTTAAAATCTGGAAGAAAAGAGTATAGAAAATTTGCCCTGTCATTTCTCATGTTATTCATGGGTGAAAGGTGCTCAGTCTTCCTGAATAAAAACCTTTCTTTATAACTTGAGCAATCTAAAATTTCAAAGTCTAGTCTAAGAAAATAAATTTTCCTCTCCCATATTAAATACTGTTGAAAGTTATGCATCCAAAGGGCAATTAATTTAATTTTATAAACAAGTGACAATTAAGTGAGATGAGCTGCTCTTTGATGATATTTTTTTTCTGTTCCATTCTCTAATTAGGACATCTAGACTTCTACACTGGAAAATGAAACAAATTTGTACATAGAAAAACTGAAGAGGAAGAAATGGCTGTTAAACAAGGCTGTTAAACCTACATCTTTTGACTGAAACTTAATTTCCATTTCCTCTCCCTCCATAATCTCCTTTGTTTTCCTTTTATTGCTGTGGAAACAAAAATTTGCTTTGCAAAGAAAGTGTAATCTATGAAAGTTAACAAAAAGAAAAGAAAGAGTGTATATATTCATTAAAGAAAATATCACCAAGATTGAACAGCACAATGTCACTCTACTTCTGGTGGGAGTCGTATACATGGACCTGCCTAAGAAATCTAATGTAAGACTTCAATCTTCACATCACAGCCTGAAGCAGAACGAGAAAAATAAATAGCGTAGACCAACTGGTGCTTTAAGTCTCCATAATAAGCTGTGTGTAATTTAAATCCTTGTTTCCTTCAGTAATTATAGCAATAAGGACAAAAATCAGAGCTTGGACTGAAATATATGTTACCGAGTTGGTAATCTGCCATCCTCGCATTCTCCTGTAAAAAAATTAAGTTGTGAGTCAACAGAAACAGAAGACATCATCCCAGAATAACTATCTGGAGATGGACCAACTATTATCTCATCAGAAGTTAATGCAACTATATTTAAAATTAAAAGCCAGAAAAACAACAGACGGAAGGAATGCAGTCAGCAGCAAAAAAGCATTGCTGTTTAACTGTAATTTTGATCCTGAACCTTTCCCCAGGGTCCTCTTCCATCTTACACCATCTCAAGCAGCTGGCCCACTGAGTGCTGTGCACACAGTGGAGATAAGCTGCACATGCTGCTGTCTGCATTTGGCAGTGGGTCACACTGCATGGCTGTTTGGAGAGCTTGGAGTCAGTCTAAGAACTTCATATCTCCCACACACTGTTTTAAGTTTCCCTTGCCATGCCTTCAACACCCTTCATGCTGTTTAATTTCAAACAGAATCTCTCTTGAATATAGAAAGCAGACAGTAATTTTGTTTGAGCAGTTTTCTAAATTATTATAAAAGGAACAGTAACATGATTATTTAGTCCTTGCAAATTTGATTCATTAACTGGAAGGGAAAATGAGATGGTGGTTGCTCCAATGGTTTTTAGGGAGAGAAAGATATTAAGGAAAGTGGTAATACCTTTTATTAGACCACCTTATAAGTGAAGGAAAAGCTGACTTTTGTACATGCAGATCTCTCTTTCCTCAAAGAAAAACAGAACAACAAACACTATGTTTTCCAAAATTTCAGCATTACATGGTTGATGGTAAATGAAGGGAGATGAGAAGCTTGAGGTATTTTTCTAGAAAAATTGAAGTTGAAATACATTCAATGGTATATGGATAGAGATATAAATGCATTGGGGTTTGTTTTGTTTTGTTTGTGTTATTTTGTTCTGTGTTTTTTTAAAGCAAAACTTCAAGCTTAAACAAAACTCCTTTTAAACTTCTAAACAGTTTTGACAATTCTAAAGTTGTAATATACCTTGGCTGCTTTCGTGGTTTTTTTTTTCCTGTCTTTTCCAATAAAAAGGACTAAAGATCAGAAGTATCTGAAACTTTTCTAATTTAGGAGAATGCCCAGGATTTGGACTGTGGAACCCGTGTGAAAGAAAATAATCTCATGAAATTTCTTTCTCTTTTGAGCTAGGAAACTACAAGAATAGCTAATGAAATTTTGGTTTGACATTCATTTTGTTCCCTGGCTTACTTCTTCCTGACACATGATTTGGAATGACACTTGTCCCACTTATTCATAATTAGTCAGCTCTTACAGAAAAAGAAAAAGAAAAGAAAATGGTGATAACACTAAGAGATAAGGAAAAAATGTGTTCACTCATAACCCCAGAAAAGCTACAATTGCATGTAGATTTTATATCTCATCTCTCTTTATCAGAGACATTCAGAAAGAAGGACTACTATTTGCTCCAGTTAGACCTTGGTAAGAAACACAAACAAGAAGATAATAGGTAGAAGTCTATTTCCCACTGAGAAAAAGAGACCGACAAATGCACTACAAAGAATAAAACAAAATTTAGTAAAAGGTGAAAAGATTAAAAAAAATAATGATTATGCAGGAACTATGATAACATGGAGGATAAGTTGGCAGGAGAGGATTCAGTCTCCATTCTGAATCTGTACTAAAGGTGGGGAGGACTAGAGCCCCAGTGTAGTTATGTTACATTATGGCTCTTGGGCACTCTTCCTGCCCATGCATTTAATCCATGGACTGATCAGGTGTATGAACAAGTGCAGGTGAGGACAAAGGCGCTTTTAGAGTTAATGGCAACATTTTCAAATGTCTGTCTAAAGAGTGTAGGTGAAGATGGTAGATCTCAAACAAAAGATAATCTGAATTTGGAAATGTTGGGTAAGAGGTTTAACAAAAGATTAGACTCACTATTCAAAAATGAATAAGCGATTAAAAAACTTAACGATGTATTTTTTCACCTGCCTTTTTCAGAATTCATCTGTGTACATACTAAATTTTTAATGCAAAACTAGAACACACAGATACACACATATATTTAATAACCAGGAATGCTAGATTGCTGCAATGTACGAGCTGGCACAGCCAACTGAAACCCCATTAGCAAAAACGTGTATTTAATTAACATAGTAAAAAGGATTGTCAAACTTCTTTCTACCCCACTACAAACCAAATCCAAAATTAAAACCATTCATGAATCTTAAAAGGAAATTGCCTGTTGTAGTCAGTGTGTGTAGTATTAGCAAGGTTTTTGTGTCTTTGTTCTTTTTTTTACAGGGATTGATTTAAAGGTGCAATGTGCTGTAACGTGTGTTTCTATACATTTGGCACAGATCTCAGATTGGTAATGATGAATTTTCCTGGCAGACAATTACTTGGTTCTATCAGATCATGGAAATAAGCTCTTTTGGACTGAGATCTGCATGGAATTGTACCGGTATATGTGCATTGACCCCAAGTTGAAAGAACGTTTCACTTCAACAATTTTAATGGAAACTGATAGTTTCTGTTGTTTTCAGAAGACTTTAAAAAAGTTATTATTTTTGTTTTGCCTTAAAAGAGCTCAAGAGACACCACAATACTTTTGCCAGAGAGAAAATCAAGAGGGGAAAAGTGCAAGTACTTGTTTAGCTTATATAACATTTAACAGTATTAAATAAAAATGCCAGTAATGCAGAGGGTTTTACCCTGGTTTCTTCCAGCACTAAGGATTCCTGACTTCACATGGCAAAGCTCAAAATAATAGGGAGCACCACAACGATCTCCTGGCTAAGAATTTCTATTGTGAAGAAGGCATTTTAAGTTTTTTTAATTATACCACAAACATAGTATTATGCAGAAGTGTCGTACCCCAGTTTCTATTTTCTTAATCTTCATTCCTCAGTCACCTAAAAACCACAAGTGGCAGGGCTTGTAGCCCACGGGGGAACCACACTGCAGCAGGCTGCTCCTGAAGGACCCTTGGAAAGGAAAGAGCTGCAGCCCATGGGAAGAACTGCAGTACATTGGAAGGGCTCACACTGAGAATTTCATGTCTCTTGAGTGATGGAACTCCTGCTGGAGCAAGGGAAGAGAGTGAACAGTCCAACCCCTGACAACAAAGGAGGGGAAAATACAATGTGTGTTGAACTGACTTTAAGCCCCACTCCCCATCCTCTTCTACTACTTGGAGGTGAGAAGGCAGAGAATCAGGAGTGAAGTTGAGCCTGGGAAGGAGAGAGAGGTGGTGTGAAGGTGTTTTTAAGATTTGGGTTTACTTCTCACTATTCCACTTTGATATGATTGATAATAAATCAGACTAATTTTCTGCAGTTGAGGCCATTTAGCCTGCGATGGTAAGTGGCTAGTTATCTCCATATCTCTCTCTGTCTGTTCCTATCTCGACCCTTGAACCTTTCCTTATATTTTTTTCCCCTGTTCAGCAGTGAAGGGATTTGATAGAGTGGCTTAGTGGGCACCTGGTGTCCAGACAGGGTCAACCCACCATGCCAAGTGTGTTAAAAAATGTTGCATTAAAGATATAAATGTAACATGCAGTGCAGAAACAGGACATATAAGCAGTAAGTTTTTCACTGTATCTAATATTACTCTGGATTTAACAAAGAATAAATAGTGGCACACAAAACAAAAAGGATGTTAATAATTTAAATAATTATTAAATTTCGTATTTGCTGTTTGCAAATGAAAAATAGTTTACCTACTCCTGTTTCCTCTGAGATATTTGTCATACATCTTTCAATATGAAGAACCTTTTATTATGCAGAGTGTTTGCTAGACATAAACTTTCTCTGTTTTTAGAACAAGTCTTTACCTCCTGTACCTTCAAAAGCTATGACCCATATTCTGCATATCTCTCCATAAGGGAAACACTTCCAGCAGTACAAGCAAAACCATTCTGGGCTGCTCTAGGGGCTGAACCTGCTGTGAGGCTGAAGCAGAAGAGTACCACTGGCAGGGGAAAATTGTGACCCACAGCAACTCTGGCTTCTGCCTAAATGAGGTCAGCTCACACCCTTGGTATTTTTAGACAAAGCAAATCTAATTTAATGAGAAACTTGAGCTGAAATAACCAAAGAGCAAGTTAATTTTATTTCTAAAAGTAACAATAAATATGAATTTTTATATGGACAAATAGAGGTAGCTTGTATAAGTGAATAATACAATTTCTTCTGTCTGTATGAGTTCTCCAAAATTGTTTTCACAGAAATAATATTCATAAGGCTAATTTTAGATAAATTTTCCACTAGTTTTGCTTGCTTGAATATATGATAAGGGTCCATCTGAGGGAAAAAGGTTATCCTTTTTAACAAGCAATAAAAATACCTTTCATGGATTTTAGGTGACTGAGGAATGAGAGTTAAGAAAACAGAAACTGAAGTATGACACTTCTGCATAGTACTATGTTTGTGGTATAGTTAATAAACCTTAAAATGCCCTCTTCACAATAGAAATGAGGTGTACAAATTCCTAGTCAGGAGTTCCTTGTGGTGCTCCCCATTATTTTGAGCTTGACACGAGTCTGATATTTTTCCTAAACATTGCCTTTTGCATCCTGTAACACAATGCATTTCATGTTTCTTTTTGCATTCTTTGGGAAAGAAATAAAAGCTAAAAACTATGATTTGTGAAGGTTCAAAATACCAGAAAAAAAAAAAAGACATTAGCTAAAGAGACAAGACCATGAGCTAAAATTGTGGACACGTTGTTTATTTCATGACCTTCTAAGGAATAATCCTCATATTTCAGTCCTTTGTGCTGGCAATATTTTTTCTCTGCCAGAATAATTAGTATCACATACTGTAATAAAAACTCAGTTATTTCCCTCAGAAACAAGACAAGGTATGTTATTTGCCTCCATTAAATGTCAGACAATTTTATCACATTAGCAAAGAGAGTTACTATTAGTTCTATCACATTATCTGACATTACAGAAAATTCTTACAATAAATGAAGGAAGTAAAATCAGATGTCCACTAAAGCATTAATAATGTTATAAAATATTATTTAATTTGGATTTTTTCCAGTTCTGTATAATGAGATTTGCTGCTTGTGGATTAACAGGTTGGGTAATTAGTCTACTCTTTAGTGTAATTATTCCTTCCTATCCATCTGCCCCAAATCATAAAAGTTTCTTAAAATCTACTTCATTTCAGCAGATTTTTGTTTTCCCTCCTCTAAAGGCATACTTTGAAGATTAAATTTGTGCTGCTTACTCACTCTCTCCTGTCCTCCTTGTGTCTCTGGGGAAGTAGAAGCACAAAGTGTGGGAGTAATTATGATGCTCACAGCTACTTCTCAGTCTCAGCTGCTTGCTGAGCTACCACTTCAAGGCTGTCAGAGGGTGCATCTGATGAGCATCCTTTCCTGAGCAACACAAGAGCCTCCCTCCTCTGTCCTAGCTCGAAGCATGGTCCTGTCACTGCTGCTTCTGACCCTGTCACCCAGTTTCACCTGTCTGTCTCATGGTTGGGGTTCTTCAGGACGTTATCTGAATTTTCTGCCCATGGGAGGTATCACAGCTCCCAGGGTCTCACAGGTTACATTGCAATTGTTGTGTGATATTCCTACCTCTGGCTGCAGACACTGGCCCTGAGGAGTTCTTTTTGCAAGGGGTCCCTGCTGAAATTATTCTCACCATGATGCCATTCGGCCTTGCAGGTGCAGACAGTCCACAGGTGGGGCCGTGTAGCCCATCCCCCTTACTGACTTTGGGAACTCTAAAATATGGACAAAATCTTCATATTGAACTTCACCATCAGTAGACTGTTTTGAATTTGCTGAATTTACATAGGGAATATTTTCTCTGTGAATAACACTGCTCTTGAGTCTATAATCATAAAATTGAATTATTCCTCTGAGATCATCTTTGGAGAGCCTTACTGAGCCAGAGTCACTCATGGAGGCATCATCTGCTGAGAGCACCACCACAACACCAGTAGGGAGGTTGGGGCAGCCTGCCTTAGGGGTCCTGAATCATAACTGGCACATTTTAAAATGCAGATATTCTGTCTGGCTTCAAATTTATTTTCTGCATATAAGTTAGAAAAATTGATAAGTGATTGTTTAGGACATTTTATCTATGAATTGTTTAAGACAACCTTCAGGCTCTTGCAAACACAAAATTTCTTTAAGTCATAAAAAATTTAAATAAATGAATGATTTATATTCCCACTCCTAGTATACGAGAATCTCTGTGGACAAATTGAGAAAATTAATTATTTAAAATCTGATAACAGGTAGATAAGTTTGAGATAACTTTCCTTGCTACATTTTCAATCCTCAGCTCAAAAAAGAAACACTTGGAGACAGGCCTACATCAAGTGACAGGACATAGAATCAGCATTCCATATAAAATGGGATATAACACATATTAAAAAAATAATATTTGAAAGTAGAGAAAAAATCACATGGGTATGATGGGATTTTCAAAAGTATGAAGTGTAGGTCTCTGCCCTGAAATCAGTAGTGAAACTTGCAGTGACTTCTATAGGAGCAGATCAAGTACAATGCTGTTCACATTTTTACCTCCTACTCAAAAGTAACTTTTATATATCTAAGAATAGAGAAACATACTCTGGTAATGAATATTCAGTTACTCCAGAATATTCTTAGTTTTCATTTGAAAAATATATGAGTACATATGGCTACAAAATGTGTGCTGCATCCAGCCTATTTTCCTGGTTCTTGATAGCATCAGTCTGTAATTGAACTGGTGGGTAAATTGATAATTGAACCTGTTCAAATAGCTGAGGTGCTTTTTAGTAGATTTCTCTTCTGCTTGAAAAATTCATTTTTAATAAAATGTTCCTAGCTTTAAAATCCTTAAAAATCTTTTAGAGTAAATATTGTTGGATTACACAATGATTTTCTAGTGCAGAGAGGCAGGCAGATATGCTTACATATCCTGTCCTGACAAAACTATAATGACTTTCCAAGTGCAGAAGCCCCATTTAAAGTAGCAATTATAAAAGAATTGCCAGAAAATACATAATCAGATCCTACAGATGAGTCCATGCAGATCTGTACATTTTTGGCTGCATTGCCTGCAGCATGGAAGACTTTCTACAGGATGCTTATTGACATAGCTGCAGGTCAGCTTTAATAATANACATGATATGGACATGAGTCTAGATAGAGCCCTTGAGAATTTAGTTTTCATTCTATGGAATGGCAATCTGAGATTTAACAGAGACTATGTAGATAGATTTAAGGTGACTGGGAAGCACCACCAGAAGAATGAGGATGCTTTTCAGGGAAAAAAGTGAATGATGCAGGTGATATCTTCTGCCTCCATGCAACAGAGATGATGTAAAAATATATTGCACATTCTATCCAAGATGTCTGTGTAATAAGCTTTCATTATACCAAGTTAATTAATCACACGTGAGAATAATTTATCTTTTCATATGAAATACAGAAATAAATTAGCAGGAGGAAAAACCATTGTAGTTCCAGCTTATAACTCTGGAATATGGATCACAAAACCAATCACATCCTGGGCAGAGAAAATTACAATCATAAATAACAATCCATTCATTGCCCTTAGGTCAGGAAATGCAAAAGTCTCAGAGAATGTGAATAAACTAATTGAGTTTGAACAAAAACAGGGTGAAATTTCAACAGAAAGCCACAGTCAAAATTAGACAGGATCTAATTATATGGTTTTAATGGGAATATGAATCTGATTAACTACAGTGTAACAAATATTAAACACAAAGTATCAACTGTAATTGCCTTCTGAAACTATTTTTCTGATTGGGAAGTTAGAGACAAAATAAGGAGAAATTTAATGAAAAGAAAAATAAAGACTGACAGAAATCAAAGTAGAACAAAAAAATTATAGCATTGGTCTAGACTGACACTGCACCTATACCACTATTCTGTCCCTAAAGAATGCATAGACCAATCCTTTGTTTTTCTCAGGTCTAATTTTGGTGTGCAGAAGGCCAACACTCCCTAGAAAATGAGGCCTTTACAAATCAATGAAAGGGTGCATAGACAAAGCATTAGGACAAGCTAGACCTGCAGTTTGGTCAAAACAAACTTATCAGCTTTCACTTTTTTGTCTTAGTCATACTTTTGTAATAAATAATAAGATCCACTAGAAAAATAATTTTAAGACCTCTGTACTTTCCCATAAAGGATTTTTTCTAAACATGGTGGCACACTAAAAAAGATTTACACTCATATAAATCTACTAAAACTATATAGAAAACATAGATTTTATTTTACTATTAAATATGACATACAGAAATTTAAAAAACCAAACCAAACCAAAACAGATATAAACTCACTCTCCATAGATTTAATTATCTAATCACATCAACATAAAATTTGCAGTATAATCACATGAACTTACTGTACTATTTTCGCAGATTTCTTTAATCAATGAAAATTTATTTCTATAAAATATTGGATAAGAGAAAACTGAAAGCATCAATGTTCAGCTGAAACCATAGCAAATTACTTGATATTTAGTATTCAACTTTAATATCAATAGTGAACAAAATATTTAGTACTTTACTTTCTCACTACTATGCTGTGTTGATAAGGCAAGAAAACATTTACTTCATGTATTATTTTTACAAAAGTAGGCAACGTTTTTAAAATAAGATTAAAAAAATAAAATCTGCTATTCATAGTAGTGGTTCTGGTTGTCTCTTCCCCACTTTTCAGACTGAAGCACAATCACATTTTTTTATATAAGAGATTACTTTTTTCAGTCTTGTTCAAAAATTATATAGAGTTGTTTACCACTATATGGTTATTGTGTTTTATTGATAGATGATGTTCTTCCGGTTTACCAATTTGGTAGGCATTTTGAGAAAAAAGGTGTTGAATAAAGTTACTATTGATATACTTAGTTTTAAAGGCCATGTAATGCAGTTTCATAAAGTCATATATATTTGAGGTGGATAGCTATTAGGTCATCTGGTTTAGTTCAGCCACAAATAACTCAAATGAGTTTTGCATTATTTGTATCAAGCCCTCTGGGAAATATTTCCAGACATAAATTTCAATTATAGTAATTGTATCCTGATACTTAAACTAAATTTTCCTTCACTCAATTTCACCTCACTCTCCTCTCTCATGTTCTTGGACATAACCAAGGTTGTTACTGTCCTTTTATAAAATAATAAACACTTAATTATCTTTTTCTTCTTTATTACTGAAAGACAAAGGTAATACAGGAACCCTTCTTAGTAAGGATGAAAAGCGAATAAAGAAAGGGATATAACCAATGCATCAATGATCTCCACAACTGTTTTGAAAAGAGGTGATAAATCTCATGAAACACTAAGCAAACAGAGTGCAATTAGACAATATTAAAAAGAATGGTTGAGTTTTGTTCAGTCAGTGACAACAATCCGAAGGGCAGCTAGACTTCTACCTGATTGTTCTTCATTTGCACGTCACTGATTACTAGACCTTGATCTGTATTTCCAGAAGCCAGCTATGAAGTTGTTAGAATATGAGGAATGAGAAGATATCCATATTTTTTTCTCTTCTCCAATTATTGCTTAACAAGGCTACTTGCAGCTAAAGCATCTTAGGTAAATTATCATGAGTTTCTAACTTAACAGTTGCCTAATTTGTTACTTAATTCACTTAAGAAGTGCCTTTGAGGTCAATGGCCATATTTTCAGAAAAGCTCAGGTCTCATAGGCATCAACATGAATTCTCTAGATTTTTCAAAGTAGTCAATGATTCATAGTTTGCAATGATCTTCAGTGAAACTTGAAGATTTTAATAATCGTGTCTTAACCACATTTTTTAAAATCATGCTGTTTTTTACACTAACAGTTTAGAGTATTTTCTCTTTCCTATTCTGTTCTGTCTTGATAGATATGTGCAGCAACACAAAAATTAGTCTTGAACCCTGAGTTTTATTCCCTTTTTCAAGTATGATATTACTGTACTAAACAAATTCTAACTCTTAATAGAGTCATTAGTCTTTCTTCTTAGCTTTATGCATTATTACTTTGTCTTTAATTTTAGTTCTAGTGTTATGGCTTGTGTTCAATCCAAGGCTAAAACAGCTCTGTCTAGTTGACTGTAAGCCCTTGTTAACTTTGATGTATCTAATATCAATTACTATTGCAGTTTCCTATATATTCTTCTTTCCATAATGCTCAGCATGTATTAAATTAGTATTTATAACAGTCACCCAAAGGAAGCATCAAGAGCTGGCAGAGACAAAAGTCCATCTCAGGATGCACCTGATCCTAATCATGTTATTTTAGATCAAATAAAGGAATTTGATAAGACTGGATCCAGGTCCTGGCATGGTTCATTTGTCTCACATGATTATTTGCACAATACTTCTTTTTAAAAATCAGTTGTGGCTAATTATAATTGAGGAAATAGAGGCAATGGCTTTTAGATTTAAAGAAATAAAGCTCTTGGCTGATAAACTTCAGTGTCTGCTCACTGTGGACTTTGTGTTGATCTCTCAGTTTTTTATTCTGCAGGCCAAGTATTCTTTGAGCCAAGTGATTTTAGGTAATAATGCAATGAAAGACTTAACAACCCTGATCAAGTTTGGGTAGTGAAAGGGCTTGGATTCAGATACTTCAGCTTCAGTGAAGCCAAGGATTTACTGTGATGTAACATTGAAGTAAAGTACAGCAACTTCATGACTTAAATGTCACTAAGTAGTTACAAGAAATGCCATTGAAATCAAAGTGCTCGGGGGTCTCATGGACAAAGAATTTGGGATTTGTTGTCTACCAAATCCCCTCTGCAGCACAGGGGTCAAAAGAGGGGTTTGTTGGGGAACATGCCCATCAAAACATGTAAACTCTGTTTACAGATCTAGATTTTTCAGAATTCTGTTTGGCCAGGAGAGATTCTCCAAGTAATAATTCCCCAATAACTTTAGAGGAAGGAGGGGGAGAGGGAAGGGGGCAGAAATTCAGTGTAATTTGTCATAGTTCACTGCTTAAGTATTTTCACTTTCAAAATGAGAAAAATAAATATCCTAGCATCTTGTATAACAGTGTGATGCAGTATTTATCAAAGTGTAGTGCAGCTCAGGTGACTTAGATTCCCAGATTACAACCTGACCACTGAAAAATCCTTTCACTTAAGCCTAAGCCTTGATCTATGCCTGTACTATAAAATATGTCCAGTTTGCTTATCTACAAATAGATGTCATATTGTTTGAGCTGAGACATAAAAGATGGTCAGAAAATGAAGAAAGCCACTCCCTTGGCTACTTTTTGTAAAGAGCTTAGGTTGCTGTATGGCTTTGTAAACACAGATGAACATTGAACATGTATGTCCTTGCAGGCAGCATCCTCAAGGGACTAAAAATATTCTATTCTTTAGTATTACATGATGCTATAATACTGTCCCATAAACTAGTTAAATAACATTATTGTAATCTTTTTTTAGTTGAGGAATCTGAGAAAGCCAAAAGCAGATTATAGGCTTATGTTTTCCTGTAAAAAACCAAAGACTTCAAATTGCAGAGAATGTGTATATTGTGCCCACATTCCTTTTACTAGATGGGGAAGAGGTTCAAAATCACTGTGAAAGTTACATTTTTCCCATCATTCACAGAGTCTCCCTAGTTTGCTGAACATGAATCCAAACAAGGTCTCAAAATCAGAATCAAAGTGCACACGAGAAGCAGAAGATATCTGACAAATTAAATCTACTGTATGTTTATTTGACCTTGATAGTAACTCTGACCATTAGAGTGACTTAAATTTCAAGGCAAAAAATAATATACCTTGACTGGTTATAGTTATGGATGTATAAAGAGTTAACTTAGAAATGTAGGAAATTGTGTCAATACTTCATTGTGATGTTAAATAATACAGCAGAATAGAATCAATAAATATCAATATATTATAATGCAGTTTTATAGTGAAATCATTATTTTTTCTTCTAGCAGGGACAATTACATTTTGGCAAGACAGTCGAGAATCTGCAGAAGAATATATGAAAAAGATAACCAGTCAAGGCAGTGACACTTTATTATTTTCCTCCTTCACCTAACTTAATGCTTCTGCATGCAAGATTTGTCTGTGTCTTTTGGCATTGCTCAAATCCCAGGACATTGTGTGTAGTGACTTTGAACAGATACCCTCTAGTGGTTACATTCTCAATACAAAATGGATATAATTTACTCCTCAGAATGGAGTATTTACTCAAGAACCAAAGAGATGAAAAGAGCACTCTCTCTTTTAGCTTGCCCCTGTATCAGCAAAGGGAAATAACCTTGGGTTTCTCTGCTCTCTGACAAGTTAATTTCATTCCTTCTTTTATCAATTGAAGTTTAACACTAGGAGGCTTCATGGTCTCTTGCCCCTGTTTTCAACAGATATGAAAAAAATGTCATATATCTCCTGAAATAGATGTACAATCATCTTTTGGCCTATTTTCAGTTAAAATATACTTCTATCTTAATTTCCTGCAATGTCAATACAAAATGGATGGAATATAAATTATTGCAGAAATATTTTCTACAGTTGGAACAAAGGCCATTCAACCAAGATTCTGCTCCCAGGTCTGCAACTGAGCTTTACCTTCGACTAGAGAGTTACATATTGCATGCCCAAGTATGAAGTAGGTATAATAATGATTGCTTCCCTTAAGCGTTTAGCCAAGCATTAAATATGTATTTGTTAATTTATTTAAGTTTGAGCAGCAAGAAGTACAGATAGATCCATATCACTCCCCACAGTGCCTGTTCAGAAATGAAGCTTAATGAAGAAATAGTATTATATATATATATANGGTTCCTGAAGACCTACCTGCACACCAAACTTTTTCCTTTAAATAAGTAGGTTCATCTAACCAAGTGAAAATAATCAATACATTTACACCTTCTTATGACTGCATTCTCAACTCACTGCTCCTTCCTAAATTTAATTAGGAAAGTCAATAGCGAAATGTTATTGATTATGGCCTTAATATAATATATATATATATATATGTATATATATATATTCCTGAAGTTCTCAGATGATCTTATTTATCTCTATTACATATATAGGTAACCTGTTCCTTTTTTACCAGGACTGACAGAAATTATTACCTCATTCAACCATGCCTGAGACATCAAGAAAGAAGAAACTGTCTGTCTTCAACTAACATTAAAAACTTAGTGATGTTTAAACAAATATCCATAGGCCATTGGAATCACCAATGCATCCCAAATCCTCAATGCCCTGCAGATACTGAAAAGTAGCTTGGTTAAAATAATTTTTCACTTAGTTCAGTCAAAATAGTATACACATATTCACTTAAAGAAGTCTATATGTAACTAACAATTGGTTACCTTTGGAATCTTGTCTGCATGTGAAAATAATGTGCAAACTCCAAACTTATAATTATGGATGATCCAGAGATCAGAGGACAGTTATTTTCAATTTATAAATTTTGAGGAGAAGAAATAAATATATGGGGGAATTGAAGGAAGGAAAGAAATTTTGTTATTGGAATGGAACCAATAATAAAACTGAGACATTTTTGTATAGGGAAAAAAAAATTATGATAACTCAGCCTCTTTTCTGGGAAACTAACTTAGGTATAGTTAAGCAATAACAAAAACCAACCAAATAAATAATAATAAAAAAAAAACTCAAGAAACTATGGTTCTGTTAAAAATGCAATGACTATTTTTTTAACAATACTTTCTGAATTTTAATATTGGCTATTTTGGTAGGTACATTTGTTTATTTGACCTGGAACTTCATGTAATCTGCATGAATTTTATTTGCCTGTTGATTGTCAAATAAGTCTAGCTATCTACCAAACTGAGGAATCAAAGGGAATTACTTAAAATTGGATTGGCTTGGAATTTGCTAAATTAATTCTTTGAGAAGCATTTTATATTGATTGAATGCTTCTATAAACTTTTGTCAAAGTTCTCTGATTTTCTGAAATTATCAGTAAAGTTTTTTGGTTTTTTGACCTCTTGAGAATATCTTGTTGGTATTTCTTCCTAACTCAGAGTACATAAAAAAACCTGTAAGTCCTTTTAAGAAGCTCATTGAGTCAGTTTTTGGGGCCTTACATCTTCCCAGCTGAACAGGGGACAGAAAATAAGATGGAAAACAACTTTAAGTTTGAGATAACACACTTTATTAAAGCAAAAGCAATTATATTGCCCTGAATGGTAGAAAGTACTCTCCACTGTTTTATAGTTGTCTGAAGGGTATTCTGCAAATTTCTGTATTCTGTTTATCTTCAGATTTTTACAGTCTTCTATTTCATTCTTCATGTCCATCAGGTTCCTGAAGAACATCAACCAGCATGAAAACTATTTCCATCATAGCAGACCTGCATTACGAAAGCTAGTTCACATTAATTGTGCAATAAAATGAGATTGTTGTTCATGATTTCATGAAATGTTGGAGCTGACCTCTGTTTTATGAGATAGTAGAGAAGGTAAATAGAGCAGGATCAGAGAAAGCCATCATATGTCCACCCCATGAGCATTAAGGCAGCTGCCATGAGCCAATTCCTGTCCAGAAGCTGTGTGAAATGAATATGTTGCTAAGCCTACACTAACAGGGGTAAGAGGCTACAGAAGTAACAAGCAACTTATACTCTTTCCACATATGAGTCAAGCCATTTCTATGATGGCTTAAAGGCCTCCAAAGAGACAAAATTAACACACAGAAGCCCTCACTTTGACAAGCCTCAAACCCATTCTATCCGTGGGTTTCAATCCCCCTCCAAAACCAACCCTAACACTTTTTTCTGGGAAAATGTTGCTTCTGCCTTTGTTAGGTTTAGAGTTAGGGCTTGAGTTGAGAGACAGAAAGCCAACAGCTCCAACTGGAGGGAAGGGCACAGAGGAGGCTTCCAAAGGACATTTCCTTCTGCAGCCAACCCAGCATTTTGGCATTCACTTTCCAGCTCTGATCCAGCTCGAGCTCTAGAATTTCTATTCTCAACTGTGGCCCTACTGTTAACTTGAAGTCTAACACTGCTGCTAAATGTAGAACAGTTTTTATTTGCTATCCCAAGCTTTTCCCACTTTGAGCTTTGTGTAAAGTGAGAAGATGAATGGGCAGCACAGGTGTCACTGTGGCTCGGTGAGAGATGTCTGTCCCCATACCCCACAGGGGAAGCCAAGGTCCAGCATTTTGGATCTTACTGCAGGTGCTTCACACTTTTATGTCTGACTGACTGGTTTGGAGGGAGATGTTACTGGAATGCAGGTGTACAGGGCCTTGTGCAGTCACTCCCTGATGAAATCACGTGATTAATTTCAGGTAAGCCACCTGAATTACCTTCTCATACTGAAAACCATGGCTAAGATTCAGAAGTGTGGCTTTAGAAATTAAATATTCCCAGTTTCATTATGTACTCTCAGGTACCCCTTACTATCAAGTTCTTTAATATATTAAGTTTTTAACTCTGTCAGGTATCCTTTTGAGATACATTTCTTACATTTGGACTGTTTGGTTTTGTGGTTGTTTTTCTTTAATATAAAAGCACCTTTCTTTTTAATCACAATTATTCTAAATTTGTGAAAAAATTATTCCTTGAAAAAGTTAATGTTTTTATTTCAGTCTTTTAAATATGATTAATTTAACAGTTGTGAAATAAAAACTCTGACTGGGTAGATCAGTGTTGCTATTACATGAGAAACGTATCCACTTATTCTATTGCTGAGATGTGCCTGGAAAAAATCTATATAAAATTTTAATTAATTGCATGCCTTAAAGGTCAGCATTAATAAAAATCACATATGCATTATTAAGCCCATAGAGAAAATAATTAGTGATATTTTCCGATGTTGTTAAAATCAAATAATTTCAAATGAATAAATATCACATTTTATCAGAAAGGCCATTCTTGTCCCTCATGACAGAAGAAAGACCTTCAGAACTTAATGTGGCTACCTTGTAATTTGAATTATGAGGTGATAAAGAAAAGTTACTCCATAAATTTCAGTCATTATAGCACTATAGTTGCTCACCATGTGTCCTTCAATGTTTCATGAAAATAATACTTTTTTCCCGGGGCTATTATGAAGTTTCTCTTATTCCCAGAAAGAGTTATGAGTTTTGGGAAACTTTTCAGTTCTTTCCATTGATCTTTTTTCCCACTTGTCATCATGAAAGTGTTGAGAGAAGACATTAATATGGCAGTAGTATGGGAAATGGCAGAAGCATTGTCAGTAACTGTGTATTAAGAAACTCAGAATTGCTGATTACTACCTTTATTAAAATTAATCTCCTCCTTTTCCTACTGCCTTTAAAATTTCAAGTCTACTTGCCCAATTTTTTGCCATTTCTTTTAATGGAAATAAGCTGTTAGCCGTATATGGATAATTTCACATATTGTTGATTCAGAGTAAGAGTCTCATACACTTAATCTGTGAGTAGCCTTAGATGTCAAATTATGAGGTCTTTAGGTATAGAAAAGATTTTCCAAAGAAGCATAATTCTGAAACACATTGGCCCTCATTCTTGTTTGCTTAAAGACCCCTTTACAGATTCTGACAGCACAAAGGAACCCTAAAGTATATTTAAATAAAATTTATGCCCACTCAAAGATTTTTTTATGCTGCCAGAACTACGTAAAATAAAATCAGGTCCATTATATCTGAGGTGATTTTTTCTTTCAATTGTTGCACTGTATATATGAAAAGGCATTTCTTTGTAACTTCTACAATGCCAACAACACAAATTTAGAGGTAAAAAGGAAACTAATTTGTGGAGTTAAACAAGGGAGAAAAGTTAGGACTATTCTGTCTTAATAAAAAAAATAGATTAATTTAATGAAAAGCATCAATTGAAAATTCCTTTCTTGATTTTTCTTTTATTATTCTGAGAAGCTATCATGGGGCATGCTAAATATCAGAAACATTTGGTTTGGACCAGGTTTCAAAATAGATTGACTGAAAGATGGCTTGAAGGAAATCGAGCCTGTGACCCTTCTTAACCATAGAGCAGTCATAGATGTTTCACAGTGATAAAATAAAAAGCAGAAAGAATCATGTTAAGTGGCATGTGTAGGATGGTTCTTAATTCCCATGAAAAAAGTGTGTTATGGAGGCAAATTTTTAAGAGCTCTTTTAGATTGACCATGAAAAGACGTGATTGAAACTATGTTGAAGGGTTTCACATCCAGTGAATTGTTTTAAAATTGTAGTACCTCTGGCCTTAAGAGTTAATTGCAGACAAAAAAATTACATTCTGTTTGATTGCAGCCCAGTTCCTGGGCAAGTTAAAACCAGCCCAAGGCCAAGCACTTGTCCTTGAATTTGAATGTCCTTTCTCTAGACCTCTTACCTGCAGTTCTGGCCTTGGCCTTGCTCTATTTAAAATTTTTTTTTCCTTACATTTATGCCAAGATTCCAATGGATTCCAGCCTTTCCCTGTGCAGTAAAACCCTCTTATTTTTGTTCCCAGTGGAACACGAAAGCATAGAAAACAGAAGACAGCTTACACATTTAAGGAGATATGTTTTTTTTTTCCCCCTCCATTAATTTGTCACTAAATGCATTATGTTCCAAGTGCATATTGACCTGGAGTTTCTCTGTTATTGTTTAACATCTATAGGAACTGAAAATTTTCAGTGTTCCTTGGCAGCATTCTCATACTTTGGATTACTTCAGTGATCTCCACAAGCATTGACAGTAAAACAGTGGATCCTGTTGGTAACTGTGACTTGTACCCCTCTTGGAAAGGACTCAAATCCCTTACTCTGCCCTTTCTCCCATTTTATCTACTCTTCCTGTCTTAACTTTTGCTTTCCCTGATCACTCATTACTCTTAGGAACCTTTACATAGCTAACAGGCAGTCTGCTCTGGCAAAAATTGTTTTGGAACAACTAGTTCCTCATGAACCTCAGCCAAGTTTGAATAAAATAAAAGTTTTCTTCAGTCCCTGAAGTGGACAACACGGTTTCCTGGATTCAGGTATAATGAAAATGAGTATGTGGGCTTTTTAACCTGTTGGAGGTTCGTGTTCATCTCTTTCATCAATCAAAATACAGCAAAACTTAGATTCCTGAACATATTGTCCTTCTTGGGTTTTCTTCTGATGTTATTATTAGAGGTCTCACAACACTGAGTGAAAAATAGGTGCTGTCTATAATCATGAAAAGAACATGGAAACTTTGCCTCTTAATATAAATTATTTTATCTTCACAGACACACATAAAAGAAATGCTGAAATATCTTGGAGGAAAGTCAAATGGCATTGTGAGATGGAACAAAATTATTAATAGTTAGACGAAGAGCAAAATATTCAGATATAGTTATAAAAATGAGGCAGCTTTATATGTACATGTAAATCGAGTATCTAAAATATAAAATCTTTTTCCTCTATGAGATTTTACTATGCTTTGCTTAATATGTCTACTTTTTTCCCTGTCTCCTTCTGATTATTTGTACAACATATATCTTTACTCAGCTTGACTTCTATATATTTCTCTAGTTTTTTTGGGCTTTATTCCATTTTAATTACCAATTTGGTAATAGCTTAAAAGACATATAACATATAATTCACAAATGAGTGAATAGTTGTCAGATGCTGGTTAAAAGTTCACAAGCCATATCCACCATTGCAATTGTACCATAATCCGACAGAACTGATAAATACCTAGGTTTGAGTGGCCAGAACCTGGCTTCCCACACTGCTTTAAAACAGTTTGCAAAGTCTCTCAAACTTAGTGCAATGTTTTAGATAATCTGATACTGCTCTTATTATACCTTTTTCTAGAAGTAAAATGCCCTGAAAAACTTTCTTATACTTTTCTTTTTAAATCTTTCATCAAAACATGTTTAGCTTATTAAATATTGCAAAAGTAGCATTTCTGTACATATGAATTATGGCTGGTGGGTGGAAGTGGGATTTTTACAATTGACCAGATGAAAAATTTCTTTTTCTGTGCATCTCAGAATGCTTGTCTAAATAATCTTGTACAATTCTCATTTCTGCATGGGCAAAACAGAGTCACATTAATATAATTCATTGGTGTGTCAGTCCCTTGAGATCCTCAGGGACCTGCTCATTGGTACACTGCAGTGCTGAGACACCTCAGAGCAGAAGTGAGACACAGCCACAGAGACAACTGCTAGATTCATTCAGGCTGAGAAGCGTGAAGGAATGGCAAGTTTGGGATGGCATTGATTACCATGGTGGGTGGTTTCCACCGACAGTGTCAGCATGAGTTTTAAAATTTCTTGTGGGTAGACATCACAGAGAAAAATAGTTTTGAGGGTGGTATAAGAGGGAGTAAACTGAAGAAATTTTATGAATACATATTGAACATGAAGAAAGGATGAAAGAAACTAAATGAAATGTGAAGAGGGAACACCAAAGGTGGACCCAAGGTCATCTAGGTGGACAGTTGCAATCCCAGAGGGTCTGCAGATTCTCTCCATGCTTCAAATCCATCAGGCCACATTGCAGAACTCTCCCTTAACATTCACAGAAGAAAACAGAAATAACCAACAGACCTACCAGAGTGATGTTTAGATGGTTAAGTATTTCTTCTGTTTCAGATATAATAGTTGCCACAGCAGATACAGAATGATATAGGGAAGTCTGACTATACCAGCAGAGTGAGAATCAGAGTACTGAAGACTGAAGGTGAACCTAAAGCAGCCTGCTTATCTTCACAATTACTTATCATTAGTAATTTTGTAGGCAGATATTAAAAATATGAGCTCAAAGAAAGATATATTGTACTGTATCCACTGCACGGCCTCAGGGCTGCAAGCAGTATATAAAGCAAGCAAACAAATAAAACACACCAATCCACACAAAATGTTCAAAGACACAGGGGTGAGTGGTATAACAGTTTCACCTTTCTTAATAGGATAGGTGAACTCAGCCAAAATCATGCCATAGTTTTGTCAGGTTACCTTGCTGCAGTGTGTTTGTTCTGATACTAAACCTGAATTATCACCACTTTAAAGAAACAATTAATCTTCCTTGACAATATGTATAGGCGAAAGTATAACAAAATCTCTTTCTTGCCATTAGAGGACAATAAAGAGTGTATGAAATTACTTTATGAAATTACACAAAAATAATAAGGATTTTATCTGAATTAAATAGAACTGAGTAGAGAGAGCACATAGCAGTTTAGGCCCTAAGTCTCTCACTGCTTTTGCAACTACATCTGGCTAGCTCTTCATGTCAATCTTACATACATAGGTAGCAGGTCCAGAAGGGAGGGCCTGGGAATTCAGACAGGCAGGAGATGGATGAGGAGAGGTCTTCTGCATGTAGGATCAAGGTTGCTAATCTGGCTTGCTGTCTAAACTGCTGAAACTGATGGATTCAGAGCCCTTTCAGCAAGCTTTTGGAGACCTGAATACTCATTAACTCCTACTACAAATGCACCATTTTACTGAGGCAAGGATCTTTTGTGATGTTGAGCAGAACCAGAAATCAGATCCCTTATGACAATGTTTATATATTTCCTACAAGGCTTGTTTCCCCTTGTAAAATGTACATCTCATATGCCTTGATGTATGACATCACAGACCTCCATAAACATCTTTCTTTTACTAAGGTCCAGGTGTAGGCATTCACCTGAGTCAATATATCTAACACAATTAATTGAAATAAATCTATAAATCTCGAACAGCTGCAGCTTTTGGAGAAAAAAAATGCTTTATGAACACAGATCTATTGTCACCCCCTGCACAGCCACATTTTCACCTGCACACATAAACACACAGACACTCATCGTATATGACTCTGTAGCCATTCTCAATAGCATTCATTCCACTTTAAACCACCTGTCAAAACAGCCATTTAATTAGGTTAAGCTGTCTGGCTTTGTGAAAAGGTTTTACTGTACTCTGTTGTCTTTGCTATAAAATTAATAGTTTGACCAACTTCTGAGGGGACAGGTTTTTGCACTTGTGAAAGTCAAATTAAAGCCACCTTTGCCAAACAGAACAATAATAATAAGAAAAATAAAATCTTGATGTCTGAAACCTTGAAAGCAACACTTCATTTATAATCTTTTTCTAGTGCCAAAGTACAAATTATGTAACAAAATATAACTGCAGCTGCAAAGAAACCAGGACTGTAACATGGAGCACATGTTACCCTGGCAGTTCTTGGGGCAGTTGCAGGACAATGAAACTATCAAAGGACATAACATATGCATAACATATTTGCTGTCCATTTCACTGAGGAAGAGGGAGTCTCTTCATTTTACTGCCATCTCTCTTTCACCTAAGTTATCTCATTGCTGTGACTATCAAGGTAACTTTGTGCTGGCCTTGTGAATCACAAGCTCCCTGCATACCAAGTTGACTGAGAGTTGAAAATAGTCTGGTGATACTGATCCATCAGAATAATCTTTTTTGTTAAGGGGCAATACTCAAAGTGGATGTCTAAGCAAAAAGGAGCATTGTTAGGCATTGTTAGACATCTTGGTAATTGCTAAGGAACACAGGCTCCTGCCTGCAGAGGCTGACTTCAGTGGGAATAAAAATATCCAAATTCTCATCATTGATTCTACCTCGATTTGCCTGAGGCTTTTTCAGGCTTGTGAGGTTCTAAAATATAATTCAAGAAAATCTTCCATTTTTTATGGTAATTAATAGTGGTGTCACTTGCTAATACAAGTGATAGTACTATGCTGAAGGTCTAGTTAGTATGCAGGACAGGTTCTTTAAATTTATAAAAAAATTAATATGATCCCTAAGGCTCTTATAATATAATTAAGACACAGTTATGAATGAGATGATCAATTAAAGTTTACCTGACAAGGTATATGCAGGTTTTAAAATTTTAGTTTAGTTTTGAAATAACTGGTTACTTATATGCATTGACTACTAAGATTTTGGCCAATTTATTTATTTGTATTGTAACTGCAGGGTATAAAATTCATTTTATCTGAATGACAGCACTTCAGTACATTAGAAATCAAATAAAGGAAATGAAAAAGAAAAGATTTTTAACAATTATAATTAATAAATAACACTTTATCTTCTGCCAGTAATCCATGGTTGTTTTTTTTCCTTTCCCTTGGACAAGCATTTTATTTTAACTGTTGCTTTGGTTTGCCTGCTCACAGAAGAGTGGGCCATTTGGGATAAGATGAAATAACTGGATTTTATCAATAGCATCTGAAAAATACACTTCTCTCAAGTAATCAAGTCTGCACACAGACTATCCTAAGGTATAGCTATCCTATAGTTACAACAAAATATACCTCAGGTGAGATTTCAAACATATCTAAAAAGTTTAATATATGAAATCTTGAAGTGTAACTTCCATTTCAGTGTAAGTATTGTCCATCTTCTATACAGCTGTGAAATAAGCAACTTCTGTTCATACTTCTCCTTATTCTCCAGATGCTCTTTCATAGACTTACAGTATAAGCTGAATTGGAAGGGAGCCACAAGGATTTTCCAGTCCAGCTCCCGGCCCTGCGCAGTACCATCCCCAAAAAGTCACAACATAAGCTGAGAATGTTGTCCAAATGCTTCTTGGAAACTGTCAGGCTGGTGCTGTGACCAGTTCCCTCAGCAAGAATCTGTTGGGGTTTTTTTATATAAGCCAGTCTCAATCAGCAGTTTGCAATCTACCTTCCAAAGTCAACAGAAACTGGTTTTGAAAAGCCAGCAAGCCACATATGTATTCTTTATTTTTTTAAAAGTTAACATGCAACATTTTTTATTTTTCTAGCTTTTCATCCAAGCTTCCTTCTCTTTATTTTTTTCTCTGCTCTTGCTGTTTTCTGTAAATCTGTATGAGATGAGTGAAGTAGGTCTTTATTTTCCAGGCTCATATTACACTTCCATGTGTGGCTCTCTTTAAGTCTTTCTGTTTCTCTGATGCTGCTTTAGTCGAGCAGAAGCTGTGGTTTACCAAGAATGTTCCCTGGAATGTGCAACCAGTGGCAACTATAGTTTCCATAAACCTAGGAGCTCTTTTTCTGATAACCAGAAAATGTCCTGCAAGTAATTATATATTTTTATGCATAATTCTACTTAGCCAATACCAATTTTCTGGATTCAAGTGGAACTCTTCTGAACCAAGTAGATCACATTGCTTTTAGGCCTTTACTTGCTTGCTTTATTTGTTTTACAATGGCTGAACCATTTCTGCTTTGCAGAGTATTCATTGTAGACTGCTATAGTGAGGTTTTTCTGTTTGTTTGTAAGATTTTAGCTTTATGCAATTGATACAATACTTCAAAATATTTTAAAATGTGTTTTGTTATTGATACAAGACCTAATAAGTATTTGCAGAAAAAAAATGTTTACATCCCTCCCCTCAGGCTCCTAAATATATACTACTGCAGTTTTCCTTTGTGCCAGGTCTGTTTGATCATACAGATACAGGGAAAGATGGTTTGGTAAGCTGATTTGACAGAAAGAGAAGTACCAAAAATGTTTTGGAGCAACATGCCCTCACTGGCTTTGGTTCCTGTAAGCTTTTCTAAAATTTCACAAAAATCTGCATAGCTTTTGTGTCAGAGATTTCCTGCAGATTTTCCTGCAGCATCATTTCCTGACAGCATGGTGAAAGTGTCAGCTGTGGTTCTGCTGGTCCTGACCTGTCAGGATGACATATATTGACAATACTGACAATACACATTGGAGATGTGCTGCAGCTGGTCACCTTTCTTCCTTGTTCTTTAGTAACACTGTGTGCAGCACCCAAGATTTCAGTCCAAGACCCTCAAATTGCTAAATATATTTGCAAATATCCTGGGTTCACAGAGAGTTTTTGGACTCCCATTCTTAGCTCATGTAACTTTTTTTACTGTGAAAGTCAGAAAAAAACAGCTAAACTTCTATTTCTTTGCCAGTCTTTTGGTGCACCCTGGTTTCAGTGGAAGCAGTGTATTTCTAGCATTGTTTTACATAAGAGGTTTAATAAATCCTTTTTGCATTTAGATAAATCTTGGCTTTTCGTTAGATTACCCTCAGAAACTGAGAGCAGTGCTGGAAAAATGAACAAGGCATGGATTTGTTAGGATGCTTTTCTGATACGCTCTGTTCTCAGCAGCTCAACTCATCACAAAAAAGGATGTCCGAGAAGCCATGTCCTCGGGCATTTGCTGTTCTGGGTCCTGATGGGGTCAGTGCAATACTTACCTAACAGTGCATGAATCTAAGTTAGCACTTAGATTTAATATAGCTGAATTTATGAGAGCAAGCAATTTAGCCTGGGCCTGAGCTACAGACAGAAGCTCATTTTCCTCGCATTCCCTCCTCGCTTGCCCAAACAATCAGCTCAGTGGTGCATAACTTCTTCCATTTTGTAAAAATTCTGTGCTGGGTGGTATGATAACTCAATATCTTATTCTCATGATTTCCTTATATCCTGGCAGCTGTGACACTACTGCTGCTGAAGGTTTAATTTTGTACTGGATCGTGGTGTGATTGTTAATACTTGTTATTCATCAAAAGCATAATGGGTGGGAATAGTAATTGCATGGAGTTAAAAGGGGTTAATTGGACATGCAATCTTCTCTGCAGGTCATCTGCTTCACTGTAAAATCCAGTGACACTGCAAACAAAATCACCTCAGTAAAAATATGACGTGTCTATATAACATAGAAAGCACACTGACATAATTTTGACAGTGCACTATGCTAAGCCATTATTAGTGTCATGAATAAAGTTATATAAATATTTATATAAGTTCTGAATTAATTTTGTTAGAGGTTCTATTACCACAGAAAGAAAAAGAGAAAAAAAGTTTGCTTTTGGAGAATATATGTATTTTATAATCCAGTAAATGCAATTAAAAGAAAAAAATAATGCATATCTCTTAGTGTGCATGTGAGAAAAATGAGGGAAGAAGGAGAGAGACACAATTTTATGAATTTGTTTGATTATCTGCAGATTCCTTTCTCCCTCACATTTCATTTATGTCATTTTCACTTTATAGCTTTGCAGGAAAACAATGATCAGTGTCTGAAAATCATAAGGCCCTGAGCAAGCACTAGGCACAAATCTATATGCATTTATATATACACCCATGTAGCTGTTGCTGCCACTCCTTTCAGATTCTAAAGGCTCCACATACTGATGATTCTCAAGTATTGTAACTGATGGCAGAGACAGATGCCAACAATTGTTATCTCAGTGCTAAAAGTTTCACGCTGCAAAAGCAGCTGACATTAATGGACTTTTGTGGCAACCCCATGAGTGAACAACTCTGCAGTGAGAGTGGAAAAACTCAGATTCTGACTGAGTTTTATACAAAAATAAAGTTCCATCTTCAGTGTCTCTCAGGAAAAAAGTAAAATATTGTCTAATGATGCTTAAGAGTTGGAGTGACTATAAAGGATAAAAATACTTCCCCTTTTCAGTTGTACAAGAAGTATGTCTATTTTATTAAGGGTAGGAACAATGCTACATATGGTTCTTTCGGAAAGGAGAGATGGGACTGATTTCTGTACACATAAGGGTAAGCAACTGAGCAGTTTGCTTATTCATGAATTAATTGGCCACATCCAATCTGATGGAAAAGCTATAGATAATATCCACAATATCTGCACATACAATATTACTCAAGACAATGAATGCATACAGAAGACAAGACTCTACCCTCTATTTATATTTAAAAGGCTGTTAAATATAGTCACAAAAACTGTAGTTTTGCTCAATAATTTTACACTAGTGGGATTTAACTACTCACTGCAATCTTCTGCTGTTTGATAATCTTCAGAGGGACAAAGTATGTTGGTGATCCTGTGTTTATCATATTTTCAACCATGTTTTCTCATAAAAGTGACCATCTGTTTTTTGACAGAAAGGATTTGAACCAAAATATTCACATTGACAAAATTTGTTGATGCAGATTTCATTGATATAAGCAAAGCCTTAGTAACTTAGGATATTTAGTTATGTTTAAGAAAAAAATTAGTCAATGGGCTTTTCAAAACACACTTTAAAATATTTTGAAATAAAAAATGCTAAACACATTAACATGAAATACACTGTGTATTTTTTTTCTTTTTTGAGTAATTCATGACATAAAAAATAACTCTCTGCAAGATGCTCTGCTTGCTTCACTGTGTGCTAGATTTTATGTTAGCAGGATTCAGTATATGCATCAGCAGGATGATACAATTCATAATAGCAGCCAGGGTGATTTTATACACTTCCTTTAATGCAGTACTTTCTCAATATTTTACAAACTATGATTAAAGCTCACAGCCTCATTTGGTTTATAATAAAGTATTGCCCATCAATCATAAAGATGAACAGAATTATGTTTTAGAGAAGAGTCTGCTCTCTCAAGCCCTGCTGTAAATAAGACATGCCAAGATAGCTTTGAAGAAATCTTTCAACAGTCCTACTGGGTATGGTGGCTATTGTGTTAGAGATGCAACCAATGGTTAATAAAGCAGTTCATAAATCTGCAATCTATTATCTGGCCATAGAAATGACTCAGCTCCTTAAAAGTACAGAGAGTAGGATTGTATTGAATGAAATCAAAGGGACACAGTCAACCTGATATCTAAACAACTATTAAATATGAGCTAAAAGTGGTTCTACAGACATTTTTAAAAGCCTGCCTACTTCCTAGAATTTGCAGAGGGATTATTTCTAGGTAAATCACATGTTTCTGGCTGATTGCTGGCAGGTCATAATCCCAAGTTTTTCTACTCTGATTGCTTTGAGTTTCAAAGACCTTAGATATGGAAGCTTTCCTTCCCTACAGAGAATAACCATTCCATAAAGACTCTCACAAGCTTTCACAGAATAAAAAGATTCTTTGTGTGTTCCTCCCAAGCTGCAAAAACTCATAAAAAACTGCTACTATCTGGCCGCTGTAAGGACTGTGCTTGGAAGAACAAGGAAAATATAAAAAAAGTTTAAAAGTGTTTTCTGTTCTGTACAGGTGTACAGAAAACCACTGCAGGGCTCGTCCCCTGACAATACAAATAGGAGACTCTTCATTAGTAGTGTTGTGTGTAAATAGACACATTACACCTGTCTGAATGGGAAAGATGAGCTTAGAGTGTGGGGGAAAGATTCCCAACTAATTTATGGGGTTTGAAGTGGTACTGTAAGGAAAGCAAAAGACTTTAAAAATCTTCCATGGAAGTAAAGTTAGGGTTACAAAGAAAATAATTATTTAGTACAGTTTTTTAATGCTCAGGTGGTAGTGACACAAAGAAAATGTAATTCTCATCAAAGTCTTCAATATGCTGGATCTCCTCTGGCAACTTCAAATCTTTACAAGTTTTGTCTATGTAACAACTGGAAAATGTCTAACAAAGATAATTATTCAGTAAAAGACTCTTAATGGTTAAAATGAGATTAAGGCATTTGGGAGAGTAAATATTAGAGATTATTTTTATTTTTCAGGTGCCAGATAAAAATTCTGAAGATGTTTTGGGACATGCTGAAAACCACAGAGAAAATAATTTTTCTTTCTGTAAATATTCATCTTTAGGCAAGTGTGGACAGAGTGACCATGTCATGACAAGCTCAGAGCAACCTCCAAAATTGTACAGAACAGGATAGCACAGAAAAGACTGACATTCTGTGCCAAATCTCACTCTCTCCTTTGTGAGGACAAACATGAGTGGGTATAAAGAGGAGCTAATGTGCCATTAAATTCTCTGCCTCATCCATATCTGATTTAGTTTTTTAATCATGAACTCCCAGTGGATTTATGTAGACCACTCTGACTGTTTATGTAGTGATGCTGGGTTGGGCTGTTTACACAGCTAGATAGACAGTGAAATTTTTCTTAAATCCTACCCTGGAGAAGCAGAAAATGTGCATCTTTGCAGATATGTTGTTTAGGTAAAGGTCAGGAAAAATCCTACTAGAAATCTTGATGATGCTTTAAAGTAGTTCATTAAGAGAGTGAGTTGTTGAGCATGGGATTCTTAGTTAAACTTTCACTGCTTTTCATAAAATTCAGTGTTTCCATGGAATAAGCTTTCATCTGCAGCAAAGCAGACTCCTCAAAGTGGTTATTCCAACTCTAGAGGTGTCTTGAGCCAGTAATACCTTAATCATAAAGGATGGAGGGGAATATTAGGCTTAAGCACAAGTAAATATTCAGGTTTCATAGAACCATAGAATATACTGAATTGGAAGGGGTCCACCAGGATCTAAGTCCTGGCCCTGAGCACAAAACCCCATGACACTACATGCCTCCTTTGGATACTATCTAATAGCTTAATGTCTTTTTATGATGTGGTGCCCAAAGCTGCACACCTTGTTCAAGGTGAGGCCTCTCCAGAGCAGAGCAGAGCAGAGCAGAGCAGAGCAGAGCAGAGCAGAGCAGAGCAGAGCAGGACAATCCCTCCCTTGCCTGGCCAGTGGTTCTGTGCCTGATGCTCCCTCTCTAGGACACCCCTGGCCCTCCTGGCTGCCAGGATACACTGATGGCTCATGCTCAACTTCCATGGACCAGGACCTCAGGTCCCTCTTCGCTGCGTTGCTCTCCAGCATCATTCCCCAGTCTGTGCACACAACACAAGGGAGTTGCCCTTTCTCAGGTGCAGAATCCAGCACTTGCCCTTGTTGAACTCTGTATTGTGGGTGATTGCCCATCTCTCTAATTTATCAAGGTCTCTCTGCAGCATCTCTCTATCCTCAAGGAAATCAACAACTCCTCCCAATTTAGTGTCTGGGTCAAACTTAGTATTCCTCTGAGCCCTGTGTCTGTGTTGTTTATGAAGATGTTGAAGAGAACTGGGCTGAGGATGGAGCCTTACCCAACCCCACCAGTGACTGTCTGCCAGCCTGATGTCACCCCATGTACTATAACTCTTTGTGCCCAGCCTGTGAGCCAGTTGCTCACCCACTGTACGATACAGTTATCCAGCTGTGTGCTGGACATTTTGTCCAGAACAATACTGTGAGAGACAGTATCAAGGTAGCAAAGTTCTAAAAAAGCAGAGGGTCAGAATAAAAGTCAAATTAAAGCTCTAATCACTTACATGTGAGAAGGATTACCAAACAGTAATATGAAAATTCCTGTAATTATTCTGTGTGCAATATGCAGAACTAATTGAGCCTCAGCAGTAGAATGCTGTCACTAACAAATAAAGGTCCCTGTCATGCTGTTCCTGAATCTCAGCCTGTGGTGTGTATGAGGTTGCAATGCATCTGTCCACATCCTCCTGTAATGTAGAAATCTGAGTATTATGTACTAATGGAGAATACAAATAATGTTTCTCACCTGGGCTTAGAAGAGAACATCTTGCTTTGTGTTTTTGTGAGCCTTATTTCCAGGCTCCAGTAGAGTTGCAAAGCTCTTCAGAGCCAAGATAATGGCTCAGTATGACATTTAAGCAAACTGTACCATGGTTACCTGCAGCCTGCATGGCCAGAGACCCTTTATGCCATTTGCACGTTCTGAGTCACTTTTTCTGCCTTTGAAACCGGTGTCCATAAAATGAAAGATTAATGAGATCATCTGCAGCCATCCCTCACACAAATAGAATTCATCCCCTCATCACTCTGCCTCTACAGAAATGACAGACCTGCTTCACAAAATACTCTGACATCACAGGTTGTGCAGGGTCACTTCCCCAAACCTCTCTATCCTGAAACTCTTGTGCCTGTAAGATATTAAAACACAACTTTCAGTACAGCCAAAAGAGATCAACAAATTAATTACTACAAACAAACTAGGTTTCCAAAATTATTTTCTTACTTCTATTTTCTGAAAAATGATACAAAAATTAATTTCTATATTGGGAATAAAAGGAGGTCTTGCAAAAAAAAATAGAGAGAGAGAAG
>VZRX01008272.1:11039-54954 GCA_013398075.1 Notiomystis cincta
TGTGGGGCCATGTGGGGCCGTGTGGGGCCATGTGGGGCCATGTGGGGCCATGTGGGGCCATGTGCTCCCAGCCCAGGTGCTGTTCTGTCCTGTCCCGTTGATGTCCCATCGATGCCCTTTTATCTCTCTGGGTCTCTCTGGGCTCCTCCCACTCTGTTGGGATGTCCAGCCCATCTCCTCAGAGTGTTGCTACATCTCCTTAAAAAACTAAAGAAAATTCCTTTCCCAAGGCCAAGTCAAATCAAGCCCAACTAAAGAGACAGAATAAAGATGTAAATGTGATCTTGTTTCCAACACTCTTGTCTCCTGAGATGACCCCTTTGGGCCTTTCCTCAGGGTTATCCCTTCCATTCCTGCACCATATCTGTGTAGAGGGGCAGGGCACGTCCTGCCCATACTCCCAGACGTGCCGTGGACCCCAGCTCTGCGCCCCAAGCCAAGCGTGGCACTGCCAGGGGCACGGGCTGGGCTGGGCTGGGCAAGCAGAGAGAGCTGAATCCCTGGGAAAAGCCCGGAAAAGCCGAGTGCCTGCAGTGTGCCTGGCAGGGGTTCAGCTGCTGAAGTGACTCCTTTGTGACATGCCAGCCCCCTGTGACAGTGCCAGCCGTGTTTTGGGACACTCTGGTGCTGCAGCAGTGCAGGCACTGAAGTGATGCAGGGCAGCACCTGAACGTGGCATGAGGGAATAGGAAAGGCAAGGTCAAAAGGACACCAAAAGGAGGAAAAAAAAGAGGAAAAACTGCATGGCAGGAGCTCATTTTCCAAAAGAAAGATCCAAACCCACAGAACAGCAAGTGGGGGTTAATGCTCTGCCCCTGTTTGTGTGTGTGTGTATTCATGGCTTTAAAATTTTATTGTGAAGGCATTTAGGAGCCTGGCTGGTACTTGGTGATTGTTTTCCTGTGATAGAGACATATTTATTATTCATTGCAATAATTACTCTGTAATATTTTATACTAAAAGTTGTTCACATTGCACCATCAGGAAATGCTTAGGAAGTGGCTGATTTAACTGTTCTATTTTTAGCTCTGTACCAAATTGTAGTGAACGGTGTTTGGGCTTTTAGACTTGCAGCATCCACCAGGTTCTCACCACGGCACTGGGCAGTGCATTCCTGTGAAACTTGAAATGTATTTTTCCAGAGATTCTGTGCATAATTTATTTATAAAATTTGAAAGAATTTTTACCCAGAATTTTATTTATTATGCGCTGTTTCCAAGGGGACTGTGTTTCAGGATTCTCCTAATGCTTTTATCACCCAGCTTCTCTGATCAAGAAAGTAATTTATTGCTGATTGCAGAACTCTTGAACTCAGTCTGGCAGCTGCAGTGTGAAACTTCTCTGATCCAGTCTCCTACTTACTTATTTACATATCATTCGAAATGATTTTCAGGGCTGTTTGAAAACCTCTTGACATTGCATTATCCGTGTTTCAAATCTTGTGGTGATTTGGTTTTTTCTCTCTTTCTTTTACAGATAACAAACGAGTAACTTTGGAAAGGTCTCGTTCTCGACACAATGGAGCAATTGCAGCTGTATGATTCTTCTGATGCCAAAGAATTACTGAATTGTTTTATTTACAATGAAATGGATATGCTTTGGGAAGAATTTATCATCCAAATTGGCAATGAACATAAAGGAATACTGGTATTGATTAAATGAGATGGTGTAAAAATATGTAATTTTAAAGCTGTTGCTAAAAAAAAAAATCCACATACTGTATCTTATTACCCCAACTACCAAGATCTGTAAACAGTGTTAAACAGTAGGGTATATATCTTATTTTCTTATGTTCTTTCTTCTTTTTGCACCCCTTTTTGTTTAAGCTGGCAACTCACATGAAAAGAGTTGGGGATTTCTAGGTTATGTTTTATATGGGTAAGAAAACACACTTCTGTTGGAAGAGTACAGCTGTGGATTCCATTTGCAGTTCTGATTTGAACATGAAAGGAAAAAATAATAAAATTGTATGTTAATAAATTCAGAGATGAGCTGGTCTACATTATCAGAATCTTTTTTGTAACCATAAGAAAGCAACACACAGTCCCAGTCAGGTTGCTGTAAACCTTATCTCAGTGTAAAGCCTGGTGGATTCAGCTGTTTCAGCTGCCAGTAGGATACACCACATATCTACACTTGTGGTGATATGGTGATGTGTAGTTACTTATCACTGCTAAAAAGAAAAAAAAAAATTAAATAAAACAGAGCATAGGATTTTTCCGAAATGATATCAAGGGCAGAATATGTTTGTAACTGTATCTAAGGAGGGATTTTTCTAATTGTGCACTTATATATTCTTTATAAAGATATTCGGGGGGAAATACGATTGTCCTATTTTGATGATGCTAAAATACCTGTGTGTAGGTTTTTAGAGACAAGCTACATGATGAAGTTTTTCAGAACTGCCTCCGAGTTTTTCCTCTGTTTCTCAGGTAAAATATGTAGCGGGGTCTCCACTGGTGGATTTTAGTGCTGAGAGTTTAGCAGCTACCAACACATTTTCTACCTGGAGCACTGCCTAGCAGTGACCAGTGACTGCAGCAGGCTGGTTTTTGGGAAGCTCCTCCCATTCCCCTCGGTGTCCAGGCCCTTGCACTGCAGTTCCCCAGGTGAGCAGGCAGTTGACACCTTGTCCTGCCACTCCCTGGGGAGCCACTGTCCCCTCTGGCCCCAGGTGAGCGTCCAGCCTGGTGGGGTCAGGCCAGCTGCACCATCCTGGTCTCTGCAGGTCCACTGCTGGCCTGGAGGGGATGGAGGATTTGGAATTCCAGTGGAACTACTGCATAAGTCGCTGGGCTATGATCATTTAAAAATCAGGATGCTCTGTAGTAGCCGGCACTTGTTCTCAAATGATTAATGCTTATCACTGATTGATGAAATTATCACAAATGCTTTCATTGCCTGGTGTAATGGGGAACGTGGGGCTTTTAGTGTCTATAAAGACTGTTTGGAAGGTGTCACGTGGTTTCTGTGCACAAACTGCTTGCTCTGGAGGGACTTTGCTCCTGGGGCAGTGGATCTTTGCACTACTGCTTGAGCCAAGCATCTTTGTACAGTAGATTCTTTTTGCTTCTCTGGTGAGATACTCTTAAAACTATCTAAATTCTCACAATTTCAAACTGCATATCCGATTCTTGTAAGCAAAGATACAGCTCCTTTTCAACCTAGCATTGAATTTTAATTTTTTTCTTTTTTTCAAAACTTGTTTTCAATGAATACAGGGGGTTTGCCCATAGCTCAAACATAGGAATACCACTGAAGCCTAGTGAAATGCTTGCTGTCAACTAAATATTCTCCCTGAACTGTTTGGGGCTTTAGTAACAAACTGAAGAGTTGTATGGTACTTCAGGAAAAAACAAACAAACAAAAAAAGAGGCACAAAAAAGCATGTAACAGGATTCTGTCTCCTTGTAAGAGCTAAAAAGAATTATATCCTGTTTTGTGCAAGGTCAACATCAGCCTTGTATTGAAGCACTGCTTCTTTAAATGGAACTATTACATTTACAGTTATAAAAATGTGCTTAATGTACAAAGCCAGTTTAAAGGATTAGGTTCATAATGTCTATATAAATCAATAGTGTCTTAGAATTCAGATTTTGAAATTAGCATTTTGCTGGGATTTACAAGTATTGGTATAATCTTTATATGTGAAAACTCAAAAGCTCTCCACAGACTCTTTATACGATAGCAGTAATTATTAGTGCACAAGTTTTTCATTTCCATGGGTTATATTTTTTTGGAAAGCTCTGTGAAAGCTGGCTACAGATTTTCAACAACCAAATCTTAGGAAAACAAAAAAGGCAAATCCAAAATAACAACATCATCTGATGCTTCTATTTTACTACTATTTTTTTCATATTTGAAACATTTATATAATTTAATGGACATATCTGTTAGAACAAAAGTGTCTTTCAAAGGAAAACTAGTTTAGAAGATAATTTATGTAAATATAGGGTGCTCGTATTTATGAAGTCTAAAATATTTTCTGAAATTGATGCTGGTCACTTTGTCTTTTGATAGTTTTTCAGTCTATATTAAATTGCAGATATTTTTAATGTTTTTATTATTGATCTAATTTTCAGAGGTGTCACATGTTTATCTAGAAGTGTAGAAGAGTAGCACCTTTTTCAGAAATGCACTTGCCTTATTTTCTAATTTTAAAAAATGAAATATATCAGTTAAATTATATTTGTATTCAAAGTAATCCCAGAAAGAAAATCACTGGAGGGTTCATACATAAATTTCTTGCTAATTATGTTTCACTCTCTGTCCTCTGAGACATGACGTTAACAATATACCAGCACATCTGTTTGCATTCACATTTTACCAGTTACAAGTACTGAGAGAGTTTGGGCTTTGGTTTGAGTTTTGGGGTTTTTTTAACGATGTTACACTGTTTACATTTCTTAGTTTATTTAAGAGGAAGATAATTTTACCTTTATGAGTTGAACTCAACAATGTCCCAAAAGGTTTCGGTCATGTACAGATTCCCCTCTGAGGCTCAGCTCCGGGCTGTCCCCAGCGCAGAGAGAAGGCACTGCAGTCTGCCTGCACTCCTGTGAGTTTGCTGCAGGACCTGCACTCCTGTGTGTTTGCTGGACCTGTGTCCTGTGTGTTTGTTGGACCTGTGTCCTGTGTGTTTGCTGGACCTGTGTCCTGTGTGTTTGCTGGACCTGTGTCCTGTGTGTTTGCTGCAGGACCTGCACTCCTATGTGTTTGCTGGGACCTGTGTCCTGTGTGTTTGCTGCAGGACCTGTGTCCTGTGTGTTTGCTGCAGGACCTGCACTCCTGTGTGTTTGCTGCAGGACCTGTGTCCTGTGTGTTTGCTGGGACCTGTGTCCTGTGTGTTTGCTGGGACCTGTGTCCTGTGTGTTTGCTGCAGGAGGAGAGAGAGCAGCACGTTCTGCCCCTGTGTTTGCTGTGCCCAGCAGGTCGCTCCCTCCCTCCCTCCCTCCCTCCCTCCCAGCGCTGGGGCAGCCCGTGCCCATCCTGTCCTGGATGCTGGCAAACAGCTCCAGGGAGCATCCCCAGTTTGTTCTGGGTTTAGCTGGCTGTGCTCAGTATGAGAAACGTGATCTCAAATTATCTGTTCTTCTTGAGAGTCGAGATACAAAAGCGTTCCCATAGTTCCCTTCTGTAATATGCAAATAATCATGAATATCTGTATATTTTTGCATTTTTGTGTGTGGTATATGTACTACCTCAGACAAATGCTGTAAAAAACATAATATTTCCATGGTTTCTATCCAAGCCACGACTCATTAGTAACCTACTTTAAAATTCATCCCACAACACACAAAACTCTGAGAATCTGGCTGAGTTTTAGGTTTGGCTCTGGAAATCCTCCTACAGCTTTTTGTTCAGGAAACTTTGCAGCGTTCAGCTTCTGCATCCCTCAGGCCAATCCTGCTTTGATGGGTGACTTTAGCCCCTCCTACCCCGAGAATGGTCCAGCCAGTAAATATTCAAAGCTGGGAATAGTTCTGTGGGAGCAAACTTACCTGTGTGTGTAAATTGCTTCTTTTCCATTGAGCAAAGGCTTGGCTGAGTTCTGCTTTGCTGTTTTGCCTTCCAAGTGCTGCAGGGCCGGGCAGGACGAGTGCTGAGCCGTGCCCAGCCCACCTCTGATGTGCCATACTGTACTTGCAATTCCTCATTTTGAAATAAATGTTGTAAGAAAGCTCTTCCTCCGCGCTGTCTCCACACACGCCCGCGCATGCACACGAACTGTAAATAAAAAAAAAAATATAAAAATGATGATAATTTCAAAAATAATAAAAAAAAATTAATCAAAGCAGACACAGCCAAATGCCTCAGCTTCAGGTGTCTCCAGGTCACTTAGTGCTGCTTTTGTGCTCCAGGGAGGGAGTTGTGTGAGCCTGTGCATTCTGCAGTCCTGCAAGCACCCGCTGGTGTCACTGGGAGAGTGGAAAAGGAGAAGGATTTGTTCTTGGAGTGCTTTTAGCACTGTTTGAGGTGATACATATGCCACAGAATGTGAACAATAACCTATTACAGTTCAGTCTGCTATCATGCACCATTTGATTTCCCTTTTGGAAGTCATAGGACTCCTGATGCCAAAAAAAAAAAGAAAAAGATTTAAAAAAAAAGGTGACAAAACTCATGCATTTCTATTTTTTAAACAGCTCTGTGTTTGTATGTAATGTTTAAAATAGGAATTTGATGAAATCACAGCCTGGCCATTGTTAATCCATGTATTCTGAAAACTGTAATAAAGATAATCATAACATGATTCTGGTAGATGCACCAATGTTTTACTTGATTCTCATGATTTTTCCCTGTTGAGTACCTTCACCTCAAAGCCTGGGTTTGCTGTATAAAATTGTCATGCTGAAATTACATTCCATTTTAGCTTACTGTCATTTTATGGACTTCTGTCTTTTTTTTCTCTGAGGTGTCAATTCTATTTGATTTGAATTTGGGGAACAAGGTGCCTTTTCCAGTGAAGGAGGACTTTAAAAACCAAGTAATCAAAAAAAGTATATCATTTAAAAAACCCTAACATTGAATCATGATGATATCATTTAATTTTTAAAAAATAAAATAAAAGGGAATCAATGAACAAATCCCATGGGTCCATATTTATTTTAAGAGGCTGGATTTGAGTATGGAATTTTTAAGACAGACACATAGTCTGTCAGACACCTATTGCTGATGTCTTCCAAATTCTTTAATTCATCCCCAAAAAGGTCTTATGAGAATAGAAACTTGACAGACTCTTCCCTTCAAAACTGTGTATTGCACATTAAACACGTTAATGATGTCACCAGAACAGACTGACCTGCACCCCAGGATAAAGAGATAGCATTGAATTTTACTTGAAATTCTAATTGGATATAACCCTAATGAGTATGAGCAGCCATGTTGATACAACTCTCCTTAAGTAACTTTTTATATGTGGAAAAGATGTACCCAGGGATGGTCAAAGGCACCATTTTATTTTTAATTACAGTTGGAATGCTCTATTTGATATGTGAGGAAGCAGTAGGGGTTTATTTTCTTATGGGATTAACATGGGAAAAAGCATGGAAACTTCTAAGTGCCAGCTAAAAATGGGAATTCTACGATTGTCCTGATTATGAAAAATGTAGTAATGGTGTCCCACGTTACCAAATTCTCGTTCCTTCTTTTCAGGGAAATGTTTTTGACCTTCTAGTGGGAGTCAGGGATTCCCATCCTCAGGGATTCCATCATTCCATAGAGCTCTTTGCCTGTGGGTGATGGGCAGGTGGAATGTGTCCTGGAACACCAGCAGTGCCCGGGTACCTCTCTGGATGGAAATTGTTTCTGTTCCTCCCCACAGGCCTAAGAGAGCCTGCAGGGGAATTGAAGGCTGGTGGCAGGGTGTGGTGCTCTGCCCCAGGGAGACTTTGGGTACTTTCTGTCAGTTTGAGCTGCACTCCTCCCCTCTATGGAATTCTCATCTCCAAACTGGCCTTCCCACACTTTTGCAGAGAAGTCAATAGTACTGGGCTGTAGTAAAATTATTAAAACGTTCAATTGATTTTCTCAGAATCATTTGATGAGTACTTAATGGCCTTAATTAATCCAATTCCTTAGATATGAAGCTAAGATTAAGAAGAAAAATCCAAATAAGGGATTGGGGAGGTTGCCTGTAGTCTGTGAGCAAACACTAATTTATGCCACTAAATTCCCCAGGTGCTCAGAGGTGTTTATTGGTGATGCAGGTACCCTCACGTGGCTCAGAGGACAATTCCATTTGTGGAAAAAGTTGTTAGTGATCACACTTTCTCTAACATTATTTATCTTCTAGAGCAGTAAAAAGAAAATTACTACTGTGAAGAGATAAAACCAAGAGCTATCAAAAGGTATATATAATATAAGCTACTAATAAAGTTGTACATTAAAGAAAGAGCATTTTTACTGCACCACAGCTTGATTCCACACCTATTCTGTGAAGTTCTTTTACTTAAGTGCTGTGAGATAGGCCAGCATTTGAACAGCAGCATTTGCAGATTAAAAACCAACAGAACAAATAAAGAATCCTGGTAAGAATTCAGTGACTGAATTCCTTGCCAAGAAGAAAAACGAGATTGCAAAGGCAAAAAGTAGTGAGAAATCTGCAAAAAGTCCCTTTGCACTTCATGTAATGAGCACTAAAACCAAAGAGGAAACAAGGGAGGCAAATTTGCCCTGGTGCATCTGGCAGTGTGTATAACAGACCCTGGAACTGCTCTGGAACAACCTGGAATTGGTCTGGAACAACCTGGAATGGGTCTGGAACAACCTGGAATTGGTCTGGTCCAGTCATCTAGAACTGATCTGGTACAATTGAAACTGATCTGGTACAATCTGGAATTGATCTGGAACAATTCAGTGAAGCCATGGAGGTTTCAAAGCTGTGCTAACATAGAATGGCCCAGTGATCCAGAAATAGTTCAAAATTCTGTTAAGCCAAGGAAGAGCAGATTTAAGCATAGCCAGTGTATGTGCAAATGTAACGTGTGTTTTACCTGAAACTAATGGAAATCTCTTCAAAAAGCTGGAGTTCCAGTCTCTTCCTGTGGAAGTGCCAGAGATGTATCAGGGAAGAGAGGAGCTCACCCTGCTCTGAGCTCCCTGAACAACTCTGCTGCAGAGCTTCTTGAAGCAGGAGAATAAGCTGAAAATGACTGAGATTGTGACTTTTTAAATTTTTCTCTGGGAGTTTTGGCCCATCCCAGGATCTCATTGCCATTTAGGCATAAAGCTTGGGGTGCAGAAGCAGCATTGCAATACAAGCCAGTAGTCACAGCATCACCAGCTCTGAAGAAATGTTTTACTCCCTGCTTATGAAAGTGTAAAATTGAAAAGTGTCAGCTGGTGGGCTTCGACAGTTTCTACAGTTCTGATAAAGCTGCTGGGTTTTTTTCCCCACAAAGTAGTCAGAGAGCACTTGAGATGTTTTTAGCTGTATCCTTTTTGTTTTCCTTTTTTTCTGAGAAAAGTTGCTGATGTAAGACATCTCACCATCAAATGAAAAGCAGAAAAAAATGGCACTGAATTACTGTAGCTAAGAAACATTCAGGGGAACAAAATCTCCAAGTGGCAAAAGAGAAGGATGTGGAAGGAGGTGACACTGCCAGCTCTGTCCGTTCTGGGGTCCTCCTCCTTGCCCTTCCTGAGGACCTGGACAATGTCCACCACCTTCCAGTCAGCTGGGCCCTCTCTGGGCTCCCACAACTGCTCAGAAACCATTGGCAGCTCTGTGAGGGTTCCTGGATGAATCCCCTGGGGCCCCATGGATCTGTGGGGATCCAGCTGGAGCAGCAGTTTCAGGGCCAGCTGGGAGTTAATCATTCTCAGCCATGGCTCTCCAGCTCAGGGCTCTGGGACCCCCGATGCAATAGAGCAAACACACATTTCCTTATGAGCCTGATGTGTTATTTAAAGTAAAAACCTCCCTGATTCCACTTCAGATGCCCAGGCTCACCAGTGGGGCAGTGCTGATGCCTGAGTGTCTGTCACACCAACGAGCTGGACCACGTCAGTGCTGTCTGTGTTCTCTGACCCCAAGCACCGTCCCTGGGAGCAGGAGGAGGTTCTGAAGCCTGGTGCAGATGCTGAGCTGTGATTGGGTTATGATGGAATGCAGCTGGGTCAGCAACGCTGTAATTAATAAGGCAATGAGGGTAATTTGTAGCCTCTAACGACCTACTGGAACCAGGAGCTTCCAAAAGGTGTTAGGAATCAATGCCCTGCCTCCAGAGCTGCTAAACACCAAAGCACATCAACCTTTGTTTAATGGTGATAAGATACAAAGTGTAGCTTGGATAATTTATAGGGAGCCTTAATTAGTTCATTTTGGCTCTCCAGCTCTAGTTAATATGCTAAGACAGGCATCCAAAATGCTCCTCAGTTTAGTGTTATGAGAGCACCTGCCTGGCTTGTTCCCACCATGTGCTGGAGTCAGCCCTCTGCAGGTGAGCCTGGCTCTGCTGCCTGCAGCCCCATCCTCCCAAAGCCAAGGAAATGATGGCAGCTTCTCTGAGCACTTCAGGATCCACGCCCATCTCTATGCTGAATTGCATCTGTAACTTTAAGGAGGTAAGTTCTCCATCAAAAGCTAAGGTTTTTCATATAAATAATTCCCCCAAACCTTCTGCAAGAGCCCAGATAATTATTTAACTTTATGGAAGCTTTGATTTTTGAAGCATTAATAATTGGGGGGTTTTTTTTAAATAATGGTAATATCAGTTGTATGGGTTTATTAACATTTTCATTGCTTTCTTTAGCATTACATGCTGATAGAGTATTTGTTGGTTTATGACATTTTCATCTCAGTCTTTCCTAGAAGTCATTGATTCCCCGCCTTTAAATACTCATAATGTGAAACTTAAAAGTAAGCTTAATTGTGGTATCAGGTGGTCACAAATTATTTTATAAATTCTTTTTCACAAAACTGGGCACGGATTCTGTTTGGGAGAAAGTATTTCCACGTACCTCCAAGTTCCTGTGAATTTACCCAGACATAATGGAAGTGCCTTTTGAATCATCCACATTGTTTGCACAGTACAGGCAGGTAACAACAGTGAGTAATCTGCAGTCATTCACAACAGCGTAACTTAATTATTACTTTATTATAGCATTCCTCCTCAGTTGGGTATTTAAAGCACACAGTGGTAGAAAAGAGCTCTCTCCAGTTAAGGAGAGTGGGAGACAAGCATCTGACTTTTGAATAGTGAAGGATCAACAAAAGGAGGAAGCAGGATGGTGATAATCAGCTGTCAGTCTGAGCTCTCAATCATGCTGGCAAAAATATCTCCAGGAACTTCATGATTTACACATTTGGAAATGTTGTTGGAAAGCAGCATTTGGAATAACACATAATGCCAGAAAGGACAGAGAGAAATAATGAGGAAGAACAAAACACATCCAAAACAGTGCTACAAAGTGATTTATGAAAGCTGCTGTTTCACAAAGTAATGAAAATACAGAAATGCCTCAAAGAGAAAACATGGGAATGGTGGCACAGAGAGGCAACTCTGCTGTGTGAGGGAGGGAAGGGAGCGGGCTCAGAGCATAGGGTGAGTTTTATCATCCAACACAAGGTGTTGCTCAGCTCTCGCCCTTCAGCTGCAGCAGGAAGGGCCAGGCTGTTTGTCCCTGAGGGTGATGCTGCTGCCCAGCCCGTGGGAGGTGCCCGAGGGGAGGGCAAAGGGCAGGGGTTCAGTCACTCTCTCAGCCAGAGCTGCCTTCCAAATGTCTAAATTGCATTTCTCAAAGAGTAACCATTCTTTTTTGCCTGCTGAGTTTGGTGGCCATCCTCAACACTAACAAAGTTCAGTCCCCATCTCTAAAGTGGAATGTTCTCTTCAGACATCACCTAGGAACTGCCATGAGCTTAGAAAACAAGTTTATCTATAATAATATATAAAGTATATATATAATATATAAAGTAATATATAAAGCTGGGGTTAATTTAAAGGATGTTTCTTACCTATGAGGTGGAATTTAGGTACCTAACTTTTAAAAATCTGGCATCAGAAGCAGCTTCTTTGCCAGTGCAACACTTCTGTATTTATTGCAAGACTGACACACCTGCTGAAGTGAGGGGGCTTAGTGCTTTTTTCACTTGGAGTTCCTCCAGAATATGATCATCATAAACTGGAGCAGACACAACATAGAAGAGGGGACAAGAACATGGCTGTGCTAAATAATTCAGCAGAAACTCTTTCAGGTGCTTCTGGGGGCTTTTTGCATCTGCCCTTGTATTCTCTTCCTAAATCATTTCATTTTGGTAATCTTACTTTTACAGCAGCAGCCATTTGAAGAAGCACTACATCGAGGGCAGTATAATCCCTTTTACACAGAGGAGCAATTTAAAAAGGATAAACCCCATTTTTCTGGGTTGCAGTGAACTCTACCAGGCAAGTGTTGTCTTTGGCCACTCATTCAGCTCTGTGTTTGCCTTGAGCTCCCCACATGTTTTGCCCTGAACGTTCTTGGTCCTGCCTTTGGGCTGACACAGGAGATAAAATGTCTCTTGGTCTGGTCCAAGGAGTGATTCAGGCTTGCAGCACTTATCTGTGAGCCACAGGGGCTCCAGCCTGAGGGCCAAGCACAGCTTCCTGGGAGGCAAAATTTAAAACACCAAATGCAAAGTCCAGAGAACCTGGAGAGTGACAAAAATGCATCTGTTGAAGGCCAGCTCTGATATGCTCTGATATCTCTGTCTGTAGGACTGTTAGAAAAAATTGGCCTTTGAATAAAGCCTTTTTATGCAAATTAAGATATCTGGTAGAAAAGTTATGCCAGGTTTAATTTCAGGTATTGCAAACTGCTAGGATTATTCCCTAGCCAGGTTTTTGCTGTTGCTCACTGATTTGCCCATTACTGACTTTCAGTTTGAGCCAGAGTGATGAGCACTTATGCAGTGAGGAGACCTGCACTGATCAGGGTGGGTGGGAACTGAAGGAGAGGAGCAGGGGAAGCCTTTAATGTAAATTATTCTGTATAGCAAAACTACATTTTTCCATGTAGTTCCTTGTATAATCAAGGAAGCAAATTATATAAAACACAGATCTTTGATCATGGAGATATTTCCCATGCAGAGTATGCTGCTTTTCCTACATTAATATCCTGTTTGCTCCTAATGAAGGCAGAGCCTGCAATTTTTGTTACAATCCAGCACCAACACAGTCATCATTTTCTTTCATTTTGATTTTAATCAGATTTCTTTCATGGGGGATCAGTTGCAGGTGCCTGGGCCTAGAAAGGAGCAGATGTGAAAGATCAGGTCCAATCTGATGGCTGACTTAAACCAAAGGGTTTCTGTTGAACTTCAGATTTTTTTCACCTGTGAAGCCAATTTTCCTTTCACCCTGTGTTTGGTCCAGTGTTCTTTCAGTTGCTTTGTGTCTCTCCACCCCATTGCAGTTGCCATTGTGGGGGCTGCCCTTTGCAGAGCAGAGAATTAAAGTTCTCAGTGCACATCTGCATTTCCCAACTGGAAAAGCAAGGACTGTCCAACAGAACAGGTGGGAGAATCTTCTAAAGACACAAAATTCAGCACATAGAGGCAGAGAGAGGAGGTCCCCCCAGTTTTCCTGGCAGCAGCCTCTCCACTCCCACAGGCAGGATCCACACCCCTGGGGCCAGGATGAGCTGTTAAAACACTCCTCATTTCTCTGCTCCTTCCTGAGCTGCCCACCTGGACAAGGTTCCCACTCTGCTGGACTCCTCCTCCCTGCACCCTCCTGTGTCTCCTTTCCTGTGTATGAGCTGACACTCTTCTGCAGTGTAGGTGGGTTTTTTTCCTTCAGAATAATTTTCTTCCAGAATAATTTTGTGAGTGTGAGTTGCTTACAGTGGAGAGGAACAGTTTAATGGACACCTCTTAAGGAGGCAGCATTGACCAGGGCAAAGACTGTCAGAGGTGTCATTAGTTTGTGTTTATTGGTGTCATTAGCATGCTGGGAAATGGAAGTCGAGTCCTGGGCATAGAGGGATTTTCCTTAGTGCCAGGTAAATGCCTGTGGGGGCTGAGGGGACGTGGGCAGTCTGTCACTGGGCAGTGACAAGGATTGACTGCATCCATCACTGCTGCAAGGCTGGAAGAGGCAGAGGTTTGCATTCCTCAGAAGGCCTGGCTTGTCCTGGCAAGATGTAAACCCATCAATCACAACCATCCAGCAGTGTGTGATGAGAACCATTGTTTTGGCCCCAGTTCATTTTTGGTGCATTTTTGGGGTGGTGGAATTAAAATCCAATCTGTTGACTGTGGGTTTTCTCTCCCCCAGAGGAGAGAGGCCCTGCCTGGCTGAATGTCCCTCCCAGAAAACCTTCTGAGCAGAAATGGACCTCATTCTGCAGCTGTCAGAGTCGAATGGGTCTGAAGCCACCACCCCTGAGCCTGCTGGGTTCTCACCTAAAGCTGGCCCAAGCCTTCCTGCAGGACACCAGCACAAACCCCCAGCACAGAGGCTGATTAAAAACCTTTCCACAAAGCTGGTAGCTGGTTGCAATTTCCAACGTGAGTTGCTGTACTGAGATGCTGAAAACTGTAAACAGTATTTGCATTTTGTTATGAATGTTTTGCATAACTTTAAGGATGTTTTCTTTATCCCCAAGTGGGTTAGTTTTGAGCCCATAATGTACTGTGAAGTTCCAGGAACAGGAAAATTTGTTGAGCACAAACAGGCCAGTATCACAGCAGACGTAGCAGTGTTCAAGCAAAGAGTATTTTGCATCAAAAATGTGTATACATTTGCATTTTTGATGCACAAATCTACTTAATCGGCACTGCAAATGGAGCCCATAACTGAGGCGGTGCAGAATTCTATGAAATTGAAAAGTTCTGTGTAATTTCTGAAAAACAAAGTCTGTTTTGCACAGCTCTAACTATAGCTAATATTTAAACCAGTTTAATCATCAGTGAACTAACATGGCAGAAGCACTCTGAGCTTCTTTATCTTTGTAAGTTTTTCATGTCCCCAGCTCTGTGCTTTTTTTTTAACATTTCTTAATTAAACGTTTATCCTATTTAATTGCTAGGAAAAGGAAAAAAAAAAAACCAGAAAGATTGAGATCTGAATTTTAAACATCCTCATTTTAGGTGTGTGCATTTCAGTTCTCAGTTTTGAGGGGTTGCACTGGGGGAATCTCAGCACAGGGGATCCCTCTGGGAATCCGAGGTGCTGCAGGTTCCTCCCAGCCAGGGTGTCACAGGGAAGGTGCCTGTGCTAGAGCCTGCTTTGGAAATGCACTCTGGGACTGCTGCCCAGAGCTGACTGAGGATTCTGGAGTTTTATTCCCAAAATCCTCCCTTTTGAAAACACTCTTTTCTCCAGAGTGAGTTCTGATTTTCAGTCCTTGGGAGTCACCATAAATTGGCCCTCTGACCTGGCTACTACCTGGAAAAAGGAGTGACCTCCATCCCAAAGCAGCTTTTAATTCAGTTAATTGTTACTATCCACTGGTAATTTTTTCTAATGCAATAAGAAGATCTAGCACATCATTTATTTCTTATGCAATTCTCCTTGCTCGTATTGATTGATTTATTTTATTTCCTTTTATTTTACTGAACAGCTGTCTCCACTATCAAAATTCCAGCCCACATTCAGTCTTACCAGGAGACTGATTGGACACTGCAAACTAAACAGTGATTTTATAGCCAGTGTCAAGCTCATCCCCCTTGAGCTGAGGAGGTTAAATGGGTGTGTGGAAAGTGGCCAGAACTCCTCATGCAGGTGCTGATTACCAGTTTTCTCTACTGGCTGACACAAGGAATTTCTTGCTTGGGCTCAGAAAAAGAAAAAAATTCCCACTTTTTGAAACTGTGTTTAGAAAGAACCCTGAATTTCAACACAAGATCAAAGGACGTAATTTTAAGTCAGTAGTGTGGTTGTGGGTTTTTTTCTTATTTGCATTTACTTTATTAAATTAAAAGGAGATCCTCCTTTTGCAGGGTAAGAGAGAAATTCTTTGTCCTATAAGCAGAATTCCTTGTGTCAAAGGCTTAAGATATTTTGTAAATACTGTGACTGTGTTAATGCATTTTGAATTCTGTGCTGTGATTTCAGGGGCTGCAGTTCTAAACAGTGTCATTAGCCTGAACAGGGAATCTCAGTCAAATGTCAGCATCTTGTCTGTGAGGTATTTCCACTCTTAAGTGTAGTGCAGAATGTCACTGTCATTCCAATTAGTGCAGCTGATTGGTATTAAATTTGTTTTATCTGACATCCTGCAATATTTTGCTTCAAGCCAGACATTTTGTACACCATACAGAAACACCACCTAACAACAACAGACAGGAAGGCCAGTGGCAGACAGGGCCTCGAAGAATTGTCAAATAGAAGGAACCAACTTTTCTCATTTTTGCAGTGTTCCAGCCCTATTTGTTGCAACAATAACGACAGATATTTTAGGACAATACAGAGATGCAAACCACACCATTTGCATTCAGGTGTTCCTGGTTTGCTGGGCAGTAACATTAATTTACTTTTCCATTCATTTTTAGCACATAACTTGTTTGTCATTGCACATTCTTTGCCCAGGAAACTGAGAGGATGAAATTTAAAGTAATATTCTTAATGTTAGCCCCCCTCTTCTTAAATGGCTTCTGAATTGGTCTTGTAAAACCAGTTGGAATTTGGTCTTTGGAATGCCAGGGTCTGTCAGTGGGGTGGAGCAGCTCTCCCTCCCTGCATGGACTCTCAGCTTCTGTGCTGAATTCATCTGCAGCTGGAGTCCCAGAATGTTCTGGCTTCGAAGGGACCCACCAAGATCACCAAGTGCAGCTGCTGGCCCTGCACAGCCCCAGGAATCCACCCTGAGCTGGGAGGATTGCCCAGCTGCTGGGAGGGAGCACTGGCACACCAGGGCCAGCCCTCAGGGGAGAGGAGGCATTTCTGAGGGATTTCCTTCGCTCAGGGAGGGAACCCTGAGCTCTGGGCAGCTGATGGTGAGCCTGGTCTTTGCCTTGTCCCAGCTGCTGAGCACGGTCTGCACTCCCTGCCCAGTGGGGGTCAGAGCCTCAGCACTCAGAAATGTACCCTGGGTGCTGTAGGGGAGGAAATTCAGTGAAGAATTTGGGAACCCAGTGGTTTGCAGAGATATTTCCCAGGTGATTTGTAGTTTTACAAGAGATGCTAAAGTCTGACTGGACTGGAGGCTGATCTGCTCTGCTCTCTGCCACAGCAGGCCAGCAAATTGACCTGCAGATGTGCTGGCAAGGCACTGGGGAAGGAATGGCACAGGAGGAGGAGCCCCCCACCAGCTCTGCCTGTCTTTATATGAACAGTCCTTCTTCTGTCTGCCTGTCAGTCAAACATCCTCCACTAAATCACAGCAGAAACATTGTGTATGCCTAAGTTAACATTTTACCTTGCTACAGTGCCCTTGTACTGCAAAACCAGGCTCAGCTCAGCCATTTGGTGTTGGGGGGTGCAGTAATAGCAGGAGAGGACAATTGCTGGACCAAAGAAACTCCTCACACGAGCAAACAGAGCTTTTCTTCCCCCATTAACACAGCAGTGTTTGTTATTAACACAGTGATTATTCTGTTAATGGGACAGCTGTCAGATTTTCATCTGCATGACAGATTTGTTGGGATCCCTTTCAGGCACAAACCTGGGTACCATTTCCATTTCAGGGAGCCAGCAAGCTTCAGGAATCCCTTGGTAACAGAAAACGTTCTGGAGTAGAATGATAGCAAACAGTTTGAGGGATGTGAGGAAAGGAAGGTATGACATATTGAGAATATTTATGTAGAAGTATTTGTAAAAATAATCCCAGAAAAAGCACCTTTCTGTGTCTTGAATGTCACAAGAGGAAATTTTCAAAGGATACATTGCAATCTCTTTAAATGATTCCTGTAATATTATTTATTACACTGGCATTTGGGGAATTATTATTTTTGTTTTTGCTTGTTGTGACTTTCAAAACATGATGGTACTACTCACATTTTCAATCAATAACATGACATTCTCAGGCATCATTTCTCTGGGATCCAGTGATGGCCAGAATTTCAACCATCATCTTGAAATATCAACACAGGACTGTTCTGTCAAAGGAAGCATCACTTCCCTTTTTTCAAAGGTGCAGACCAAACTAGTACATGAAACAGACCAGTCCTTTAGGAGACTTGGCTCAGATTAGAACCCAGAAAGATTCTCATAGTTCAAAATTAGTTTCAATAAATCCCTCAATAGAGCAGAAAAAGATCTTACAAGCTGCAGAGCTTTTTTCTCCCTGTGGAAAGGTGCAACTCTTGCTACCAGATTTACCTGGGACCACCTGTTGCTAACAACTAAAATTAACTAGGAAATTGAAAAGGAGGGGTGGAATATTCTCAGAGCACACCTGACAAGATTTCTGTGCACTTTGAAGGGCACAGGAAAGGCAGACCCTGAACCCTGCCCTGTCCAAGCCTTGCTGTGGGCACGGCTGAGTGTGCAGCAGGGCCACCAGCACCACACGCTGCAGCAGCAGCCAGGGCTGGGCTCCCTCGGGTTCTGGTGCTTGCAGAGATTTCTGTTTGCACTCCATTTCACCAGGGGGAGGTTGGTCAGAGGCCAGGGGAGGGCAGGAGCTGGGGAGACCGGGGGATATTTGCACAGAGCACTGTTACTGCTGCTGCAACAGAGGAAATATAAAATTGTTTAATGGTGCCAGGAGACTCCAGTGAAAGTAGGAAATCTAAGGCAGACAGGGAACCATCCTTCTGGGGAAAGGAAGAATTCCCTGCCCAGTGGAACCCAGGAATATGAGGGTTATGGCTTCTGCTGGTCCCTCCAACTATGAGGAGTATGAATTGGAAGAACCAGCAGGGGCACAGGGAGATTAAGGCAAACAAAACCCTTCTTCATGCAGCTGTTGCACAGCTTTTAATGGAAGTGATATGTGGAGGGAACAGAGCTGCAGCAGGAGCTGCTGTAATAGGGGCAATATATCCTGCAGATAAACATAACAGAACTTCCTACAGCAAGCATGCATGGTCCTGGGGGATTTTATGCTATAGCTTTATGGACTTTTCATATGAATATGTATTAAATCTAGCATATTAAATATATGTCTAATTACTTGTATTTTTAGTGGCTGTTGACAGGATTTACTCCAGCAGCTCTATTTACTCATGTATGAGAGAAGAGACTCTATTATCTACTGCTTGCAAAGTCTACATCTGTTTTTGTTCCATTCTGCTGCCATGTAGCTTTAGTACTGCAAGTAGGAGTTACTTCAATCTGTCAGAACACATAATCGTCCCAGGCTAATTCAGAACTTCCCCTCTTTCTCCCAGCATTACCCTTTTACATCCATTGCTTCCTTCGTTTTGGGTCACTGGGCCAGGCTTGCTGTCTTGTTATCAGAGTTTTACAGTTCACAGTCTGAAACCCCTCCAGTTCTTAACAGATGTTGCAGGCAGGAGATATTTAACCACTGCTGCTGCACAGGTAAACAGAGCTGTGGTGGCAGAAGGTGAAGAATTGCATTCCCAGATAGAAATGACATGGGGAGATGTTTTACTAAGGCTCATCTTACAATTATCTGAGGTTTAGAAAATCTATCGTGTCCCTTTGCATTGTTTGTCTCTGGGATTTCAGTCCCACTGCCTTTAGAGGCTCCAGGCAGATGCAGCAAATGACTACTGATGCTCTAAATACTGCACTGGGCAGAATTCTGCATCAGGCCCTCCTGTTCATCAGTCTGAGCAGAACTATGGTGACTGTAAAGCCCCAACCTTTTGGTCTAATACAGACTTTATCCAATTAAATCTCTTTTGTAGAAGATCACTCCAAATCTTGACATCAGAGCTGCTAAATCCGTGGATCATGATAAACTAAAACCCAGGGAGAATTTATAGCTGAAACTGTTCCTAATGCTAGGACAAGAGATCCATTGTTTCTGTGTAAATAAATGTGTCCACACAGTTTTGTGTAACTTCATCATGAACAGTGGTAAGAGCTCTTTCCCAAAGGATGCAAAATGTCCAAAGCAGTTCCCCTCTTGAGGTCACTTTTTCACCAAACTTCCCTTCTACCATCCTTAGTCCCTGCATTTTTCCTTTGGTTTTTTAACTTCTTTTTACCTTAAATGTCAACGGAAGTAAAACCTAAAGTGTGGTTTTGTGGACAAGTCTCTAGAAGGATGGTTCCAGAGAGACTGGGACTCAGATGGTAACCAGTTTTCACATTTATTCCAGTATAACATTCCCTGTCACAGTTTCTCTCTTAGCAGAGAGGTGTTCACCAAATGTTTCTGTAAAGTTCAGCCAAGCTGCACCCTGAGGAGAGCCTGTGGACCAGTAAGAAAATGTGAGTAGATGGTGGTGATGAGTAACAAGGACCTTTCCTTGCTGACCTTCCCTGGTGGCAGAGCTCAGCTGAGGTTCAGAGGCTCCTGGTAAAGGGGCTGCTGGCACTCAGGAAGGAGGCACAAGGCACTGTCCTGCTGAGCTGCTGGATGTGCTCCTTGCAGCTGCAGTTCACAGCAGAGCAGAAACCATCACGATCTGGGCAAACGGGATGCAAGAGGCAATTAGAACTGTATCCCCTTGAAACTTCATGAAACTGAGGTGTGAGTGGCAGAACTTTGCATTCCCACTTCATCTACTCAAATACAGCTGAGAACTGCCATCCCCCCTTTAGAGGCCTGATGTGTACAAACTGGAAAATGGGATAACTGTCAGGACCCAGTCAGATCCTGGCTCATCACTCTCTGCCAGGGCTGTTTCTGATGGATAAATAAGAGCAGACACAGCCTGAGATTCAAGAGACCTGGGCTCAGTTTGTGGTGCTGTAACCTCACCTGTGGCCTCAGAGCTGGATGCAGAGGCTGCCTGGTGCTGTGAGATCAACAGCTCTGAGGTGAGGAACTTCCCTCTGTGCCTGAGAGGAATAGGGAAATGGGATTTGCAATAGCACAAGGAAGGGATATCACCCACATTAGTCAATAGGAAATGATGAAGAGGAGGGTGCATATTAAAACTTAAATTCCTTGTGAGTTTAGGAGCCTAATCCTGGTTTGAGGTTATATATCTTGGATCAGAACCTTGGAGCTGAATCTCTGTGTCATATGTCTCAATAATCATCACTATTTTCTCTTAACACACATCTAAAGAAAGATGTATTTCTGCTTCCTGCTATCTCCTTTCATATAACTTTGTGGCCCTATCATTTTCTCAGGCTGGGAAAATAATCTTCCCAGGAGCAGGAGGGAGCATTATCCTGGCTCTGCGTTAGCATTCCTCGGAGTACTCCAGGCTCCCGCTCCTTTTCCCACTCCATGGAACATATTTATTCAACACCTTCTCTTTTTGTTTTTTTTCCTTGCTGCAAAATGTACAGACAATCCTTTCTACTGTTGAGCTGCTGTATTACAAGAGGCCCCAACTAACTGCTTTTACTCTGGCAAGCTGCTGTGCTTGCTGAGTTTCCTGCAGAGCATGATAATGCATGTAAAGCATGGCCAGGAAAAGCCCACTGGGAAGTGCTGCATCCAAGGGACACACAGCGGAATGGGTTTGGATGTGATGCCTGTGCTGAGCCTCTCAGCCCAGAAAGAGGCAGCCTTGAGTGGGAGCTCCTCACAAGGATGAGGAAATGCAGAATTTTACACACTGCAGACACCCCAGTGATCAGTGTTCTGTAGGTAGATAAAATAAAAGTTTGAATTTTAAGTGTACAAACGAGGACAGGTTTTGTTTCTGCTGGTGGTATTGTTACAGTCAGGGAAAACAAAGCTGTGTCTGCTCTATAAATAATCTGGAAGTGTTCAAAGCCAGGCTGGATAGGGATTTAAGCAGCCTGCTGTAGGGGAAGGTGGCTGTGTCCACAAAAGGGGGGTTGGATTAAGGGATCTTTAAGGTTCCTGCCAGCCCCACCCTTTCATGATTCCAGGAATTTCAAACTCTTGTGCATCTACTCTGGCACCTTTCACATTTGTCATCAATGGGGAAAATGTGAAATTTAACCACATTTCTTGAAGCTGAGCTCTTTCCCTGATTTTTTGTTCTAGCATCTCTAGAGAAAGAATGGAGGAAAAAGGAGAGAGGATTTACTGTTTGTCCTGAGTGCTCTGAGTCAAGGAGAGCAGCCACAGCAGGGCTGTGCTTTGGTCACTGTCCATTTTCCAGTTCTGTGCCTATTGTTCCATTAAATCTTTAATGCAGAAGCTTCCTATGCTTATCTGCTTGATTAAGTACACACTATCTTCTTTCATCTTCATCATTAAACTGACAGTAATTACACAAAATTGAATGCACGACCTCCAAGTGTTTGTTACCAGAGAAGGACTGGTTATACTCCAATCCACTTTCATCAAAGTTACAAAGATTTAGTTCCCCCAATACAGAGACAATGATTCACATCAGAAAAAAGGTGCAGATAATTGCCATTTATTACCTTCAATACAAATCAGGACTGAATCCTCTGTCTGTGTTGGCATGAAAAATAACCCCTACTCAGTGGAGCAAAAGGTGGTGACCCACCAGCTAATGAAGTGTCAAAATGAAGCCAGCAAAAAGGATTGACTTTCAGAGTCAATGAAATGGACAAGGAAAAATAAAAAGGTAATTTTTTAATTGATCTTCAAGGATTAACACTAATTAGGTTTCTGGTTTTTTTTTGGTTTTTTAATTTGCTTTTGTTAATTCAGGCCTGCAGAATGGGCTCGTCTAAACCCAAACAATTTTGTTGAAAATTGTATCACATTGAGAAAGCTTAAAAATATAGGCAACCTCCCATATTATTCAAATAGAGAGCTCTTCTACTTTTCTTCTTCTGTCAGATTAGAAGTCTCAGATAGGCCTGGCTGTCTCCTGGCTGAAGTCAGACAGCCCTGCTCCTGTGGAATCAGCACAGCCTTTGACAGGCTGTGGTGCCACTGCTGCTGCTTCCCAGGAAAACCCAGCTCTGCTTTGCTTGGCTGGGAGGCAGTGGAGTCAGAACTTGTTTGTTTTTAGCACAGCAAACAGAAATAAATGTCACCCCAAACACTTCTCAGGTAAATGGCTACATCTCTGTTTAACATTTTGACCTAGATGTAATTGGCTCCAATCAATCACTAATTACCTTCAATTTAAACATACATGAGAAGCAGTAAAGTGCTGTTCTTTTGAATATTTCTCTGATAGAACAGCTTTTATTGGAATTATTCCATGAGAAGCTATAATGTCACAGGTCAGTGTCTAGGCTACTCTTCAAGAATACAAAGGAATGAAAGTTTATTGGCTTTATCTGGAAACTATTTCTATGAGCTGGTACAAAAGTTTTGTTTGTTACAAGACAATTTAGTGCTTTAGTTCCTAGCTTGCATCAGTTGGCACATAATGAGATCAAGTGAGAGCTCAGCCTTAAGCTGTCTGTCTGTCAGCATATTATCTGTTCTGCCATGGAATAGGAGCTAGCAGAGCAGCTTGGATAAATCAGCTTTTGCAGTTGTCATTTCCTGCTATATGGGGACTTTGTGTTAGAAATACATTGTCTAGATTAGGCATGGATTGATAGCTGTGCTCTCCAGGAATGATGAGGAAATATCAGAGATGATCATTATCCACAGAGGCAGCTTCTTCCAGCCACTCAGTGCTCCCCATTCCTTGGGAATAACTTTTCTCCTTCTCCTTCCAGAGAGCTGAGCCCGTGTGAAGCAGTGAGAAATCACATCTGAGTGCCTTTGTAGGGAGCTGAGCAGCTGCTGGAACAGAGTCCCTGAGAGCTCTGCATGGCTGGACACAGCTCTTACCAGGTTTAAGGAACCAGGAGGCAGCACCAGGTTTCATCCAGGAGGAGGAAGAAGGAAAGGGAGTAAGAAAAATAGAAGAGGATAAAATTCAGTCTCCACAAAGCAGAGTGAAATGCTGAAAAGATTAGAATTGGAATGTAAAATATTGTACAAATCTCAGCCCCAATTTCAACCCCAGGGCATGTCAGAGCAAGGCCAGGCTGGAGCTGAAATGGTGCCAGTCACACACAGTGGGGTGTGGAGACCTCTCCTGTGCCTGGCACCAGCTCACACTGACCAGGAATCGTGGCAGCCACGATGGGTGGCCTCTCTTCTGAACCTTCACACCTTTTCTATTACAGCACTTCGTTATTTGTGGAAAAGACACAGGAAAAAAAAATCTACTAAAATACATTTCTCTTAATTTTAAAGGTATTTCATACTGGCACTTTCTAGTTTATCTTGATCCATCAGACCAGATCTGGTCATGTCTCCCTTCCTAGCTCTCTTGCCTTTGAACCCTTCTGTCTGAAGAGCTGGAATTAAAGAATTTCTCTTCTTTTGACCTCCTAATGAAGGCAACAAAGACCACTGACGAGTTTGCCTGCAGTGAAAGGTGAGGCTGTATTAGATTACCAATGCAGTGTATATTTTATTATACCAATAATTAAAGGAAGTCTGCACCCACCTCTCCATATTCTGTTTTCATCCCTCTGGGACCCAGAAATGCTGGATGGACACAGCCCCTGTTCTTCAGAGCACTGGCTCAGGTAAAAACGATTCTCACACACAAAGCAGTGACTCCAAGGAAAAATCTGATTTCATAGTTGTCCATAAGAATCCTTTGATTTGAAAATGCTGGTTTTCCATATGAGATAACTGAGGCATGAATATTTCCACCAGTGATAAAAGATGAATAAGCTTTCCCCAGGAGCATCTCCCAGACCCACTGCAGTCTGTCAATCCAGGCTTTGCTAAGCCAAGCCTGCCACTCATGCCAAAGCGTGAGCTAGTTCTGAGATGTGGCATGTGGGCACTGAGATTAAACCTTCTGATTTATCACTTACAAATTAAGCTGGGATTGAACATCAGAGGCATCAAAGTTTTCTTTCCCATATCATAAAGTGAAGAGATTTTTAGAGTATTCTGACAAGGCACAAATATAAGAACTGAATCGAGCAAAAATTGTAAAAAAGTAATGCAAGAAACCAAATCAAATACTGTAGAAGCTGAAACTTGAACTGCAGGGATTTGATAGGAGCCTCTTTTGTACTTGTGGAAGAATGAAATAAATACTATCTGGCAGCATGTGTGGCAGTGTGCTGAGGAAAATAGAGGAGGTGATCTCTAACTCAGGATGATAAGATTCCTGACCCCATTTCTTCAAACGCTTGTTGTTCACAGTCTGGAAGCTACTGTTGTTTCTGTAATGCAGATGTGGATCGGGTAAAAGTCTCATTTCGATTTATTACTGCATTTTCACCGCTCATCTGGGAGCACATTAGAAAGCTGAACTCCCACCTGAAGGCCCTGGTATTGCAGGTTCTTCCCCAGGGCTCAGGCTTTAAACACAGCCAAGCACTGCTGGCTGTAACACCAGGAAAATGGGAAGACTTCTGACCCCAGTTACCACCCTCGTGCTGCTGTTGGACTGGAGGTGGCCTTTGCAGAATTCTTTCTGGCATCTCACAGAAGCAGAGCCCTGCATGTTGCAGTTGGAAGTGGGATTTTTGTTTGTTTACCTAATTTCCACCAAGCCTTTGAAAGAAAGGAAACATATGGATGCTATATATAGGAATTATTTCTCTCAAAATAAAATGCAGCTACCTGTGGACGCAACAAAGCAGCTGTTTAAAGATCACACTAATTTTTGAACAAGGAAAACAAAACGTGATTTCAGGATCTTTGTGCAAGTCAGCAACATCTGCGTTTAATACAGCAATCAGGCAGTGCTTTGTTTTTGCAAAAGTACAGGATTCAGTTTAAACCTCTGGGATTTCAAACTAATCAAATTAAAGATCAAGCCAGGGACTGATGCTTTAAAGATGGATGCTGATGTAATTGTTTTTAATAGAATGCCATTTCAGCTGGGAGGAAGCAGTGAGACACTCCCCTGTCAGGAGTGCAAAGCTGCACAAGTGACATTGGAGCAAGGTTCAGACACTGCTGAGTAGACTCTTGAAGCAGTTTGGGGGGATTTGTCAAACTGTGCCATTTACCTCTCTGGCAATCAGTAAAAGCAGAGCTAGACATGCAGATGTGGTTAGTGGGATGCCTGTGCTGTGTTCCCAGTGAAACCAGTGCCAGCCAGTGTGCCTGGGTGTGCTGGGTCCCGGTGTTCTTGTGCAGCCCAGGCTCATCTCTGCCTCCTGGAGAGGGCCAGCGAGGGCAGGGAAGGAGGGCACGGCTCTGAGCAGCGCTTCCCGAGGAGAGACATGGGGAGAGAAGGTTTGCAGAGCCAGCGGGGAGAGCTGCAGCTCCGCCTTAGAACCTCTCCGGCTGTGCTGGGGTTGACAAGAGAGCCTCCTGCAGCCTCTGGCTGTGCTGGAGAGCAGTGCCCTCCCTGTGCCCTCCCTGTGCCTGCCCTGTGCCCATCCTGTGCCCTGCCCTGTGCCCATCCTGTGCCCTCTCTGTGCCCTGCCCTGTGCCCTCCCTGTGCCCACCCAGCCGGGTGGGAACTGCTGCTTGTGCCAAGCACAGGAGCTCCCTCACCGTCCTGCTCTCTCTCTGGGATACAGGCTCTGGGTGCTGTTCTTGCCTCGTTTTTTCCAATGCCTTTCTTGTGCACCAGGCTCCAGCAAGTTTGGGTGCTCCAAAGAAAGAACTTTAGCAATGGCCACTTGTGCATCTGCACATTCAGCACGAAAGAATTGCCAGCACACAGCAGCAATGGGGAGAGTTTATACAGGAATGGCAGAGATAGCATCTGCATGCTAATTATTTTAATCTCCATACACTTATGCTGCATTTTCCCACTCCCACCTGCTGAAGATGGTCCTAATGCCATCGTGGTGTAGATGAGAAAAGGGACAAATATAAAGAAGAGTTAAAATATTCTTCAGTTCCAGAACCACATTTATTAGTTCGGTAGCTGCTTTCATGTCAAATGTTCCTTTTATTTGCTTGTTGTTAAACAACATTTAAATATTGTGAAACATTATGAGCTGGGAAATGCAGTGCATTCTTTACACCCCTCCTATACTGCTGGAGTATTGTTACCAATAAATCAAAGGATTCACTTTGCTGGGATTTGGTTCAAGGCTTTTTCTTCCGAGCAAAAGAAACATCTTAAGCGAGCTGCTTGCCACCTACAGAAGGGTTTGTAATATGTAAAGGTTACACTGAAAATAAATAAAACCTCAAATGCAAACTCATTCAGGCAGTAATTTTTCTCCTCAGAGCATCCCAGCCCCTCACTGTGTATTCCAATATGTAGCCCAAAATGTGTTTATTTCCCAGCCTGGTGCTGGGCATCATTTCAAGCCCATTAGGTCAGACCTGGAGAGGGATTGTTCAGAACTCTCAAAACTCTTAAGAAAAAATTACTATTTTGGTCACACTAAGACTTTTGCCTCTCCCCCTTCCCATCTGTTTTTAAATGTCTGGATGCTCCAATATCCCTGTAGGAAGGTGCTAAGGGAGCTGCTCATCATCGTGCCATGACGCAGAGGAACAAATGTCTGGGGAATGCTCACTCTGATTCCTTCAGACACAGGGCAGGGATGTTTCTGAAAGGTTTGTATCCCCCATCCATTGCTGATTGCCAAGCACAGCTCCAGCTTTGCAAGGCTTCACTTCCAGAACGCAATTTTAATGAATAGAGTTTAGCACAAGCTTTATGTTTATCTTCCCTTGCAATAAATTATTCTGCTGCTTCTGAAATCTGTGGAAATAGGCTGATATTTTTAATGGGCATGGAGATATGATCCATGTTTTCTGGTAAGATTCCCAAAGTCTGAAATGGGTTTGTGTTGCTGGAAAACACCATCTGAATTTTACCTTTTGTCTTAAAGATTACAAAGAGCAAACTTTCTTTTCATAACTGATATGGTTTAGGGGTTTGTTTTTTTTTCATTCCTAACAGTGAAACAGAATGTTTGGAGGCCATTCTTAAAACAGAAATAATTTTAAATAGTAACTACAGAAATACCATCCAAAGAGGGGAACCTGGGGATGGAGTTATTTTTTGATTACACAGGTTAAGTACGATTCCATATTTGACTCAAATACGATAGAATTCACAATTTTATATACATAGATCACAGTTGTAATCACAAATTTATAATCACAACTGTCAATCTTGTGCACAGAACTGCTCAAAACTTTCTCTAAAAAGCCAAGTCCTTTACAAAAAAAGCAATTCCCTGAAAACAGGAATGCTCATTTTGTTAACTAAGTAAATCAAACTAAAGCAAATGTTCTAGATATTTATATTTTTCTTTGAATGTTGATAATGTTTAAATATTTGCTTTTCAGAAGGTATTTGGGTTCATCCAGCTTTCTGTGTGCTTTTTTGATCTTTTTTTTGGTTTGTTTTCTGATCTATTTGAATACTATTGAATTATCTCTTGAATATTAATATGGAAACCTTCTAACAGCTCAACATTATTAAGATTTTGAGATTTCTCTCAGATTTCCATCCATTTTTTTTCAAAATGCAAAACTGATATTGAATTCCATTCTAATCCAAAATAAATATTAACTGGAATTTTTCCATTTTGCCATTAAACTCAATCAATATGTGATATAACCTCATTAACACATTCAGAATTTAATTTTATATACCCAACAAACACTACCTTCAGCAATGGTATGGACTATTTTTTGTGCAAGTACTTTAAGACTTTGGTTTCCTGGAGGTTGCTTATGTATAAATTCAAGTTGCAAGATTCTAATGATCACTGGACAAAACTGAGTAAAATCATTTTGATATGATGTCACCTGATCTCCACAATTCAACTGAGTAAATACCAAATACAAACCTAAAATTTCTGCAGGTTCTGACATCCTGTCAATACAGACTCGTCCCAGCAAGGCTCAGTTTGCAGTTTGCTCACAGAATGCATTTTTCTGTGCTGATAATAAACTCCTGCTCACTCGAAGGTATTGGAATCTCACAGAGAAGCGTGAATTTTAACAGAAGCCAATTTTTATGCTGCTAAATGTGAAATCATAATGTTTTTGCTACATCAACCAGGCTCATTTCACAGCACAGGAAAAAAAATCCAGAGAAAACCATGATATACTGAGTCACTGAAATGAATCAATCTTTAGGAAAGCCCAAGGTGTTAATGTCAAAACTCTGCCCAAATATTTTCTGTGTAGAGCTCGTTTTAATATGTAGTGTATAAAAGTGGTGGCTGTTTTTTCTCAAAAGTAAATTTTCTTTTCTTTTAATTCCTGGGCTGTGAGGATGTTTTAAAGCCAGTTCTGCAGCACACAGAGACGAGGAGAAAGGCAAGGAAAGGAGAGCTGAGCTCAGAACATTCTGGAGATGTCCAGGATGTGTCACCCAATTTTCCACTCAAAGCAAACAAAACCCCCAGGTCTCCAGAGGGACAAGGAATTGGCAGCTGGAAAAGCTGCCCGGAGGTCAACACCAGGAAGTGATAATTGGTACCATTTCACCCCCCCGAGGGTACCTGTGGAGGAGTTTGGGACAGGAGGAAAGTTCCTCCTCTCTAGCGGGCTGAAAGGTGTCACTAACACAGCACCTCCAGAAGGAAGCATCACATCTCTTCAGAGGAATCTGTTTGGAGAATAACCATCAGAGAGTTTACAAAGCCAGCCTTGTCAGAGAAAGAGAGAAAAAACAGCATTTAAAAAGTCCCTCCCGTTGAAAGCATTGAAAGCGTGGAGTTTGAGTACCTGGGGTTTTCAGCTCGCTTAAATTACACCCTGCGAAAAACACACAAGAGGAGGTGGTTTAAAGCAGATTTTCTCCATCAGATGGAAGATTTAACTCCTTAGCTGGGCAGTACAGGGCCTGAGTGTTCCATCTCACATAACTCAGCCTCAGGGACATCAGCAATGGGTGGAACACCTGAGCAGGCTCCTTTCCTGAAAAGGAAAAGGTTTCGCTCCCGCGAATTGGGAATTCTTTTAGGGTAAATGTGATGAGACAAGAGCTGAGATTCTTTGTCATTTTCAGAGAAACAGCAATGAGATTCCCATGCCTTTTCAGAGAAATAGTGACTTGTGGAAATACTCTGCCCTGTCCATGCCCTGTTTCTTGTCTGCCTTTGAAAGCGTGGATCCCAAGAACACAGACTGAGGTCAGCTGAGCAGAGAGAGTGGCTGCCAGTGGCAGAATTTGCCCCTGAACATGAGATTTCCATTCTCATCTCCTGTGGTGGAGAGGAAGGTAGACATAAAGTCTATAACTTTATATGTGGGGTTTTTTTAGGCCTTGTTAATAATTTTGGTGTTTTACAAATGTTTCAAATTAAATGAGATTACAGGAAAAAAATCCATTCTAATTCAATCAAATTATATGTAATTAGATTTTGTATTAATTTTTTCAGTGTCAAATTTATTACCTTTAGGAGGATTTGTAATATAGTACAAATTGTAGCTCGTAATAAGGAGTTGGAGTAACAGTGAAATGAGTTTTTATTTTATTAGACTTTACAATTATGAGAGTGATTAAGTTCTTCTTTAAAAAGATTTGTTCCTTTACTTGACAAGTCAGTGTTTATGAACAAAACTTTTAAATTTAGTTACCATCACATCACTCTCAAAATCAATAAATGTAGATTTTCATTATGAGCAGTATTTGTGCTATTTTTAGCTTTATGGCACAGAAAGGAAAGAGAAAATGGAGATTGGTTTGCTTCTTTCTGCTTGGCTGGATGAAGGAAAATTCTGCCTGTTCCCAAGTGCATTAACCTGCACAGGAATTCCATTTGTTAGGAAAACCTTCCTTTGGTAGCCAAACCTTCAGGCTGCAGGCACAAACCCAGAACAGGTGCAGAGGTGCAGGAGCATTTCCTGTGTTGTGCTGCTGATGGGATGAGGAGCAGGTCCTGTGCTGGGGATGCTGCTCAGCCGAAATGCAGGGCTGGGGCTGTCCAAGCTGGGATTCCAAACATCAGCTGCACCTCAAACACATCGAGGCCACTGCAAGTGGTAACAGCAGCTTCTTGTGTGGGGTTGTCATCCTCAGCCTGCCCCAAGAAATGAGACTCTGCTGTGCTGGGGTGAGCTGGGGATTGTGCCACACCCCTGCTCTCCCCCTCCCATTTTTGGGACTGAGGAAGACCTTTCAGGATGCTCCAGGTCCTGCAGTGGAGCAGAGCCTCTGCATTCATTTCTTCTGCTGCTTTTCCTGCACAATCTGACCTTTGCCACGACTTCAACATTCTCCAGCTTTTGGGGAGGTGCTGAGCACTGCATGTTGAACCCAGGTTACCAGAGAGGATTTCCAGTGGGGACTTTGGCTTGTTCCTACAACAGGAACTGATATTTTTACTGGATTTCTTTTGTAGATTCCTTAACTCACTGTAAAATACTCTCAAGGTTGGATTCATCAGCTCTTGCCAGGCCACAAATTACTGCAGATGAATAATAGATGTTCTCCACTCCCAGGTTTGCCTCTCCTGCCTCAGCCTGGCCCTGCTTCCAAGTGGCTCCTGATGAAAAGCAAACAGCCACCAAGGTGCCGTGAGTAGCACAAATTCATCATCCACCTCTCTATTCCGGGGATGCCTTGCATTTTTGAAACTATTTTCATTCCTTTTGGAGCCTGGAGACTGCTGAAGTAATAATAGCTTACCCTAGGAGCAGATTTCTTAGTAAACACTATACCTTTGTGAAAAAAATCGCTATTACTGTGTTCGAAAGGAAGCCAAGGAGACAGATTTATTGGATTTGCTTTTTTGGATGGTTTTGGGTTTGGTTTTTGTTGGTTTGGTTTTTTTTTTTTAGTTGATTGGTCAGGGTTATTTTTTGTTTGTTGGTTTGTTGGGGGGTTGTTTTCTTTTTCTAATTCCAGACACTTGTTTCTTCGTTAAAATAAATAGAATGTGGGGGCATTTTAATTCACCCATTCCAGCATAAATGAGGGTGATTTGCCTTTTCTGGGTAACTGCCATGGTATTTAGAGATTTTTTTTTTTTTTTTTTTTAACTAGGTGCCTCATAACACAACTCGCGTCCCTGCATCTCACAAGCTCAAATTACAACCTACAGAGCAGAACTCTCACCTGTGCTTTACCAGTCACAGATCTTGGTAAGGAGGAAACTCAAAGCCTATTTTGGAGCTCCTGTCTGTATCCTTCCCTGTAGCTGAAAGGACTCAGTGTCAGTAGCAACTGGAGATCCAAAAAAAGCATTTCTATTTTGATAACTACACAGCTGAACACAGATCTGGGAGTTTTATGCTTTGGGGGTACTTATGCTACATGTAAAAACAGGTGAGACTGAATCAATATTATGGAAAAAAAAAGACATTTTGTCTATAAATATTAGTGGAAGAGTTTCAATATTTGGTTTCCCACTGCTCAAGCTGCTCCATGCAGTCTCAGAAATCACTGTGGAAGTGACTGATGGCACATTAAGTAATCAATGCTTTTGGGCACCCATCATCACGTTCCTCTTTCCACCTAATTGGGCAAGCCCAAGTTTCTTCCCCAAACTTAAATATTGATCTGCAGAGGGAGAGGCAGCAGTGCTGCAGTGACATTAATGGCTGCAATAAATAACAATTGGTATCACTGCCAAGTGACAGCTCATTGCTGCACAGCTCATGCTGCTCTGCGTGTTCAACCCTTCAGGACACAAATCAAACAGCAGCTCATCAATAGCCACAACTGATAAGGCTTCATAGAGATTCCAGTTAAAAATCAGCAAGGATTTGTCAGCAATTAAGAGCCAGCTGTCGTCAGGATTTACTGATGAAGAGACTTTGGTGGTGATACCAAAAATGTTGGCTCCCGATCAATTTTCTTTGTTCGCTAATTTGGGTGATAGGGGCACCATAAGCCAAAAAATTGCTTGGAATTATATTTTTCTTGGTAAGAAATACAAGTTATTTCTGTCTGTGCTTCTTGCAATTAGGTGTTCACACCACAGGCTGCTAAGGAGCCACTGTGATCTGTGGGTATCTGATGGGCAGCTGAAAAGTCCTGGCAGTGTGGTGTTATTATTCAGGTCTGAATTATGAGATGCCTTTCACACCTCTGACCAGCTGGAGAATTCTTACATTAAATCAAATTACTACAAGTATTCCACACCAATGACCCATAATCTCCTTAATTCAATAAAATGTCTTTGTGTATGAGCCAGCTCCAAGTGATCTTTTGCACAGATCTATTCATAGTTACAACAAAGAAGCAGACATTTTATATCTGTATAAAACTATAGACTTTTAAAATGGCTAAAAAATACAGAGTCACTTCCTTTGCTTGCAGTTTGATTATTTTGAAAACCTAGGAAAAGATTTCAGGTGGCCTAAATGTTGAGAAGTCTGGAGGATCTTGGATTCCTCTGAATAATCTTCGATCCATTTGATTTTGAAGCCCATGTGTAAACTTATTTGCTTCCTATTGATCATGGGGTTTGACTGTGTTATTATTTTAGGAGAATATAGGAGACCTATTACAGCTGCAGTAGTGAGTTATTGCAAGGTTAGAGAAACATGCATATTTTGGATATTTAATGGAGAACCAAAAAGATGATTTAAATTACAGGGCTTCTTGTGAGTTCTTGTCTATCAACCCAGAAAATAATTTCAACCTGTCAGGGAAAAATGAAAACTGGAGTCCTTCTCAACAAGGTGCAAAATTGTTGCTTAATATAATAGTAAATAAGCTTATTTTGCACTGTTATTCAGGATGACTGATTTGCACTGATATTTAGGATGACTGGTTTCAGTGCAAATGAAATATTTTTCGATTTCAGAAAAAAAACCCAATCCAGATATATTTTAGTTCCTTTATGCAGATAAAATACCTGGGTGAATATGTGTGTGTGCAGTGCTCCTCAGTCATAACTTCCCACTGTGCCCCAGCTGGGGAAATGGACCTGGAACAGGGAACTTCTGCTGAACTTGTTCCTGGGGAAGCAATTTTCTGACAGAAAACACAGATTTCACAGAATCAGGTTTGGATTTCTGGGGTTGTTCCCAGGGGAGGAATTTTTCAGCAGAAAATGCAGATTGCACAGAAACAGGGAGGTGTTTGGTTCTGTTGAGGATGTGTGATCGCTGATGTTTGCAGGAGAAATCGAGGAGCTCATTGCCCTGATGTGCTTTCATTTTCTTTGCCCCACGACAGAAAGCTCGGGGGGGCTGGGAAGGCAGGACAGTCCTTGTTGCCAGGTGGGCCAGAGGATTGCCCAGCTGGCCCGGAGGACTGTCCAGCTGGCCCAGAGGACTGTCCAGCTGGCTGGCCAACCAAAGTCAAAGCAGCTACTCCACTCCACAGGACATTCCAGGGCAGGAATGCCAGAGGTTTAACGGGATGGGACGCAGCCCCAGCCTGGTCCTGCCTGTTTGCATTCCTGCTGTTGGCTTGGCCAGAACTTTGGCACCTGATTGCTTCTGCAGCCAAGCTGGCCTCGCTGCGGGCTGGCAGCTTTTAACAGGAGTCCAATAATAAGGGCTAATAAGAGTCCAGACATTTCCCCTTTGCCTGCCCACACAATCCTGGTAGCTGCTGCCTGCAGCCTGTCCCTGACCCCTCTGCCTGCACAGCACAGCACAGCACAGCACAGCACAGCACAGCACAGCACAGCACAGCACAGCACAGGGGCAGCTGGGGGTCAGCAGGCAGCAGAGTGAACATCACAGCTGGCAGGATCCCCAAACTCACACTGACCACTTCTGCGCCACTAATCAAACTCACCTCTTTCAAACCCTGCTGCCTCAATGGAGTTTCCCATCTTGTCCCTCCCAGGGCTGGATTGTGTCTTGCCACGTGTTAAACTTATTTGAGAATACTCAGGTATGTCTTTTAGAAAGAGTAGAACTTAAACGTTTTGATTTCTTAAATAAGTTTTGGGTTGATCTCTCATCTCCAACTTCACAGTGTCTTGCCATTATCAGTACAAAACTTCAAACACAAAAAGCTGGAAGCACCTGGACCGGAATTCCCCAGGAACACGGACCGTGCTGAGCGATTGAGATCAGTGACTCCATCAATCTCCGAGGAATGTCTCTTGAGCAATCGCACCGCCCTAATCCCCGCAGCCAAGAAGCGTCTTTGTTTCTCTCGCCTTTTCCTCTAGTGCCACGGCAGAAATACAGGCCGGCAGTCTGGCGGCGCGCTGCTCGAGCCTCTGCCGGCTCCTGCGGGCGGCGGGCAAGTCCCGGTAGCGGCGGTGCCCTCAGGCCCTGCGTGCCCGCCGCGCTGCCCCGCTCAGCCCGGGCCGCGCACGGGACACAGGGATGTGCCAGAGGCGGGCACGGGGGCTGTGCCAGGCAAAACACGGCAAGGAACTACTTCCTGCAGGGCTTCTTAAAGTCCTGCCCGAGCCTCACGGCCCCTCTGCGTGAAGCGGGGTTTCCACGCTGGCGTCCTCAGCAGAGCAGGCACGACCTTGTTTCCCTGCGGCATCTTGAGGTGCAGAGCCTCACCTTTGGAGGTGGTGCTGGTTTTTTGGGAAAAAAAGCACTACGTGAGACCACATTTTTGCTAATGAAGAGTTTACTCGGATGTGCTGAGGAAAGCTCGGCTAATTGGTCTTCTGTCGAAAGGCTTTCACTTGAATCTGTTCTCTTTTACTGTGTGATTTTAACACCAACATTCCTCGTAAGCAGAACTGAAGGATTTGCCATCCCCCCCAGGAGGAAAGGGGTGTGCTGCCAGCACAGGGCACCTCTGAGGCTGACAGAGCTCTGACAGGCCCTCCGTGCCTCAGCCTCAGTTTGCCCTCTGACTCAATTGAGCACCTTTCGAATTCCAGCGGAGAGCTTTTGCAGAGCTCCACGTGGGTGTGTAACAGCACAGCTCCTTCCAACATTTATGCCAAATCTGAAGTTCCTCATTTGTTGCTTCCCAAACCATCCAGTCAAGTGTAACGAGCTCAAACACAGCCAGAGAACAGCCCTGTAGGAGAGGCATGAAGAACTAGAGCTGAATTAGTTTCTATCTTCTCTCAATGGCTGTTGAAATCCACCCAGACAGAAACAGAATCAATTTCCATCCTGGGACTTAGAAACGATTGGGTCTTAGTTGTAAGCAGCCCATTTCTGGGGAAAAAAAGAAAAAGAAAAAAGAAATAAAAGAGAAAATCCTACAAGATTTTTCTCGAACTTGTATACTTTTTTTTTTTTTAGCCTGAAAACCAAACACCTCTCAGGTGTTTTCAATCTGTATTTAACAGATATTTAACAGATTCATCTTATCGAGAACTTGAGCAGGTAACAGTCATGTTTAACCACTTTCGATGCAATTTCTCTAGGAATTGAGCTGTGCAATCCTGGCTCCCCATACCCATCTTAAGCCTCCCTGGGAGCTGAGCTCGTTGTCATGACTGGCTGAAGGTAAGCAAGGGAGTTCTTCTTGAGAACCCAAGACTTTATTTTACTAAGTCATTCCACCCAATTTACTAATTGGGGAGATGAAGTACAACAAAACTACAAAGCCATCATTTTTGTCAGTCTATAATTAATTTGTTGTTTCCACAGACAATGTTACCATATTTAATTTTCAGTAGCTCTTTGATTCTTTGTGACCCTAAGAATTTTCTCTCTGCTAACAATCCACTGTAGCTTATTTCTGTTTATTTCTGAGGCATTGTTCAGTTTCCTATTTTGTAACAGAACTCTATTAATTTATCACTTATTTATATAGAACTCATTATTTATCTTCATTCTTCATCTTTGTTTAGCTCCTGCAAATATATTTTTACTGCATATTCCTCTCATTTGATGTTTCATTCAGCACTTTTATGTAAATGACATGACATTTTTCCTTTTCCTGCCTCTGAATTACTGAAGATTTTCCCAAGTGCTTTTGTCCTAAATGTATGTTATGCTCTTTCCAGAATTTTGTGCTTATTGCTGTGTACCCTTCAATCACAGCTTTATATTTCACTTTATTCTTTAATTTTTGTATTATTTTTCCAACTGCAGTGCTTTGTGCATCCACTCCTGGTTTTGACACTATAATTACTATACAGACATGACATTATGTATTAGGTCCCTTTTCTATAGTATTTTACCTACTTTTAATTCTCATTTTTAATTTTGTCTCCTACTGGTAGTGTTCTCCTCCTGTTCTGACAACTGTACAGCGAATTGTGATTCTACCACATCTTTCCTCATCCTGCCCTGTCTGTTTCTGCTTCCCTTCCCCACTGTCACATCCTGGTTGATACCATCTTGATGAATAAATTATCAAGATTGTTCTACAAGAAGTCTGTCATGGGGTATGTGACCTCTTTTAAATCTGAGATTTAGCTCTGAATTCCATATCAGTGCTACGTGAGCTGCTCTGGTGGAATGTGCAGGAACTGGGGTCTGGCAGTTTCTTCTGAAGACTTCCTGTCTTTGTGCGGCTTTCCCATCCTTCTATAATTCATCACTTTCAGGACACAGTAAGTGACTGGGAAAAGGATGTTTTGCCCCAATTATAGCTTGATTGAAGTCAAGTTCAAACAGCTGTGCTCAATCCACAACCTTGTAAGGAGGTTGGTTATTACACAGTAGGAAATAAATACACATGGACACGTGAAAAATGTCTGGGGTTTCCCTCCATCTTTATTCTTTCATAATTAATAAATGAGAGAAAGGTCGAATTATGATCATGATAATCACTTCTTGATTTTAGTTCAGCCAGGGGAAGGTAGAAGTGGAAGCCTCTGTTAAAACATTCTCTAAATATTTTTTTCAAATGTTCTAGATTAAGAAAACATTTGTATTGTTTGTATGCACCTTAAAGTGCATCCTTTAGTAGTGAAACAGAAATCCCAGTGAAGCTTCAAGGTAAAACAGTCATTTTAATGTTTTCTGTTATGAAAATGGCACAATGATCTCAGACTTTCCACAACGGTAAGAAACGCTTAAAAACGACAAAGTAAAAACAAGTTGGAAAAAGACAAGTGAAAAATGAAGTTTTTATTTACTTGGCTTCTCCAGGCTGCTGCTGGAAGCACAATGATCAATGTGATATTTAATCCCATGTGCTGCTCTTTCAAGTGGAAAGTTTTGAAGACACATTTGTGCCTCTGCCCCTGCAGCACAGCTCTCCAGGGAGTGGGAGGGCTGAGGTGAGGATCAGCTCGAGGTGTGTGCCTGCACTTCTGCACTAGTTCTGCACTCTGTCAGAGGGGTGAAACTCTCACAGGATGGACCCAAACTCCAGCCAGTCTTGGGTTAATAACTGAGAGGAGCGTCTGGAGACCCCCTCTAGAGTCTGTGTGGATATAATTATGGTATATGACTGTGATTAATTAAACAGGTGAAGACTCATTAGGTCCAGATTAGTACAAATTGTGCACAAAATGCATCTCTCCTCTCTGGTAATGTATTCACTTGATATTTACTCGTGCACATCAAGGATTGAAATCAGTGTGCTCTGCTTTGTATTTATGACTTTCTAAATGCAAAGTGGGGCAAGAGCACTGATGTCCCCAAATGTGAAACACCTGGTGCCCTGTCCTAGGCTTAGGAATTCTCAAACCCAGAAGTGGAATATGGAGGGCAAATCTTCTCTTTTATTCTACAAAGGAAGAGGGTTTTTAACATGTTTGTGTATAAGGAATAAGTGAAAAACTGGTAAATAAGTAAATTTATAGACTGAGAAAGAGCCGAACAGCAAAGATCCTTAGAGATTTTCATTTGCTTTAAAAACTGTTCTTTAGACTCTCAGCTGACTGTAGTTTATTAATTTATTTTACAAGGGAGTTCAGCAGGCTCTGCAAGTGCCCCAGAAGCTGTTGGGGGGCACTCAGGTGCCGCAGTGACAGACACAATACCTGGGTGCAGGAATGGACTCAGGCAGAACCAGGCAGGTGCTTATGACCAGCCCGATTCCCACACCACAACAGCTCTCCTTTATTCCCATTATTAGATGACTGTCTTATCCTTTATGAGGTCTCTTTCTGCCTTTTCTGAGGCTTTCATAGATGTGCTTTTATTACAGGAGCATTTAGAATTTAATTTCTTGTAATTGTGGCCCCATATAAACGGCGTATACTTTATGTACATGAATAAGTCCCATTATCCCTGTATCTTTTCCCAGGAGAATTAAACAAGAGACAATATTCACCATGCTCAACTAGGCAAAGCAAACTGATCATTTCTGTGCCAGCAAGCTTGGAAAAATATAAATCCACCAACTGAAAATCCAATCTTGAGAAAGCAAACCTTTTAAAAGCAAATCTTTTAAAAGCAGTTTCACCCAGCTTTCTTGGAAACATTATTCTTATGATACAGCTCACATCAAAACAGAGAAAAATCAGTTTCATTTTCAAAAGTGTAGAGGACTGTGTGCTTTGTGTGCACAGGTCTGAGATCCAGGGAGAGAAGAGAATAGCAGACAGCTGGTTCTTAGTTTGAACATGTGTTTTTCTGTATGTTGAAAGAGTCTGTGTGATCACAATGGGAGTAACTTAGAGAAAACTTAGGAGTTTTGGGGGGAAAGAATGTATTTTGAGGAGTTAGGAAGAGAAATCTCTCTGTATTTTATCAGAATGTGTTCAAGCCTGAAGAATGACATTTTATACAGTGTAAAGCTCCGAGGTTCAGAATTCATCTACAGGAGAGTTTGGTATAGATATGCAAAATGTGGCACTTCACATATAAAGGATCAGGAGAACACTGAAAGCAGAGACATGAGGGCTTTTTATAGTTATTAACTGCAGCTTGATGAGATAATAAGGGACATTGAGATTACGGTGGAAGTGTGGTGTGACAAAATGCAAAAATGCCTGTAGTAGTGCAGATGCACAAAACTGAACAGAAGAGTTCCTCAGTTCATAAGTATTTGCATGCAAATTCAAGAAAATATTGGTTCATCTTTAAAGGCAAATATCAGTGATTTTTACAGTGCTGCAGAGAAGTAGTGGATGGATTTGCAAAAGCCTCACAAAGAATACAAAAGAAAATAGGAATTACAAGAGAAAGATAATGACTTTTACCATGCTTTAAAACAGATTGTGCAGTCCTGCAACACCCACAGAGAAAGAGGGGAACAGCTGGGAGGTGGAGAAGCACCAGATCCTGCTGAGTGAAGCCTCTTACAGTATTTAATTCCTTGCCAGCACAGCCCTGCTGTGTGACTGCACACCGGTGGCACCCGTATGCTGTGGCACTCTGGGGGGTTCTCAGCTGCAGCACAGGACAGCAACAGGAGATTCCTCGGGCTGGAGAATGTTCTTTCCAAGCTCTGTGTCTGAGTTGCATCCACAACTCTCCCCCAGCTCACATCCTGTAGGTTCTTCTTTCCCCTCCGTGATTTTTTTCTGGTTCTTTACTCATATTTCACAACTCACACCTCAGGAGCTTCGCAGAAAATTCCCACCAAATGTTTTCATTAACAGTGTTTAGTCTAAACTGGCAGTAACAGAGCATAGCTCTCCTCCCTCCTGCCTCTACAAACCTTGCTGGGGTCTCCCTGAGACCTTGAGGAGCTCTATCAACAAGCTCTGCTGGCATTTTACTCACCTAGAAAAACCTGGGCAGAAAGTGTCAATGCAGATTGGATGGATTGGATCTGAGGAAAGATTTCTGCACCAAAAGGGATGGCCAGGCATCTTACCCCATCTCAGAAAAGGATTAGAGCTCCAAAACAGCAGGAAGGCCAGCATGGAACAGGCTGCCCAGGGCACTGGTGGAGTCCCCATCCCTGGCAATGCTCAGGGAAGGTGCAGCAGAGGTGCTCAGGGTGCAGCGGTGGCACTGGCTGAGCTGAGTTATAGTTGGGCCCCAAGACCTCACAGGGCTTTTCCAGCCTCCACAATTCCATGGTTCAGCATCTCTTTCTGTAGCTGTTCCCACCTCTGAGTATCCAAGTTCCCCTGTGGCTGCACAATAATCACCAACGCTCATCAGTGTCTTTACTTGAAGCCAGTAACTACTAAAAAAATTGAGATCAGGAATTTATTTTAATTTAAAGAGAAGCATCAAGAATCCAGCAGCTGCTCCGTTTATTACTGCAGGATACAAAACTTTGTTTCTCTTGTTTCATGTAACCCCTTTTGACTTTTTCTTTTTTTAAGAGGAAAAATGAAAAACTTTTTAAAATTCTGCTCAGAACATAAATGGATTGGCTCATGTTCCATTTCTTCTTCTTCTTTCTTTTGATAATTCCGTAGTTCTAGAGACTCTAAACTTCTGGAAAATACACTGCTCCTGTTACTACTGGGGGAGGGAGGGGAAGGGGATTTGCTCATTTTTTGCATCAACACAGAAGAACTCTCTGAATTCACCCCAGAGGCTTTACTCCCTTTGCAGGGAAACAATGAGAATGAGTTTCCCTGACACTCCCAACACAATTTCTGGGCTGCTTGGTTGTTTATTTACCACTTCAATATACAGCAGTTACAGTGATATTTTCCATCTGCCCAAAGTGTTTTGGGGAGAGAGAGAGAAAGTGAATCCAATACTCACTTCCAAGGCAAAAATCGATTTTAACTAGAACCAATGCATTTTATATTCCTGTGCAACTCAGGGCTGACTTAGTATTCATGGTGCTTTTCCTCATGCAGTACCGTGTGTTTCATTTGCAAAGTGCCATGCACAGGAATAAAGGCCCAGAGGAACAGAGCCCTTCTACCTCCTACAAAAAAGTAAATTAGTTTTTCTTAGCATTCTGTCCCTTCATCATCTGGAAAACCTGCTGCTGGTGAAATTCTCTTCTGATGTCCAGTGCATTTTGGAACCAATTTGTAGCTTGTTTAAAAGGCAGCTGCGGTTTGCATATAATCAGCAAACATCTGCAGTAATTCAAAAGGAAAAGCAAACCATTAGCACAAGACAAAAAGATCAGAGACCATCAGGTGCAGCAGATGCAAATGTTATCAATGACTGAAAAGCCAGGGAGCCAGGTTGCTTTGGGAGGCTCAGGAGTGCCCAGGAAAAACAGGGCTTGTTGCCTGTCCTGCCACACAGAACAACTGTGAGAGGACTGCAAAAACTGCAGGAGAAAGTTTAATGACAATGCTCAGTTCCAGCTTGATGGAAAATGTTTGGTTTCACTAACTTCTAATCTACTGTATTTACTAACTGCTGGGTGTGGGTGCAATTTTCCATGGTATCCACACTGATGAACATTGTAATTGTCCTCGTGCTGGTAACGTGCCCCTAAAATGAGAATTTGGCACCCTCGTGCTCTCGCGGCAGAAAGAGAGCGATTTACACACACAGAGAGATGCCTGTAACATGCATTTTGTTCATTTGTTCAAGTACATCACACCCCAGATATCCAGCTTTTATTAGCTTCTGCTTTTCAGAGTGGCAGACAAAATCCTTGCTGAGACTGAATCAATTTGGGAAGGCCTGTTTATTTTGGTTTGGACTTTTTTCCTTGGGTTTTTAGTGGAGTTAAGTGAGTTTCCCTAAGGTGTAAGAGTTGGTGGGGAGAAAGAAGGAAGGACTGAGGCAGGTTTTTCTGGCTCCCAATTCCGTGTCATTACCCCCAGCTCTGCACTCAGCATTCACATGTTCCAATTGTCAGGAAAATGGATCCACAAACACCAGAGGTTTATGTCCAGAAAGGAGACAGAGGAGTCCTGTAACTTTATTTGAATAAAGGGAGAGGCCATGGGGCATTTCCCCTGGGGTCTCTCAAATTTTTACAGGATGGAGCCTCCTTTTTATCCCAATTTCCCGGCCTCATTCCCCTCTCTCTTTCTCCCTTGGCTGAGGTACCTGAGAGGTGCAGACTCCCCAGAACACCCAATAATTAAGACCCCCTCTAATGTATGTTTCTCCCCACACTTTTTCTTTGTCTGTTCCTTGTATTAATCAGTGGAATTCCTATGGAATCCTTCCCACTGTTTCTCTTCTCTCTCAGTGCTGGTTTTATCTGGCAGCAGACCCACGGTGTGTTTATAAAGTGCCTCATTCCTTTCACCAGGAGCTGTGCTGGGAGGGCAGCACGGGGACAAGAGGTGACATTTGGGCTGTGCTGTGTGGCTCTCCCAGCACTCCTGAAGGAGCACAGGGTCACTCCCAACCCTGCAGCCACCCAGGAGCATCCCCAGGAGAGGTCAGCGTGCCTACAGCACTTGGGTGTCCTCCTTCCACTCCTCCCACTCAAACAAATGTGTTCTGTGAGAATACACATCTCAGCAGACTGGCAAGGGGTGAGCAACCAAAGCAAATTACTGACAAAATCCCTCTGTCAACTTAAGAGCAAACCTAAACACCACGAGCTTTACTAGGATATAACAGGGGAAAGGAACTGCTGATTTCATGATGCTGCCGTGAGCTGAAGGGAAATCATTGAAACACTAAGCAGGAAATTATGTCAATTTATCTTCTCTTCCACTGCCCTCCTTTTTAACTTCCTTTTGTCTCTCTTAACTCCATCTCACATAATTTTTCTCATTTTATTCATGTTCTGATGATCTTCCTTCAAGACCAGTTCTTTGCATGCATAGTTTTACCCACTCTTCCCATATGCATCAAGATGCTACTTTTATTCCGCTTATTAATTATTCTTCTCTGTTCTGGCTTTAATTTTTAAACACCAAAAGATTTTGGAAGTCTCAAAAATCTTACTGCTTAATAGTTCATATTTAACTCATGTTAAACTGCTTTTTTCTTGCAAATGTCAGTCCTCCTGACTGGTTTATCTCCCTTGAGGTTTCATGATCAGTTTGTTAATCATGAATTAGAGAATTGCAGATGTTTAGTAATATATTTCAAGTACAAGTGAAAATTCACATGACTGGAAGGTGTTAAGAAGGAAAAAACCTAGAACTTCTGGAAGATTCAAGTCACCCATCTAATCCAGGAGTGAGATTTACATTAGAGCATGAAAAGCAAATTCCACTGCTGACTGACATTTCTTTTTCCTGGAAAACAAAGTTTTGGAAACCTTTAATTCCCCCCTGAAATAAAAATGGAGCTACTTAATAGTTTTCAGAAAGGGGGAATGTTAGTCTACAGTTTATATTGGGCATATTTGCTTATGAGTCCCAGATTCCATATCAAAATATTTTCATTCCACACCACTTTGAATCAAAGAGAACAGGAGCTTAAGTGCTGTCACAGAGCAGTCTGGAGATGGGACTGCAGCAGTTTTGGTTCAGTGTTCCAGCCCAGGCCTTTGCAAGTGGTTTCAGTGGCTTCCCTGAACAATTGCCTCATTGTAGACCGTGGGGTTAGACCAGTGAAGCAAATCCTACCTCATTTTCTCTTTAGTTTCCTGGCAGTTTATAGGCAAAGTATCCGAGCTCAGAAAATGGCACACTATCCCTCTCGGGCTGAAGGGACAATTTGGGGTAGGTGGAGTGCGATTCCGGGGCTGGGATTCAGCCCGGCTGCAGGCAGCAGCTGCGAACGCGTCCAGTGCCTGCGACACGTCCCGAAACTGTCCCCGGAGCAGAGGGGAAGGAGGGCTGGGCCGGGAATCCCCTGTGCTGCCCGCCCAGGTCAGAGCAGCAGCGGGAGCTGCTCTGCAGAGGAGAGGGCAGGGCCAGAGGCGTGAGGAAGCGCCAGGCAGGGCCAGAAGCTGCATTTCCTGCCAGCAGCTGGGCCTCGAGCGGGGCTGGTGCTCGCAGAGGCCGCGCGGAGCGCTCGGGTCTCGTCCCGCGGAGCAGCCCCTGCGGGACGGGAAAAG